>JARQSV010000481.1:1129776-1210898 GCA_030142285.1 Calameuta idolon | reverse complement strand
GTTTTGCTGTTTTGTACCAACATAAAGTGTAGGTTACCAGTGCATATTTTTTCTCGAAGCTTCGACTACCCATTTACGATGAGAATTGGAATTAGAACGAAGAGAGTCAGAAGTAAAATTATTATGGATGTTATAACAATCAGTTGTCATGGAAGCTTAAATGGTCCCAACTGAATAGCAATTACGTATCAAAGCTTGCGTGGTTCTATATGATAACCATAAATTTTGACTGCTATCGATTTTATGTCAATAGCACGCATTCTATCCTAAACGAGCGACTGAGGGATAAATAATGGATTCGGCAGGGCCGTTCGAACCCTTGAAGACACAAGCGGTCAAAAGGAATCCTGTAAGCCATCTTAGGTCAGAACTTTAGGTTAGGTTAGGTCAGAGGCCATCTTAAGTAACACTAAAAACCCATTATCTTTCAGAATCTTCCAGAAGTACATTTTGAGTAAAATCGAATTTAAGGGAATTTTCGATGCATAATATTGAAGCATGGGATTGGAAAATAAAAAAAATATCTTTAGGGCAAACTTTTTTCTTCGGACTCAAAACTATTCTTCTCGATACAGAATAAATCGTTCTTAGCCAATAAATCAAGTCACCCTCTTGTCCTTTAGAATTTTTTGCAATTCTCTTGCAGATAAAATTTCACGAAAATTCAAATTACTTTCTTATATGTGTTTAACGTGTATTTATGAGGCTACTATGTATAGTGGTATCATGCTGTAGAATCCCCGAAAAGTTCGTGGGTTAAAGAATGTAGTATCGATTTAACGTAACGATAAACTAAATTAAATTGAGATTTATATTAAGCTTGAGTAGCGAAGTTTTGCCATTATGAAAATACTTTATGACATTTATCTGTGTGACGTGAACACTGCTACCTTTAAGATACACGTGGTTCGCGCCTTTGCATTCGAATTGGTAAAAGACGAAAAGTTGATCGAACGAGAATTTTCCTTCCTTCCTTATTTTACGAATCATTGGGGGATTTGAAAAATGGGGGAGATTGGTGGAAATAAATATAAATAAACTTCTGGTTCCATGGCTCGACAGAATACATTCTCGATGGAGCAGAGCTTTTCGAAAGCTGAACGAATATTCCTTCTCGAAGTTATTTTTGGAATCACACATAAGAAGGAAAAATTACTAGGTTGACTTGTTACGGGGAAAATTAAAATTACTGACAATTTCTATTCTGGCGAATGAATATGCTAAAAATATTAGCAACGGGGTTTCTTTCCCTTTGTTAAAAGGGTGAACAGATTTGGTAATCTTCTTAAGTTACGCCTAAGTACTTTTTCTTGATGTTATTAAAACAGACCAGGTCTGCTTTACATACATTTTATATCATCATTCGACTGCGAAGTTATTTCGAGTATAAAACTTTTATAAAGTTCAAATGTCAAGTCTACTTTCCAGCGATAAACTTTTAACAAATGTTGAACTTTAGAAATCTGACATTTAAGATCAAGAACCGCCTTCGGTTCGGACTAATGAAAAATTATTTTCCCACGTTACTCGTATTAATCGTATAGAAAAATATAAAAAAATTAATCGTATATAAAAATATAAAAAATTAATCATACCATTTTATAATTATAATCAATCTTTATTTAACTATTAAAAAAGTTCGACATAAAAACTCCGTACTACTCTCGATCAATGCTCTATTCATTTTCATGGGGTAAACTTGCACTTGCCGATCAATAATACCACGCCATTCTTTCCAGCCATAAAACTCTTTGCACCGTCATTCCCACCATATATTGACGTTCCGAAGAATTTATGAATTTTGAAAATGGTTAGAAAAAAAATTTCACGTCATCGCATCAAATGAAACCACATAAACTTTATCCAGAATCTATTGGGGATCGGCCAGAAAGTAATTGCGTTTTATCCCATAAATGAACACACGTGTCATGCGATAAAAAAAAATAATTACTTTCGGACCAACCCAATAGTATCGATGCTTATCTATATAATTAATTTTAATCAGTCCAAGTAGCAATATCCCCTCGAAATTAAAGAAGGATAAGAATTATAAAAATCCAAAAAAAAAACATCGCTTTGATCCCACAGGACTGTCCCACTAAGAACCCATTATCCTATATCCGCGTAGTCAGTCCTACGCAGTAGGCGGCAGTGCCTCCCAGAGATGCCGTCGCTTCGAAACGCCTCTTAACACGCAAAGGCTAATAATTCAACTTTTTATATATACGAACTCTAGGTCATCCCTGTCAGGTTGAGTTTCCCAGAAGATAGTACAGAAAGCATAATTTTTGTCAAGCGCAAAAATCCAACGACAGTTTCCCATTGTTTAAATAAATTTGATATCAAAAAAATTCTTATCAGCTTCACCAGCAATATCACCAAGTAAAATTTCTCAGACTCTTACGAGCAATGAAACTCATTTTAATTCCAATTCCCTTAATACAAAAATCACGAAGTCTTGATCGATTATCGAAATTCAAATTTACACAAGCGTCCGGCTTAGTTAATAATTCCATTAAATTTCCCATAACCCTTTTCCTCTTACATAATTCTGATCCACCATGCGCGCATTTCGCTCGACTCCTGCGTGCTTATCGATCCTCTCCGAGTGAATAATTTTTCGATACTGTCTGCCACCGAATTACGTGAATCTAAATTATCGATGATCACAAAAATAAATCTCGAAGAATGCTATCGAATTGATGACACCTAACAGTTGAGTTTTTTTTTATTATACAAAAAATCTCATTGTTATTACAAATATCCAACGTTCAATTTACACAATAGACATTGTTACAGACTTACAATAACGGATCTTGCATCATCGATCCTCACGAGTATACGTAACACGCTGCACGTTCCTGAAATACGTGTACACATGCGTAAATGCATATTGAACATGATCCGTAAACAAGTATAGCGATATAGACAATAGTAGCATAAACGGAAGAAGGCACATAGATTACAGTATAGTTGTGTATATATATATATATAGTTCGAATTCTTAAGGCGAAAATTTCAATTTTTAGGCAATCACGTAAAATACAGTAAAAACATTAACTCCAACGTTTCATTAGGTCGATATAAGTTTCCACGTACTGTCTGACATTTCAATTAAATCTTAATTAACGATCGCGTGGATCTCTTCTTGCATAGTATAAACACTATGTATATGTGGTATGTATACTTTCAAAAGGTTACTTCGTAGTATCTAGTTTTAAAGAGTCGCTCTTCCAAAGCCTAACACATTCAACTAGTATCGATTCTAGGAACTTACACGAACTTTAACCTTACTACACAGTTTGATTAAATGCTAGTTCAATGATCGATCTTAACACATAAACAGTTTAGAGTTAACATGAAGATTCTATAGAATTCGTGTCGCTGTACTGCACATCAATTCACGTTGCGATTGCAAGATTGACCTCCCACTTTGCTCGATACCGAAGCCTTGAATTTTCTTATCATTTTTTTTCTCCTATCATTTTTTTTTCTTTTCGAATGCCGTATCACACCGATGTGGTATGTCAAAAATCGATACTTGTAAAAGTTGATACAATTTATGATAACGTATGACTTTGTACGTAAAGGCAGTTAGTAGCAATGGCAACAGGATGTGTCGCGGATAAGTAATTTCTGTAAAATAAATATTTTTTCTAGAACATCGATAAATATTTTTTTTTATCTTGCCTAAAATATACTGCGGGTTGCGTAGAATAAAATATATATATTTTTTTTTTTTCAAAAGATCAAACGATCCTCCACGACACTCCGTGCTTGACCTTTGTGTTAAAACATCGAAAGCTTCCAAAAGTCATCGATGAATTACACACTGAATACTGTCTGTCTACTAGCTAACATTTGTGCGATATATATGTATATGCAGACTTCACGCATCATGCACATAGATCAATTCGTGTGCTTAGTTATTACTAGTTTTGTCGATGATCGGTAAAATTAAAAAATCCTGTATAAAATATCATGTAAATCCATCGGGTTTATCTAATCCGAAAAAGTCATTAGTCAGATATCGCAACTGTCTTTCTATCGGTACTGATTAAAATTGGGTATTACAGTACATTCATTTATAATTTCGGTATGACAATATGTGTATATATATATATATATATCATTTGTTTGTTCATCTAAATACAAAGTGGTCGCGGTACATCGAAGGCAACTTTATAAAGATACCGAATACAATTGGCCCCACGGGGGTAACTTTCGACAATATCGATACATTAGAAAAGGCCTTATCCAATACCGTATATATGACGTACTCGATAGATATGACAGATTTAATGCAATAAGCGTCATTTTCAAATTCGCCTAACCATTCAAGGAAATCGTCAGGAAAGCGTAATTCGACGTTATTTTCCAGAACTACGGATACAATGAGATTTTCACGTAATTCACTGATCCCTGACTACACATAATCAATCTATATATTGACTTTCTCGATTCGCACGGTGCGTCAACTCATGAGTATAAACAGTTCGCGAGTACACGAAGTCCTGAACGTAAATGAAATACTTAAGGAATTCAATAACCTGATCTTTCGTACCAAGGTAACATAAATTCCAGAATCCTCCTGGTATTACTTTCCTTTGTTATATTTGCGTCCTTTGTACTCTAGTCTAGTCACTTAAAATCTTCCAACGGAGTCAAGTTCAAATTTTCACCCACGCCCTAGAATTCAACAAGGCTGGCGTTTCCGGGCAAAACTTGATCCCAGGTACAGGTCAAACTTCGTTCCGACTGCCCTGGATTCGCCTTTGAAAATCCCTCAAAACGAATCTTCGTCCTCGACGTCTATCAGTGGCAGTCTCTCGTAATCGACCATACTCTGGACGCTGAACTTAAACTGCTAAAGGGCCAAGCTTCTGACCTCGTTCTCATTGGAGTGACTCCGGAGCGACGTGCCCGTCCTCTCTACGAGGCCTTCGTCCTCGCCCTCGTTTTCCTGACTCTCGGTGCAGTATCTGCATCGCATCTTCGCATCGTCGCCGACCTGGACCGATCGGGTGATGATGATCAGGGTCGTCAGACTCACGACGAACAGTAGCGTAGGTACTATGATGGCGACCAGGAGCTCGGTCCGGGTTTTGTTAAGATCGAATCGGGCGACCACGAAGAAAGAATCGTTCTGAAAAATGATTAAAACAAGTCGCATGGTGTAAGTGCTGGATGTCACGTGTACGCAGTGGCTATTGTTATTAGCTAGCAATTAATCGATTAATTAGCTACGTAATAACCTGGAAAGCTTTTACCATGACGAAGCTTACTACGATCGACCAACAGAGTCTACCGTGTGCGTTGGGTGAGTCGTTAACGTCTGTAATTAATTTTCTATTTGACTAATTTACAAGCACGATGTATTTCGATATTCTCGTAACGTCAGTTTCGCGCAACGTAGTTTCTCGGTCGTGTTATTTATTATGACTGGAAATTGTCTGGGCGGCTTTTAAGACCCTTGGGAGTTCAAATCCCTCACTGAATCGATATAATTAGATACGTGTATGTTTCGGCAAAGAGTGCAAATTCTTCATGTACGAAGTTGAACTGCCAATTTGAAGTTAATAAAAATTCTTTTTCTACCCTCGAAGAAGTTTCTTCAATTTCATGAGTCAAGGCCGAAAACTTTTATCATCCTGCGATGGGACCAAACTTTTTTTACACAGTATTGTCAGTTTCATGGATAAGATAGTGACGAAAGAACAGGGCACCGCGTCAACTTAATCGTGAAAGTGAAATTTTGTCAAAACTTGGAAATTTGGTTTAAATAATAAACGATTACAAATACGACAGACAAACGAGCTTGTCACTGTAATGTGACGTTTGCACGAAATATACATAATAAGTTTCTCTTTTCGTCTCGCGATCGATGTCACCGTTTTACATGCAAATACAGTCAGTCCAGAAAGTACAGTACCCTTCCGCTAGATTGTACGATGGCAGGTAAGTCGCTCGGATTAGCGGAGAACGAAGAATAATTCGCAATTTGCTGATGCGACTCTCTCGCGTAACTTACACTCAGCAGAAACGTTTCTACGGCTCCAGGAGAAATGACTCGTGGGAAATAATTTCTCCGGCGGAACGAAAAATCAAGGAAGAAAGTAACGAAGGAAATTCGAATCGGCTGGAATGTCCGAAGTTATTCCGAACGCGAGGACCAACCTGACGGGACACAAATTCATCTCCACCCGAATGAAACAATTAAGCAAACTTACCCTATTGTAATAACACGGATATCTACTCTGAGCGGTCTGATTGTCCCCGTCCCTTCCGTGGCTCACTAAAAAATCCCGACACTCGCCCCTGAGTGTATTTACGCAGCCCTCCAGGTTTATGTACAGTCGCGAACTGTTATAAATGGTCAGAGAACTCTGAGACGGCACGTAGGAATCCGTGGGATCCACAGGATGCGCCAGACTCTTGTCGTAGAGCCCGAGGAAGGTGGTGAAGTTGACGAACGGCTTGGTCACGGCTTCGTCTTCTAACAGCGTCCCGTTCACGCAATCCTCCGTTCTGCAAGAGACGAATAGACCTTTAAGCACGGCAGATCACTAGTGGAATGGACTGGATTAAGAAGAAATGATTCTTTTGAAAAAGGCTATTGAATATTTTTTTTTTTTTTTTCCGGAAATCGTTGCGTAAATTGTCATCGAGGTCGTCACCGGTAAATCTTAGTGAAATTTTCTTTTTTTTCATCCTTTTCATTAAGATTTTTCTTCATCCGTCTTCACTTCTTGCGGGTTTCTAATGAAACGCAGGGAGACTCGATCGTAAAACGTTAACCGTAGGGTCGATAAAGCTCGAGGCTGTAAGGGATGAAACGGGCGACGGGGGGGTGTTGAGAATCCGTGAGAACATCGGATGATCTGAAATCCCTCGTATTTCTAAGCAGCGTTTACTTTACGTTAAATTGCTTCTTCGGATATTTCATCGAGAACAAGGAGCCTTGATAGGATTTTAATAAATAAAAAATTTTATCTACGAGACTCCAGACGACAGCGTTTCCGTGAGGAACAATCTCCGGTACACTGTGGATCTTTGAAACTTGAATTATCATTAAATCTTAAATAACTCTGAACCGGCTACAAGTTTCCTCGTGCCGTCAAATAAATAATTCAACGATCTGGATGGAATAATGCAATCGGCCATTTCGAACTGTCGACCAGTAGAATTCATAATTTCTATTGTTTACTTACTTGACAGTGTCCCCTTCGCCTACGACAACCAGACAACTGGCTATGATGGCTCCTTTCTGCTGATTCCAAATTTCCACGGGGTCCTTCAGCCTGGTACCCGGCAGATACCCGTTGGCTTTGTTCAGTGCGACCGCCCGGTCGCACCTAGCAGTTATCACGTTGTCGTCCTGCATGAGGAAAACGTTGGTATCGCTGGTCGGGATCTTAGGGCAGTAGCGATCGCAGGAGAACGGTCTTTTTATTTTGGTGCATCGCGAATGCTCGCAGCTGAAGAAACCATTGAGCTTCATGTTGTCCTTTTCGCTATCGACGACCATCCCGTCGGCCTTGTAATGGCAGAGCATCAGTTCGCTCATATTCGCGCAATGACCGAGACTGCAGTTAAAAACACCAGAGAGGACACTGCACTCGCTGCCATTGTTGCAATTATACCGTTTCAGTCCAGCTGTGTTTACCTGGAAAAATACACATAGACCACCTTTTATAAATTGCGCTATGAAAAGCTCCATTCTTCAATATCGTTCTGCTATGAGAAATTCGTTCGATTTTTATTTCTTTTGAAAGTGCAGAAAAAAAACCTGCTTGTTTTTTTACTGACTTTTATTTATTATTGATTTATTTCTCACCGATTCACAAAAGGCCGGAATGACTTATATATCGGCGTATCATTTATTCGGTATCTATTGCCAGTTCCCAGGGCGCGATAGGCTTTATTGAAAATATATCAGATATTATTTCGCATGTCGTAGCAGAAAATTAAGTATAGCGACTGTGCGTAAGATTGAAGGATTTCTACTCGGCAGGAATAAAATTTGATCGAGCGTCAAATTGAAAATGGCAATTCGATCCGAGTCGCTCGAGCCTTTGAAAAATAACATCCCTCATCCACCGTGAGGCTTTACTAGGAAATTTCAGGCCCGCCGCAAGCCTATTTCAGGGTTGCGACATTAAATTGAGAGTGCATTATCGCGTGCGACGTAAAGTCTAAATCGACGCTGGGGTCGAGCAGTCTGGAATATTATTTTTAATAGGAAAATTCTATTACCGTGAACGAACAAGGCGCCTCCATTATGATTAAAGGAGAAAGTGCATTCTTTTACTTTCAATCTTCTTTTTTCGATAATTGGATCAACATTGTAATAATCTTTTTGTCTTTCACCTTTGACACTCATTCGGTTATGAGAATTACTCATGTAGTTTATAACTAACCTAGTGAGCGTCCAGCACAGTTAAAAGCGAGTCTAAACCATGGAAAGTTACAGCCACGGGAGAATTAATTCAACCAACGTCTTCGGGCTGTTTACGCGTTACCGAGTAATTGCACATCTTGGAAGAAAATCTAATTAAAAACCTTTCTCGCGTTAAATCGTCACTGACAATTAAGAATCGCGTAAAAGAATGTTCGCTGCGTGAACGCGTTTCTTCTAATGACAAGAAGCGCCGCGAGCGGCACTAGTCGGAAGCTCAGATCAGTCTCTTGGAAACGCTCGGTATAGCCTCGGGAGCTTCGACGCTACAGATTTCAAGAGATATAAATTCAATTAACAGAGATCTAATTTCCCCTCGTGCCTCGGATTACGATAAGATCGAGAATCGCTCAGTCTCGAAAATTCTGTGCCGTCGGACAATGCGAATTAAAAGTTCCCTTGAAAATTTCCAAAAAAGTCAAATTCAATCGTTAAAATTTCATTTATTTTCAAGTCGATTTAGATATCGACGTTCGTCACTCACCTGTGGACACGACATGCTCGATATCTTTGTACAATTCTCAAAATGCACGTCTGTACCATTGCGTCGTACCGTTGCGTGAATTTGAGGACAGAATCCTGTGGTCTTCGTTAAACACCATTCACCGCAACTCGCCCAAGCGCAATAATTCACCAAGGTTGTATTCACCGTTTGGCACATAACTGGGTCCGGATCGATTCCTGCGTGAAATGCTCTGAAAGTTTATAGCATCTTGGGAATTTCTCTTTGCCAAAAGAAAAATAAGGAAAATAATCATTTCGTTGTCTCGTATCGCGCACCGCTAGAAACGAAATGAACTTCCTTCTCATCTCATTAGTACTACAGCCGATCAATCGGCACGATCTTGTAATTTACCTGTGAGATGGCATGTAGATCGCCACGCTAAGATAGACCAAGGCCACGCAACTAATCACAATGGTAAACTGGCACAGACAGATACTACCGCATATTCTACGATCCTGCTCGGGTATCAGACGCTGCTTATATTTTCGACCCATTTCAAGACTTCTCGCGACCTTTTTTAGCTTTCAACTTCCTTTGTACATTGCGCTTTATTGAGCAATCTCAATCGTCGGACCGTCAACGCGCTTAAACGTAAGATGCGTGCACGAAAAGTGCGGGAAACGTCAAATTCTCGAAAATTTCAAACTTTCGATCGAGAACCACTAATCACTTAGAAGCATCGTGAATCACGTAGAATTCGATATCTCAACAACATTCAAGTACCACTCCCCTGGATCACGGACACGACATGCAAGCAAAAATATTTCACTTCCCCGTCGCTCGGTCGCTCTAACGCACTTAAGACAATTACCAAGAGATAATTCGATTATTCTAGAGTCTACCAGTGCCTCGATATACCTTCCACAGCTCGTATATCGCGAACAGGTGCACTTCGCTTAACGAGTAAGCTGATCCTAATTTCATTAAGCTTCTTTGAGAATAATTACTTTTTTGTTTACTAATAAAATTTCAGGTTAAGCTTTCACAACTATCGTCCAAATGGCACTCGAAGTTATTTCCCTTGCACACGCGAAATTCATGTCTCCCGCGAACGTCGTTGAAGTACCGATATGACGTCGAGACGAAAAATCTTGCTGCCTGGTAGAAGACAAGCCATTTTCATCGCAACGGGTTGTCCTAACGTAACGCGACTCAAGGAAAACTCGAGTATAAAATAATGCAGGACCCGGTATGGACTAACGGTGTATCGAAATGTTCGCACTAGGTGAAAGCGCAGCACTCTAACTTTAGAGAATGGTGGCACTCGAGACCGATCTCATTTCCGTCCATCGTTCACGATACATTATATCCTAGTTACGACTGTGGTGACAGGACCGAGCGCGCGCCCCGCCTGGATGCCAGAACCACCAACTACCAACTGCGCTCACGCGGCTGACAACTGTTTGAAAACATGTCGAGCCTCTCGATATATATAACGGCTCCGGGTTACTCGAGTTTGCGCTTTAACGTGACCGCCTTGCATCATGGGGGGGCGGAAAGGTACGATACACCCACGAACTGTCTAGGGGCTCGATTATTCTGGAGGCGAAATACGTTTCTAAGGTCAGAGGAGATATTTCGGGTTAAACTCGCTCAGTGGCGCCACGAAGAATCAGTGGAACGACTTTTTTTCAAAGCTCCATTGATAATGTAGAGTAGTGAGTAGAACATGGAAAATTGAAACGTCAATTGATATCTTGAATAAGTATGGGTTAGGTGTTGAAACTTGTTTGTTTGATTTTTTTTTTATAAATTAAATAATTCTACCTCCTCGTTGCTTTGTCCAGGACGGTTCGAATGATCGGTAAGAAGTCGAAGCTTTGTTTCCAAAGGAAAAATGTGTATCTATATTTTCATCTAAATTGTCGAATTTGTTATTTACAATAATTTACTTAGCGTCGAATGTAGTTACAGTTTTAGGTGAATATATAGTAGGATCGTAGTATTATAATTATGTACAGCTTTCGAAGATCTGTTATACGTACGAAAAAGCAGATTGTTATTAACGATGATATAATTCAAATAGATAAAGGAAGCTTATGAAAGGATTTTTTTTTTATTATTATCTATATGTATAATGTAGTATGTAGTACGTAGTATGTAACACGAACCGATAGAAGCTCGGCCAATAAATTTGAACCTTAGAAAGCATATCTTTAGAAGAATGAATTAATCCGAGTAGAAGTTTTTACATGGTTTCGCAATTTGACATTTTATCAGCTTCGATTACCGTTATCAAAATCATAGTCTTGAATTTTTTTTGCAATACTTCCTTAGAGATTTCTTTAACTAGCCATTATAATTTTCATCTTTTTCTCTTACTTTACAACGTAACGATCCTGTTGCTTATTACGCTTTCTCTCGTTAAAAATCGTACTTGACACGTCCTAATTACTATTTCTCATTACGCATCATCGTCGTAGCCTACGAAAATGAATTATCCGCAATTTTTTCTTTTCGTTACGTATCGAAACCAATGCGAAGTAATGCATTAGCACTAAATCATTTTCTAATCGCAAAAAGTACTGACATTTATTCACTGTGGGATTTCAATTTATTTTCGATTTCCAAAACCGTCTTGCTTAGCGCTACGTTCTTATCGGCAAACGCACTTTAACTCTATTGGAATATTTCCATCGAACGATCATTTCGTCGATTTCTTAAGAATCCGCCCTTCGCCCAAATTCATTGAAGATTCACGAAAGTATCACCAACCGTTTTCTTTAATTTAGCTCGAGAGCCTAAAGCAGCAATGGAATCTCCATTGGGAAATTTAATCCGATTTATATCGATTAATTAGCGCATGTTTATTTACCATTTTCGCCAATACGAAACGTACGAGAATTTCGAAGAGATTTTTTTCTCCCGATATTAGAAGAATGACACACGTAGGTATTTGAGCAAATGATTTTTAGCCTGAGACGAATAATATTAAACCGAGTGATGCCAGTACTTGAAGATTCTATGAGTTCTATGGGCTCTATGGAATACAAGAAGAGTCTGCTAAGACATTAGAGCATGTATAACCGTACAAAAACGTAAAGATATTTTGCTAGCCTTAAGGGGGAATAAGTGCCAAAATATGGAGTCTTCTCGAGAATTTTCTCAAAAGTTCACCTGAGAAAGGTTTCCGTCATTGAATGCGACTCCGACAACAAGGCCGAGTAATGATTCACAACCATACTAGATGTGTGGGGAACGATAAGATGCCCTTACGCCTCGTTTCTATGAAAGATCATGAAGCTTGAGGTGTACGGTGCACGTTTCACGAATCCCATTGAAAAATTAACTAAAACTTCCCTAACGCTATGACTTGTGTTCTAACGTTGAACATGGCATGTAGCGCCCACGTACAAAAATCGTAACAATTTCATATATATATATCAATTTTAATAATATTCACAGGCAAAACTTAGCTCGTCTTAATCTAGATTATTAATAGTCCGAGGATCTTGTTGCGCGTCTGACGATCGACTTGCGATCTTGATTCTTTTTTTTTTTTTTAAGTAAAACTTAAACAATTTCTTTGTCCACGTAAATTTCTCATAAGATCGGACGCGTAACACGAATCTCAATAAAATCTATAACCTCCGCGATTTATTATCGGTTTAGCATTCTTAAGGGCAGCTTAACGTGACAACGTGATTACGTGACTTTAACTTCTCCTTTAAGCTAATTACAGCTGCATAGTCATGCTTAACTTTTAACTTGTTGTAAATTTATTTTATTAGTACGAAGGCGCCCCTAAGTTCGCGTTCTTGCTTTATTTTACAGATTAACTTTAATCAGAATACTGGTAGATGATTGAGTGTGAGCTTTAGGCGATCCAGCTTACTTTACCTCGTGAATTTAAGATACTCTTTCGACCTGACACTCGTCGATCTAAATTGACGCAGCTTTTGATCTCCTCGTCCGCATACTTTCTGGCATTGATATAATAATCATAAATATTGATAGGCGATGGAATTATTACCAATATCAATGAAAACCTATATGATTGTATCCCGCTACAATATTTCAAGTTTCACCAATCGGTGCGCCACACCATTTTTTTTATGCTTGACACGGGAAATAAGTCCTTTCTAGAATATCACTGATCCGTGAACGGTATAACTTTTCCAAACAGCGAATGCCTATTTAAGATTTGCTGGGCTAGTTGTCAACTTTTAAAAAGTCAAGTATACCGAAGAAGTATCATGCAACTTTACTATACTCTTTTATTTCGTGCAAATTTCAAAGATACTCTTAGGCTTAAGTTTTGATCGTAAAGCCGCCTGACATGTAAAAAGCGACCGGATATGAAGTCTGAAGGCGCAAGTACGCAAGTGCGTAACAGGAAGAGGAAAGAAAAAGTTCTAACAGGAAGTTAACGTGATTGGAATTCCGTAAGAGAAAAATATCGACTGAAACGTAAAACTGGACTAGCCACGTGATCCTTGAAACCTGAGCCAAGCGTCGCTAACAGTGAGTCGAGCGTCGGCGCCATTTCTTAAATTCAAAATATCAATTAAACTTCAAGATTCCTTGAACGGCTCTTCCGGCGTCACTCCCGCGCAGGGGGGTGAGCCCGTGGTAGCAGTCAGTATTCCTCTTCGTCCTCTTCGAATTCGTCCTCCCTCAGGATGCTAAGGAATAAGACTGCGTATGAGCCACGATGCAATTACTACGAATCTAATTACGGAAATCATTCCGGAGTTGCAACTTTCTTTTAGGCAATTTCGTACCAGCGAAATGTACAGTGTCGTTACTTAGAAGCTTTTACGTAATTAAAATAATTAACGATGCCGCTCCGTAATGATTCGTAAAACAAAAATTAAAGAACATCTAGCCCTCTGGCACTGCATACATACACGTTACTTACTCTTCCTTCCTTGCGTACTTCTCAATAAGATTTCGACCCGAACCTCCGCAAGTTTTGCCCATAGTGGGACAGTACCAGTAACACAGGACGCCCAGAGAAACAGCAAAGAGGACGATAGGCGTAACCAGTGCCAGGACCAGATGCCTGAGATTTTCGTCCCAGGAGTATCTGTACGAAACGAAACGTATGTGTTATCAGTGACGTTATCAAAAAAATTTTTTTATTTCTACGTCAAAATGACTTACCTCGCAACCACAGTCTCGGGATGCGTTCTGCTGTAGTAGCAAGGAAATATTTTTCCCAAATTATTATATCCAAACTTCTTGGAAAATTCCGAACAATTGACTCGTGGCGGATAACCGCAGCCTTCCGTATTAACAAAAAATTTGGTATCAGCAACGTCCCACGGAACCGAACCAGCAGGCTTCGCCATGAACTCGTCGTACGGTATCCTGGAGTAGTTCACCCTGATTTGATGGCATCGAAGTGCAGCACTGGTGCAGCCTGGATTTTCATTGAAGTTAGTAAACCGTCGTGTAACGCAGCCTTCGCATCGTTATCTTACCTTCTCGACAACTGGCCCAGGAACAATTCTTCAGTCCCTCGGCGTAGACGTGATCAGTCGCAATGCAGGCGACGGGGTGCGGTGAGAAATCAGCAAGGATCGTCGAAATTGCCGGCTCGACGACGAAGGGTATTAAAAAGAGAAAGGCGAAGACAGCCAAGATGGCGGTAGTCCCAAGGCACAACGATGTGTAGAACTTGGCCTTTTCCATCAAGGTGACGACCTCCACCACCGGCAGCACTCCGCCGCCAGTGCTGGACTTTACCTCGCCTTCCTGGGCGCCCATGATGACCGTCGACTCGTCCGAATCAATGATTAGGCTGTTACCTGGGTCGTGGAGACCCGACGTTTTCTAACGAAGAAACGTACAACTATCCGAATCGCCCTTTTTTTTCCTGCCTTCTCGTCTCAGCACTTTGAGCAGGATCCCGCCGAGAGTATCTTACGTCAAGGAAAAGTCATCGCGATTCAATCATCTATCAGGAAGCCGTTTTGCCCTTTTCGCTCGAGCGAGAAGCGTGTACTAAATTTTTAATAAATTTCTAGCTAGTTTCGCGCAGCTGGCTCAGACAAATTTGAGTCGATTGATCGATCAACGATACGGGTACGTGTGTGAAATTCGCGAGGTTATTATTATCCAATTTATTATTATCGCGCTCGAATCTTCTTCTATTCGAGAGACACGCGAGCAGCAGACAATTTGCTAGGTACGAGATAAGAGCGACGAGACGGGTGGACGCAGACGTCGCACGTAAATCATTCTCTTCGGTCGGTAACGGATCCTCCTGAAGAAACGACAACAGATCTTTCCGATAGTCGCCAATCCAGATGGCGCAGCTTCCTCGTGTCTTGGACGTTTTTCGCCTTGAGTCAACACGCGTGCATGCTTTCGAAATGTGCGGGCAGTGCGAGTATCGAAAAATCTTAATATTTTTCTGGTTTTTTTTTCTCTTTTATATCTCTTTTATCTTTAGTAGTTTAACAATAAGAATTTTAATCACGCGTTCCCCTCCTTCCCCCCTCCCCCGGAGCTCAGTAGTGCCCACGTAGGGAGAATATCGACTGACGAGCCGGACTCTCCTCCAGGAGGGGAATGCCTGAAATGAAAAAAAGAACGTCGAGAAAGAAGATATAATTTCATTGTTGTATTCAATTTCTATGTATGTGACATTCAGGGTGAAACAAGGTATAGAGAAGATGGGTTCTGCCAGAAGATCTATGAAAAATCCAGTCAGCAATGTTAGCGTGTATAAAAGTGAAAACGGCTCTTTGTCGTCTTCGGCTCGGACAGATCCAACGATCGAGAGAGACTCGCGCCTGAGGTTGCTGATCTAAATAACTTATCTATCGATTGTATTCTCCCTTCAGGTACTGACATTGAATCGTACGAGAGACATAGTTACTGAGGTATTTGATATGATGGATCTTACGTGACGGATCTCAGAGCGCCATAACAGAATCTCCCCCTCCGGCGTCCCCTAAGTTACCAGAGGCGCTTTTCTCGATCGACGTCAAAGCGCCGGGCGAGCCTTTGAATCTCATTTTGGCGTCGTCGCCGACAACCACTGTGCGCTGACAGAGAATCAGCGTGAGACAGCTAACGATGAAGAGAATGCTGGGTAGTATGAAAGCGATCAGGAACTCCTTGTAAGTCGTGTCAAGATCGAATCGGGACACGACCACCCCCGTGTTTCCCTCGGCGTAGTAGCAGGGAAATCTTGCTCTCGCGTTATGATCGGTCCCGTCTTTTCCATATTCGCGCAAGAACTCTTTGCACTCGTCCCTGAGCGTGTTGACGCACCCTTCGAGATTAATCAGGAGCTTGCTGTCGTTGGCGATCAGGAGATCCTGTTCGGGCGGCGCGATCATCCTGGTCTCGTCGAGAGGCTTGGTGGCGAAGATGTTCAAGTAGGAGAGATAGGTGAAATTGGTCAGATCGGTCAGCATCTCCTTCTCGAGAACGGAGCCGTTTATGCAGTCGACAGCCTCGACGCCCAGGGACGTGTTGTATATCCCGTAGCAGGAGGCCATCATCACGTCGCCCCGGTCCTCGTTCCAAATCTCTCTCCCGGTCTCGACGTCTATGGCTCTCTCGCACTGACTCAGGTAGACCTTGTCGCCGCTCATGAGGATCATGTTCTTGTTTCGCGTTGGTATGTCGACGCACCTGCGATCGCAGTTGTACGGAGTCCTTATCTTCTCGCAGGTGCCTCTGTTGCAGTTGAAGAGGCCGTCTACGTCTATGCACGTGATCTTGCCGCGACGACCGGAGCACTTGAGGGGAGGGTCCGTGTCCTTGAACATGCACTCGAAGGCGTCCGTTATGTTGATGCACATACCCATGGTGCAGTTGAAGGTTCCCGTCAGGTTGCGACACTCGTCCGCGATGCAGCGCGACTTCTTCGCGTTCTCCTGGTCTATGCCGTAGCAGGTCTTGTTCGCCGTGTTGGTGCAATTAGCGAGGAGGATCGTCGATCCGTTTCTACGGAGGTTCACGTAGATCTGAATGCAGGCGCCAGAGGTCTTCGAGAGACACCACTCGCCGCAGCTGCCCCAGTCGCAGGTGTCCTTGTTGATGGCTCTGGTGGTCGTGCACATCACCGGGATCTCGCTGATGCCAGATTGGAATGCCCTGGTGCTCGGCATGTAGATCGCCACGGTCAGGTAGACCAGAGCGACCGAGGAGAGGACGGCTGTCATCTGGCAGATGCATATCGTGCCGCATATGCGACCGTCCTGGGGCGGTATCACGAGATCCTCCACGGGCACCTGTTTCGGCATGGTACCTTCTTATCGGCAGCCCTCGTTATCGCACCTGGTTAGCGAAGAAGACCAAAGGCTATCGCCGAGCCCTTACATCCCCGTTCACTCGTTCCTCGAACACTCTCGACGTATTTAGTTTGATTTTTACCGCAGGACGAGTCCACCCGCGCGCGATCACTCCTCTTCGCGAATGCGCCGGAGCTTTCACGCGCAACGATCGATTCGACGAGCTTGCGCAGAAGGATTCGAGAGTTACTCTATGCCGCAGTGACGTCACCCTATGTCGCCCTATCTCAACCGACGACACCGATACCCTGGTACGCCGGTACCCCTTGTGCACGAAGATGCCGTGCCTCCTTGCCACCCTGGGGCTTCGCCAGAATCGGCAGGCTCGAATCCCTCTGCCAGGTCGCGTAACCACCTTTCGAACTTTCTCCTTAACGTACCAACCTGACAAGACCTGCCACTTGGCTTCGAACTTTCAAGAATTCTGTTTCAGGGCGCAAGCTCCATGGTACTTTTCCCGACTGGTACCCCTTGCAACCCCCTCGCGTCCTGCTCCGATTCTCCATCAACTCGTCCCATGGGACATGGCTCCCTGCATCCCTTCTACATCCTCGCTGTGACGTCATACTGGATGACCGTTTCATTGATGCCTCGATAACTGGGACGTCTTTGCTCCAGAGCCTCATTCTTGCCCCACGACTGTAATTCCCTGCGAATCTCAAAAGCTTAAAAAAAAACGTGGACAGGCCACCAAGGAACTTTGTGGCTCGTCGAAGGAACATGGCGAATTCTAACGTACGTGGCTTTCGGCGATCCACGATGCTATTACAGGAGTACGTCGTGACGCCACAAGGGTTTTCAACTAGGTTACCGGAGTGACAGGTGCTCCGTGAGAGAAGTATAAAGTTTTAGGTCGCTACTGGATTCCTTTGACATCGTTCGCCGAGCGGTTGTAGGTTAGGGCAGGTTTACATGGTTTTTCCGATCAAACGAATAAAAGCTAATGGCAGGGTCTCCTTGATGTAGGCATCTATATACAGTTAAGGCCGATCCATATCGAAGGCTGCTATACCTCTGACATAGTTTTTATCTTAATTGGTCCTAGCGACGGGTTGGCATAGTTCGACATGAAGAGAAATAAAGCGTTAAAGCGAGGCTTACGGCGTTAGCACGTTATGTATTTAGTAGTTTATCGAACGCTCTACACAGACGGCATGGCGCCTGAGCTATGTCCTATTCCTCGTACTGCATAGCCGACACGACATGTTGCTTTAAACTCTCCGCCCTCCTGATATCGTTAAATATTAATTTTTTTAATTAGCTAAAAATTAACACCACTCTCTCGTGATTTCTTATGCCGACTTACTGCCTACTTCACTCTTTCTCGTATCTCTGTCTCTGTTCCACCGACTGGCAATGGGCATATTGGTGCATCGTTGGACGCAGGCCTATGCCGTTACGCGAATGGATCCTGTTCGTTAAACTGATAACAGTCGCTGACGACTCCGGCGACATCGTCTTGCATTTTACGAAGAATTTATATGGTCGCCAGAACCTGATATGAGAACAAACCCAAAAGGACAAACTTTCGAACAGGTCATGATACTGAATTATTTAAAGTCAACTTGATCGATTTATAGACGGAGGAGTAACGCTAGCGACCCACCCCCAAAGTAGACTACCCTAGCACCTACTGTCACATGCGTCTAGCTAAAATATGGTAAACAATAGTTAAATGATTTGACGCTAACATTGCTGACTCTCGATAGATCACTGGATTCACTTATTTCTAATGGAAATTTGCAATTATGTACACGTATGATTGGTCGAAGGTATCACGCAGCACTTTCATTTACATAATTCTAGAAGATTATAGAAATTAATTGCCGAGTCGATCGATTTTTTTTTTTGTTCAACTACTATCTGTCCTCGTTTGATTTACCGCGTTCTCAATGCCTGAGAAATTAATAATAATTTAAGGAGTTTCGTGTCCAGCAATTAAGAATACCTCGACCTGCTTTTCGTAGCCAGGGAAACGATCTTTCTCCAAGAATACACATTCTAAAAGAAGTTCCTGGTAGCAGGAACTGGACATGGAGAATATTTGACACTCCGTTCGATGAATTAAAATAATCTAGTTTTATGCTAAAATCGGATGTAGGTGAAGTTTGACGTTTTATATGAATAAAAGTCGAAGAATTTTTAATTTTAACTGCCAACAACCACCTGTCAAGAAGCAAACATATTGTTTACATGGCAGTATCGTTTGACTTGACAATCGGATAACCCTCCCAACGAAACACTACCAACACGACACTCTGATCGATAAATGTAAAATCCACGCACGCACTCTTACCACTCATAAATAGCTGATACTCGTCACTTACGTATTTTCACGTAGAATCGCGAGATTTTCTTCACGAAAAAATGTTACTTCTCGCAGTGGTGCTTTCGTAACGGAAACAAATATGGCGGTACACCTGAAGCGACGGTGGCGCCATCTGAGAGTTGCCGTATCGTATTAGAAAATCAATACCGAGTAGCACCACCACCGTCGCAGAGCTCCTACCGACACATTTCCAGAGTCACTTCAATGGAAGCACGTTTGCCAACGGAGAAGCTACTGGCAAATAAAAAGCAGTGCTTTGAATGGGAATCGGAAAATCAGATTTCCTGATGCCGTTAAAGCAAAGCCATCTATTGTCAAGCCGTTACCAATGTTTCTGCCTTTCGTCGAGAACGTTTGTCCACGGCAAATAGCACCTTTTCGTACCGACCAATTCCTCGAAGGAGACTCGCCCACCGGATAAAAATTCTTCCTCATACCACTTCTAAGCCACCAAATCGCACTGAGATATTTCGTATTTACAGACCGTGGAATTTCTTGAAGAATTCCAGCCGCTCTACACCGATGCCGTTGTGTACGTAAGAAGGCCTATCTCTTTGAAATTTCAACAGACCATTCTGATTAGAGGTTATTCGTTCCGTGTTAAAGTGCATTGCTGAAGCAACGTGACCGTGCAGAGATTTCCGACATTAAACAACGTCCGCCGCATATCTTCAGCCAGCCCCCTTTTCTTATGAATAATTAAAGTGAAGAAAATGAATACTCTCTCGAATACGTTAAAATTACGATATATTTGTAATAACTAAAATCAGTCTCCACCGTAACGTAAATTACGTATAAAATCTTTAAACCAATTACTGTGCTGGATTTTCATAAGACCGATATCCGTGCGCGTACGTAAGCTAGGGATACGTCACACATGCATATCTGTTCCCATAAATAGAGAGCTATTTTCAATATCAGCAATAACCCCGGCACAAAAAGCTATCCAAGAGAAATGAGTAGCGGTAGCATTTCTATCGGCAATTACCGATCGCCACTGGCGTGTCTGGATTATAAAAAAAAGAAAAGCTGTGACAATTTCGCGATTACTTTATCGATATTATTCTTTTAAAATATCACAAATCAATCCAGCCAGACCGTGGAGTCCTGTTTTCGGATTCTCTATAAGCAACGTTCGTTCTGTTTAAATAGTTATCTATGACCCGGATACTTACGTGGACTGAAGTATCCTTGCCAATTAATGTATAAGAGTTATCGGCGTCATTTGCATGTGACTGAGAGATATCTCCGGAGCCATTGAATGTGTACGTGGCAGGGCAGTAAGGCATTTGGCCCACGCTTGGCCCACATTTTGGTACATTGGCTCGCAGCCAGAATCCTCCGACAAGCCCACTTTCTGGAAGAACCCCAGAAATTTCTAAGGTCAACCTCTCACTGGCGACCATTGTGAGTTCGCGAGGAATTTCCATGAAACTCAGGCACGATAATACGGCGACACTGAGTGCGGCTTTCGCGTAGTTGCACCCTATGGAAAACAAAAGTGAGATACTAGAAATACGCTGAAAGGTTCAAAGGGTAAGTACTGCTTTGCGATCTTGACTGTTTCGATATAGAAATTTCGAAAAAATTTTCGATTATCAGAAATCAACTCCAGCTGATAATGTCGTTATCAATGGATGATAACGTTACCATAAAACTTCGATGTTATTTATTTTTCAAAATTTACTACTTTCTTGCTGCTTGTTAATTTTCAGATTAATTTCCCATATTGTTATACTGGATGAAAAAAAAAAAATTAAAGAAATATCTCAGGATGTTATAGTAGAAGCATTCTATCGAGCTACCAAGCACGAAGTACGGGCTGTGAGTGACATTGCGCAATGCGCGTCCAGAAGCAAAATACACACAATGCAACATAACGATCCGTTCTGGAGTGAAGTTGCAATTGTTCGAGGAAAGAGGTTCCATCACGCGAATTCGAGGGAAACTCTTTGCCAATTAAGGGACTAGGTTCGTGTTGTCCCAGTCCTTTGTATTTACTCCCTGCTAGGCTCGTATCAAAGTTTCGAGTGGATCGTTATCCCCGCAGAAGAGGTTATCATCGTTTCCCTTGAGTCATGAAAGATGAAAAATCGTGGACCGATCATCGTTAGAGAAGCCAGCAGTCTGAGCACTCGACTTGCCTCTCTCGAGTGTTGCTCAACTGTCAATGCACCGAGGGTTAAGAAGTCCTCGAGACAAGAGTCTGTTCCAGGGTTGTTGGTCCTGCAACGTATCGATCGGCTTATAATCACGATTCACGCTTCTCTTTGTCATCTCGTAAATTCTCTTGATCGGTTAGAATAATTGAGAAAAATAAAGAGTCACGTCCGCTCGAAAGACAAGTCTCGAAATTGACGCTGAAAGAGAACGAGCGTCTCGAATAATTTTTTTTTTCAAGTTGGCCGGACTGAAGAGGTCGCACGAAGAGCTAATTGCTGGCAGCAGGTAACACGTAAATAGGCCTAAAGGGCCTTGTATGTAGATATCAAAGGATAAAACCTAGTAGAAGTTGCAGTCTTGTTATTTGGCCTTAATCGTCTTTTCCTTCGTCTCACTTCAACCGACCGAAGGAGACTAGAGAAATTCTCTGTAGGGATATTATTTGGTTAGACCTTTGAGAGCAGAAGGATGTAGGACGGACGACCGAGACTAGTGAAATTGTTAGGAATTATCGTTGGCTCGAATGTAACGAAGGCCTGGACGAATTTGAGCTAAAGGTACGTACGTGGGTGGGGGGGAGGTGACTTTGGGAAAAAAAACATAAGCAGTGGCTTTCTTGGACGCCAACCCCTTGTGAATGAATAATAAGTAGCAGAACGGGCCAGGCGCTTTGAGCTTACACGGGGGACGCCCTGGACGCCGCGGCGGTCGATGCCACCAGATGCCGCCGCGGCGCTGGTGTCGCCTGAAAGTAAGCTCGCCCAAATGCTCGCCTCTGCAGTAGCCCGGCATCCGCCGCCGCACTAAGGATTATACTTTGTAGTGTCGACCGAGTAGACAGGGAGAGGGTGAGAGAAAGAAGTAAAGAGGTGGTGGACACGGAGAGACAGTGAGGAGAAGGAGACAAGGAAGGGAGGAGGAGAAAAGAGGGAGAGAGAGAGAGAGAGAGAGAGAACTGAAAAAGAGAGAAAGTCAAAGAAGAAAAGAAAGAAAGGAAGAACCCGAAACGTCCCTATAGTTTATTCAGCTAGGTTTGTGCCGGGCCGGAGCTGGATAATAATAATAATATTAAAGTATCAAGGAGCGTGATACCTTAGAGAAACAAATAGTCAAAGAAGAGAGGAGGTGAGGTGCCGTGACGATTGGCGATCGAGAAAGACCGAATCGAAGAGAGTGGAAAGGAGAGGATCGAAGGAGAGAAATGAAAGAGAACGAAGGGAGAGGGAAGGACGGGACGTCCTAAGGAAAAATATATTAGGAAAAGATAAGTGGGTGTCGTCGCGGGACAAATGTGCAGGGTGGTGCAGTGTCGGAGAGAGTGAATTCTGAGGGAGCCCAGAGAGAGAGAGAGAGAGAGAGAGAGAGAGGACGAAGAGAAATAATAAGGAATCAGGAGTGAAAGGAGGAGGATGCGGGGCCAGAGGAAGGGGGCTAGAAGCCCCAATCGTTTCTCTTTATAGGGGGTAGATCTTTATCAACGTTCCCTCCAATACATTTTTTTAACCTTGTCCAACCAAACGACTTTCCAGGAAGGTTCGTCCAGGTCGTGGAAAGAAAGTCGAAATGTCACAGTGCGATAAGCGTTGAACCTCGAGGAAGACGTCCGGTGGTCTTGCCGTGCGAGACCTCCTGGAGCTCCGAAGGCTTCGCTGTTCTTCCGTGAAAGCAAAGGTGGAAAAATGGTGCGTCGATGGATCTGAATGTTTCATAAGACGGTCACCGCTAGCACTTTCTTCGTCGGCTCTTTGCGTCCCGGAAATATCGGTGGCTCCTGCTCGCGATATACAGTCTGGTCGATGAGACTCAACTTCCGGGCTGGGTCTTCCTTGTCCCAAGATACACGCGTTCGCTATTATCCCGGTGTGTTTGCCCGGTGGAAGGTCCCGCCGGCCAATCAGTCTGATCCAATAAAGCAAAGCGGCCGTTTACCAGGGAATTAACGTGGTCGGCCGGCGCTGAACGTCGAACACCGAGTAAAACGTTCCGTGACGTAACCTTTTAATTCGCCGACGGTAAAGTCTCAATGATTAGCCCGATGCGAGAATGAACCTCGGGCGAAATCGCGCGCGGTTTACAATGAGACTCGGCGTGCGACAGCGCCAATTGCCGGATGGAAGTTCCTTTGGCACGAAATTCAGTGACAAACGACCATTGAAATGCACTGGGAAAATTTTCACCTTGTCTCCCTTTGCTTTCGCTGAAAAGAACTGTCGGACGATTTGACGAATCGGCGCTTTAACGCCGTTCGTTTCTCTTTGCAATGTACCGTTGCTTTTTATCTTGAATTCACGTAATACGAACGCGACGAGATCTTCCTGCGAAAGTGGTTGGGTTGTCGAAGAAAGGGATAAGCGAGAAAGGAAGAGGTGGGCAATCGAAAGTAGAAACGGATGTCCTAAGAGAAAAATTCGTAGATCGCTCGACTCTTGGACGCGTCACGTCACGAGAAGCAACGTCCGCTAAGGATCATTAGAAGAAGGAAGGACTGCCGGGGTTCTCCAAGATGGCCGACGAGAAGGAGAAGCAAACGTTCCTGCAGAAGCTACTGTTCTACACGACCGCCTTCTTCATCCTCCTTGGCACCTTCAGCCTCTTCGCCTTCCTCTTCTTGGTCCCCTTCGTCATCGATCCCGCCTTCACCACAATCTTCATGCAGTTCGATACGCGTCCGGCAGAATGCGTCACCATCGACGTTGAGTCCAGGAGAGGTGAACGACATATCGGTCTTTTCAGCGTATAAATGTCCTTTTCGTTGTTCTGCATGATCTTCTTCGCGTGCTATTCGATCTCCTTGGAACGACTGTCTTGTCTCTTTTTCTTCTTCGCGTGGAAGATACTCAAACTGGTGAATGACAAGGATAGCAAGTGGGACTGAAGAGATCGTTAAAAAAATAATTCTTCGATTTAATCGAATTTTCAAAATTCTTATTCTCGGTACTCCACTCTCGCTTTTGGAACGCATGTACGTCATTCACTTCGTTCGAACGATTCTCTTCTTCCGTTTTCGCTGCCTTCAAGCCGAATCCTCAATTCGCTCGATCCGAGAGACTTTCCGCTCGTACGAATCGGGATGCATGAGAATCTCGAGAAGGAAAGCTCCTCTGGTTCTTTTTCTTCCCCAACAATTTTATCTATGTCCTTTGCATAACTAGAACGGTTCAGGATGGCTCGTTCCCAGTAACTTTATCTTGGGAGCAATCCTTCCCATTTTCGAAATTTTATTATTTCTCCAAGTCCTTTATGGAGTTTCGATTTAACGGTTCATCTTGATAACCGTAAGATCAGATCCTATCAGCTGCAAGAAATAAATTCCCGCGAGGCCAGTCGATTGTCGGCAGTGACGCGTTAGCGTTAAAATAAAAGAAAGAGACACCGACGCCAATCGACAAGTCGCCAATTGCGAGTCGGCCAACCTTCAAAAAACTTCTCTTACCCCCCACTTCTTCTTCTTTTGGAAGCGCAATTTCATTAATTAGTTGGTCGAGACGACCTTTAGAACGGGAACTTTCGAACTGGAATTACTCGAGGGCCGGAGGTGGCAATATCAGGGACGCTTCCAGACAGAATCTTCCCTGGACCAATTTTAGAAATTCTAGTACTCACTGTAGCATTGTCCATTTCGAATCCTTCATTTTTTGGACTGCACAAAAATTTCTCCAATTTTTCAGTGTCCGTTTGAATAGCTGAAACCGTTTTGAGGTTATGGAAGCTTAATGCTACCCTTGTGCCATATGTGCATGTGACACGTGTGCGACTGTCTCTGAGTGAAATTTCAAAGGTTTTTCGCAACTTCTCTTTGTCTTGATCGTTCAGTGGAAAAGTTTCTTCTGTATAATTTCATTATTTGCAAAAATAATATTTGCATATAGGTAATCTCTCCTTTTATTCGCATTCGGTCACTGTTATCTTTTTCATTTTTCCTTTTTCCATATCGACAGCCCGACGTATAATTAAAATGTACCGTTCGCTGGGAAAAAGAAAGAGCAGAGAATTATATCGTACAGCAGGATCGTGAAAGTTACGGTGTATTTGTCAATTGGATAAAATATTCATTTTTTCTGAAATAAAAAAAATCTGATATTACGCTCCGATATAGCTGTTATCAATGTAAAGGAGATTCACATATATCGCGATCCGTGATACCCGATCAAAGAGTGAAAATAAATTTTCGAAATCATATTACAATCCACATTTGAATTTTTATCCCGTAGCGAAATTTCCGCCATTGGCAATAAATTTGTGAAATTTCAAAAAGTAGAACCGATCGAGTTTCTCATTAGTTTCTATTGATTTCCGGCGCCGTGGGAAGCACTTCGATGTATATCAATCACTCTAGTATTTCTTCGATCTCTACGATAAAGAAAGTCGATCGTCTTAAATTAATTAAAAAAAAAAAATGTAATCGTTGTCTCTGTCGTGCCTTAACCATGAATGATTTAGTAAATTTCTGAAAGTCTCCAGAGGTTTGTCCGTCGCTCGAATGGAGGTTTAAAGGTCAAAAGTCTCGGTTCTGTACGCATGCGCATAAGTGTTCGCGACGCGTCCGGACGATCCGAATGGGAATGACCTCATCGTCGTGAATTCAGGTGCAAGCAACTGCTCCTGGACGTCGTGTAGAGAAGGGTGCACCAAGGAACTGTACGATTGCACGCAAATACGCGTCAACTACAAGCTTCCGGTGAACACGTCGGAAGCGGAAGAGGACGGGACAGGCGAGGAGGGCAGAGCGGGAGGAGGTGTTGAGGGCGACGAAGATGCGAAATCGCGATTCGAGAGAGCCCTCAGGGAGTACGACTACGCGGAGGACATGGACGATGTCTTCGACGAGGACGAGGACTCTGGACTACCGAAACCCTTCCCTACAGGTATCATCGTGAACCCCCTTACTGCTAGCCAGACTCTCGATGGGATCGAGACGAGATAAAAAGAAGCCTAGAATGAAGTTGAATGTTATGATTATTATTTTTCTTTTTTTTTTTTTTCGTCAATTTTTAATGATCATTGGTAATATTGATCATTCGACCAATCACATCTTCAGGTCTGATGGGCAATGACTCCGAGTGGTACTTCACCGGCGCGAAGCTATTTCCCAACGTAAAAGGCTGTGGATACCCTCCAATGCTGAATTGCAGTAATTTCTACAGGCAATACGCCAATATAGGGCAAAATTTTAGCTGTTACTATTCTAAAGTGGATCCTGGAATCGTCATAAGCGACTTGGACATGTGGCAGGTCTCTGAGGAGAATTTTTTTAAAAGCGTCCACGATCTTCGAATTCGACTCTGTCCTGTTATTGTATATCAATTTTTCTGGATATTCATTTTTTTTTTTTTTTTCTTGGTCGTTCGACGATGCCTCGTGGGACAGACCTGAACCAGGCATATGTCTAGTTTCCACGTGTAGTTACAACGACGTAACGAAAAGTTCGTTTCCATCGGTATAAATGCATTTGAACGTGAATAGCCGTGCCGACGGCGACGGCGACGGCGACGGCGACGATGACAAAGCCGTGAAGCGTCGCCCGCGATAAGCCAGACTGCCAGGAAATTTCTATCCGTTCTTCGGTTCGAAATTGAATCTAGAAACGCGCCTTCTCACCCTCCTATGAATTATTGGGAGTTTCACGATGACGGAAGCGATGACGTCACTTCCCTTTCACGAGTCGCCAAGCTACAGTCGGATTATGAAATTCCGTCCAGATTGAAATTCTATATACGTATTACGTGGGAATTCCCGCGAGTCGCGTATCAGGTGGACTGGACGTGATTATTTTTGAAGATCAAGTAAAATCGTAAATCCACGAATTCTAAGATCGACGTTACCGACGCGAAAGCCAAAAGAGGGTAGGAGGTATTTTTAAGTGAATCTTATCAGGTCAAAATCGTAGGTGCACATGAATCTCGTCTACGCGATGGCCATTCCCATACCGTCTTTCATAATATCGGTGATATACCTCACCATCGCCTACTTCAAGATTTACAACGAAGAGGAGGAGGAGGAGCTCGTGGGCGGGGAAGAGGGGGAGGAGGGCGTCGAGGCCGAAGACAGTAACGCGACGCCGCTTCCCCCCACGAGCGGCGCTTTAACTCCCGGAAGCGAAGTCTTCAGGGAGGACCTCGCCAGTTTCGGTCATCAGCTCAAAGTCGCCATGGCGGATGACATCAGTCGAGAGAGCCTCGACGGAATCCCGAATTCGCTTTCGGTCCAGGGGTAAGCAGTCACCAATCCTTAAAGTCTCACTGTGTACCAGGCATAAGGCTAACATGACCCAGCGAAAGACCCCAGAATCATCATTTGTCCGACCGTCCCAGAATCCTTTGGGCTGGTGCGCGTAGCGCGGAGAAGGCGAAGCACGTGCTTTCAGGAGCCAAAGTGGCTGAGGAAATATTTGCCAAGAGGCCTGTCAGTTTGCTGCCCGATGAGACTGTGTCAAATCCAAGTGGTAGGAGCTTCGATCGATCATAATCGTACACCGGTAGAAAACTTCGCTGTTTATACTTTGGCCCATTCGACATGAGGATGCGGCGACGCACAGTCTCCCGCGACCCCCTCATATCCATTACATTATAGCATACCTATATATACAGTCTCCTTCTCGGCACACGAATCCATTCAAAAGAAATCATAGATGGCAGCACGTAAGGCAGTGCCTTTGTATCCTTTATGCATGTATACCTATATATATACACTCCGTGCTACAGTAATACATTAGCCAGCGGAAAACAATTACGCAGCTAAGCCAGTCGGTCGGCAAGAAGCAGCAGCTGCTCCGGCGTCTTCCTGATTACTTGCGAACGAACAGAAGAAGTTTGGTTATGGTTGAGGGCGAGAAAAAAAATTATCGATAAGCCAAAATTCTTTTACGAAAATATTGACAACAAGAGCGCCAGCCTTCACCGCTGAGCGATTGACTAGCGTCCTGGGGGCAGACGTGTTAATTTTGAAAAACAATAAATTCTAGGTCAACACACCGCGATCCGATAATCGCAATTAGGCGAATATGTCAAAGGTGAAAACCGGCGCGAATCCATTCAGAGAGTCAGCAGACGTAACTACGTCCGATCAGCCGTCGCGACGCCAGTAGCCTCGAGCATTGAGAAATTGAAGGAGCCCTCGACAGGGAGTCTTCCCTTGTCTCTCCCTTCCTCTTCGCCTCCCCCACCCCACCAGACGGTCCAACGTCCTTCCGGAGTCTTTAAAAACTGTCTTACGACAAACGCTGCTTTACTTTCCTGCCGATCGATATACAATTCGTACACCCGTTAGACTCGGTGAACGAGCCTCCCTACGGCATCTGCGTTGTGTCAAATCGACCCACGATTCGATTTACATCGGTCAGATATTCGGGGCTCCGACGTGTCATTGGGATCGATCGGGCGCTCGGCTATGAATAATATTTATACTAAACGGAAGTCGGGGTAGCCGACGATGATTCCGAACCGCAGACAACAATGAAATTAGCCGACTACACCGTTCGTCGAGTCAACCAATTCACAGGGATCGTCCGATGCATTCGGCAGGTTGGTAGTACGTGGTATGCGGTGTGTGGTATTTGGCACAAAACCAATGGCTGGCTGGCAGCTGGTACTCACGTACGTGTATAGCGTAGCGGTGCGTGAGGGAGGCCGCCGAGGAACGAGCAAGGACGCAGCATCGATTCGAACCCCCGACGCGTCGCCCCAGCCCAATAACCCAACTCGTACGACTCGCCGAGTTTCTCTTTGTCCCTGCGAAGCGAAACGCCTGCTGACGATTCTGGGTGCAACGAATTAATCGTCGCTTCGAGCAGGATGCGATAGGACGCTCCGAAATCGCTGGGAATTTTTGGACGTCACTCTTGGCACGACTGACTAACGTTGTCGAGATTGCCGTAAAATTTCTATGACAATTTATGCAGGAAATTAACAGGGTGCCGGATCGTAAGATCGACTTGGAATACGGTACTGCGATGCTGATGGAACATTTTTTGATTGTGAACATTTTTTATTCATATGAAAATTTACACCAGTCGTATGCCGATAACGTGTTGCAGTCGAGGCTCTCGAAACTTTAGAAAGCTGCTCAGTGTCGGTTGGCTGCTGGACGTGCTTCCTATTAATTCCTAGATTCCACGTAATTAAAAGCCCTTCGAGTACTGACAGCAGGGAATTAACATTTCATCAGTTCTCGATTTCTAACTGGAAATTGAAAATCTGTATACGTCGATCTAATTACGTCATTCTGATTTAATGGATTTGATAGGAGTATCTGCTGAAGTTTAATAAGTGCTTAGGAAGTGGTAAAGTGTCTTATCATTGAAATCGATCAGGGCGAATGTCAGTGGCGATTCTAATGACTCTCCTAAACGAGCTATGAATTATTTCGAAGTTCAGACCCTCCTCTGGTTATCATGGGACTTGATAAGGAGGGGGCAGAGGAGGGGAGGGGGGGTCAAGGACTACTGATTTAAAGATACACGAGTGTCATTAAAATTCAATTAAAATTAGGCCTAAATTATTCAAGTATCGTACACAATTTTTTTTTCACCCGCTCCAAGAGAATTGGATTATTATATTTTTTATTAATTTTTTTCTTTTTTTTCAGAAACTTGAGCAAGACGATGACGACGAGTATCTCGACACCCCCTGGGCCGACGGCGGCAGTTTGAAACGCAATTTTCAAGGTTTGAACAATATCACGTGGCGACCCCACTAAATTGACATAATCGAGCAACACAAAAAGACATAGGAAAGAACAAGGAAATCCCGATTCATTGAAAAAAAAAAGGCGTGAAAATTGAAATTGCTGCTTTAAAAAAAAGAAAGAAAGAAAGAAAAAAACACATCGTACCACGGAGTGAACCAGAGATCCAATGCTCAACAGTCTGATAAATCTTGTAACATTGCTTGACTCGATCACAAGCAACAAGGCATTCCAGAAGCACGAGTCATAATAATAACGTTAGTTAATTCAGGACTGTCTGTCTGTCGAAAAAAAAAAAAGTGGAAAAAACTATAACGGATAGATATTTACGAAAAATGAAAAACATTGACAAGCACTTTAGAGAATCGTGAAGATAATTAATCCACGCGCACACTATTGCCCAGTCTAACGAGTTCTCGTATTACCCATAGATATATGATATTTTGTATCCGACATTTTTCTACGTCCAAACAGATGGACCACATTCTCGTTGTCGATGGGAAACACTTTTGTGACCGTCCCGACGCCGAAGGACGATGGCCATTTTTTCTCAAATCATCCGAGCGTACCGTTAAAAAATTCGCATGGGACTATTCGTCGCGATAGATTCGCCTTCGAGCACGTGACGCTATTGGCAAATCGCAGAAGTTCACGATTATTCCGAAGTCCGGGATGTGGCGCGGTAGACGAGAAAGAAGACTCGATTATCCAAGAAGGCACAAAGCAACGGCAGCTAGAGTCCGTGGCTATGATAAATATTGAAATTAAAAAATAAATCGGGCATCGAAGGTGCAGTACAAATACGAGTGGACACACTTGACATGCCGCACTTACGCGTCCTACTGCCGTCGCGCATCATTGTATTCATGTACATACAGTATAAAAGAGAAAAAAAATATGTTGTCGTTACCACCAAAGACTTAAGCTCGAATTTTTAAAAAGATTTTCAAAACTGCTAACGGCCAAGTGGTGGGAGAAAAAAAAATTGCGTAAAAAAAAACATATTTAACAATGTATTATAAGTGGCACGACACACTGCTCTGGTTCACTCCGAGAGATGAAAAGCTGCTGGGCTGAGAGAGTGAGAGAGAGAAAAACAAAAAAAGCACGCGAATAAAAATTCAACTTGCAAAACACTATCGTATATTAACGTCACGTTTACTTATCGACTTAAACTTAATAATTAAATAAATACCGATAACGTTTAAAATATTACTAAGTAATTTGCTTGCTGTGCGATCATGACGTATCCACCCACCGTGCATCGTAGCGACTAATGTAACATCATATGTGAAGGAAAGGTAGAAGACACCACGCATGACACACTGGCTCACACAGAAAAATTACCACGTTCCATATTCATCGTAACGACGTAGGGGAAGAGGGAAGAGGCGCATCCCCCGTGGAGATGCTTTTCCTTCGTTTACCTGTTATTTTCGTTTTTATACTTTTAACGAGAGGTCGCTCGAATGGATTTACAAAGTTAGCTCGAATGCTCGTACAAGAGAGACAGAGCGAGGTAGGGGAAGGAGGGTGAAGAGAGAGAGCCGTAAAAATGATATTTTAATTATTCATCATTTTTAACGGGGGGAAATATCGTCGTACGCGATGCACCGAAAAAGTGCATTAAAAACTTATGAAGTTTTGGGCTTCAACCCCTTCTACCCTATTCGCAATGATCTCGGGTTAAATAAACTGGGAGCAGGAGACGGTGCGAATTGTTGACACTGCTCAGAATTATTGTTCGCGTATAAAAGTATCGTAAGAATTCGAGATAGGCGTTGTTATTTTTGAGTTATAACCAAAGTCATTGTTCGACTCGGGTTTGTTGACGGGGATGGACAAATTTTTTGATTTCATGGAGATTCCTGAAAAAATACACGGGAGCACACGTACACATCCACACAGATAAATATGCATATACAAAAATACAGGACATTGATGAGCAGTTGGGTGAAAAAAAAAGAACTAGGGAAACGACGAGAGATGAAATAATTGAATTGTTTTTATGAATTAAGAACAAGTTGTCTGTGATCTACAATAATTAGAAGAATATTGAATAAGTATTTGAAAAAAAAAAAAAAAAGGTAAAATTAAAAATAAAGAAAATATTAATAATGTATATTTAAATGCGAACGAAGGAGAATCGAGATTTAACCGAGAGAATCTATCGGAGTACATTGCACTTTGGATTTACAGATTTTGTGACTTTCGAAGGGAGAGTATGATTGAAGAGGAAGGAAGGGAGGGAGGGAGAGAGAGAGAGAGTAGGATAGAAGCGAGAAAAGTTAACGAAGTCACTTGCAATGGAATTCTAGCTATTAAAGAGAAACTTAAAAAAAAAAATAGAAGATAACCATAAGGAGGATGCAAAGGCTAAAACGAAAAAAAAAAAATTATAGTCGCTGTTGTTAATCTGTGCTACTTCGTGAAGTAATAAAGTGGAGGAAAGATGAAGGCAGAAAAAAAAAGAAGTATAAAAGTGCGTATCGCGCTTGAGTAATTAAGAAAAAACTGGCACTCGCCCGTTCGCGGCCACAAGTAAAATAGTAATAGATAGGAATTTATAGAGGCGCAAACACCAAAATCGTTCCTTCCACCCGCTCCGGCCGTGTATTTAATTAATTAATTTTAATAATATCGCATTTCACGTAAAGTCGAAGCTCTTCAAAACTATAAGCGCACCTCAAAATGCAATTGACTTGTCAGCGTTTTATCAATGCAAAGAGACAACATTGCCACTGTCACCGAGTAATAAGTTGTTCAAACAAGTGTTGCGAAAGATGTTCGAGATAATTTTTGTACCGTTTGGCACATACAAGACACGTGCAACATTTGTCGACTTTATATTTATGTACAACATTCAATTATTATAAATTTTCGACGTTATTATGAACTACGATCAATTTCGTGTGAAAGTGTATATGGCTTTTTCTGCGGTTAAAAATAAAATGTTGTCAAAGCTTTTCTCAGGCTTGTGCTGTTCATTGATAAACCCTGTAATCCTGGGACAGCGAGGTCCAGTCGCTGATGCTGTATCGGTCGTTGAAAACCTTATGGACGTGTGCAAGAGAAAAGTGATCTCTGACAAAGTGTCTACGACTGGTACAGTTTTTTGTTGTTAACAAAGTTTATTGTTTACTCATTTTTTTGTTGGAACAGTAATTACAATCAACAAGTGTACTTCTGTTACAACAAATATTTATTTGCATACAGAGATCATATATTCATTGTTCATCTTTCGACTTTCCTCTCTCACTTCTGCATCTGCAACAGAAACAACAATAAATTTCGAACCCATTCTTCATCTAATTTTCAATACTTTTTTTGGTCTACAAGTCTTAATCAGCATTTGAACGTTAGTTTGTCATCTTTGTTTCAGGACTCTAGCCAATTTATCATCATTCTATATCTTTTTTTTGTCTTCCATTCATAAGATCTTGAAAGTCAAATCTAACTGATTAATCTTGCAAAATATTACCTCAGCGAGGTCATCTCGTTCGGAAATGACTAAAGTCCCTGGAGCTAAGTCGACCTCCTACTTTCTCTTGGTCCACCAATTCTGTAATGAACAATCGTTCACTTGATTTAAATACAGACACTAACGTGCAACATTGACAGATCAGGTGGGATAAAGTCAGTAAAACACGTTGGGAGATGTTGTCATCAAATTTCTCAGACCCGAAAGATGTTATCATCATCTAATGAACTTCAGAAAGATATCACTTTCATGAAAACGTACAAAAAGGGTACACAAAATATTTGCACGAGGCTCCTTACATTTTCAATAAATCTTTTCAAGTCCAGTTCGTGACGAATAGCCTGGGGCAGAAGCACGTGTCCATCAACCAGCAGCAACCCCACGGCGATTTCTGTAAAGAAAGAGACCAATCCGATCAGAATTGCTAATGAATCGCAACGAGTAAAAAAAATCATCAAGAATTACATCAGTACACGTTGGGATGTTTGACATCAAATTCTTCAGACCCGAAAGATGTTATCATCATGTAATAAAACTTAAGACAAATGTCACTCGAATAAAAAATATTCAAAAGGAGGTTATAAAAAAATATTTGCACAAGGCTCCTTACATTTCCCACCAACGTTTTACAAGTCCAAGTCTTGACGAGTAACGGCACAAGTGTCCATCAGTCAGCAGCGAGTTCTGTAACGTAAAAGAAAAAAAAAACCCTGATTAGAATTCAGTGAAAAGATCCGTAGCGAGAAGACAAAAAAAAATTGGAAAAATAACGTCAGTAAACATTGGGATAATTTTACATCAAATTCTTCAGACCCGAAAGATGTTATCATCATGTGATGATAGCCTTAAGAGTAAAGTGATTCGAGAAAACAATTTTTGCCCTAAAAAATATTTACATTACTCGAGATAACGCGTTCTTCAGAATACGCGTGCATAAGCTTTCAAAAAAAAAAAGAAACTCAAAAATAATAAAATAAAGTATATCTTTAAAATGTCCCAAAGTAATTTTCCTCGCAATTACACTCACCTGAAAAAGATATCCTAAGAGATGTCCCCTTCATCCGACAGCCGCGCATATCTGTAATCATAAGAAAATACCGTGAGAACAAAGTTACGGGCGATCTCGATACCGATTATCGTTACATCTAAATCTTCACTTAGTATCTCTTAGAGTGAAAAGTCCCTAGTCCTCGATTAAAGAACGCGCTACCTGTAGGTTTTCTGAAAATTTCTGAATTCAAGGTCAAAATGGCTAGTTGAAAAAAAAGAGCACGTTCACGTGGTAGCAGTCACCGTAAAAGGTACGTGCGATTAGACATTTCCGTAAGTATACAGAGCTTATCGGTCGTGTGTAAGAAACTTTCACGAAGAAACAGAGTCCCTGTAATGAGCAAATTATTGCTTAAGATACTTAATGAACGCGATTGTCAAGCATGCCAAGCACGAGTTCTGGTTGACTCTGGCAAGTCATGGTAAAATAATATTAATTTGTAGGACAATATATGACAATGTTATTCGTACGGTACGAGCCTTAGCACTTGGTACTTTTTTTTTTTCCTTCCAGATATTGCCAATGATACAATGTTCCTTTTCAAGACAAAAAAATATATATATATCGGCGCGATAAAACGCTCGTTAAGAATCTTCTATATTGTATCTCCCACCCACGAGAAAATTCGTTATTCGCTGAAAATATAATATTGTAGAACAGCCCGGGTTGTTTTCAATGTGAAACACCTAGACAACTCGTGATAATAATTCGTGTTAAAAATATGTCGGGTTGTCATAGGCAGAGATAAATGTACACCGGGGCTGTCGTATTGCAGTTATTCAGGTGAATTCGTAGGAATCTTTTTAAATACGAAAATCTTCGTAAGTTCGAGTCCTCGTTACTTGAGCATATACGGAGGTATAGACTGTTACAAAAAATATTCACATCGAAACGCAATTGATTATTGATATTATCAAATAAATTGCACTTTTTTTTTTTTTTCTATCCATTCGTCTTTTTTCGTCCATGCATCTTCAGACACGGAGTCTGTATCCCCGGGATGGTACCGACACATAAAGTTAAATTACCTTTAATAACATTTTCACAAAGTCTACTCACCTCTTTACACAGTGGTTCAATGACTAGCGGTTTTCAAGTAAGTAAGCCTATCTTGTCATTGCAGTTCACTCCTCCGCTAAAACGACTCATTCTCAGTCGTGATTGATTACGTTCAATTCGGATAATAATGTTGCAACTGTGAACACAGGTATATCGACACAAGCTGTCACGAGAAAAGAAAACCTAGAAATGCCAAGAATTTTGGAAAAGATTCGTATTGAAAAAAATAAATTTTTTTCTTTTTTTTTCGTCTCATCAAATAACCGATAACAAATATGATCGCTTACTCGGTGCGAGGTCTAGTGAACACGATTGAAGCACGACATAATGATTTTTCTGACTTTCGGGTAAACGAAGAAGAATTGATTGATCGAAAGGTTCGCAATGTTAAAAGCATTTTCGAAAACAGTGGACAACTGTGCCGGCCATTGGAAGCACGAGGAAAGACTGGAGGAATAAATAAAATAAAATAAAGAAAAGTGCACGCGGGTGCACCGAATATCCAACGACTCGTTCGAATTAAAGTGATTCGATGGAAAGACGTGTTGAAGTTGTAAAATGATTAAAGTAAATAAATCGATAAATCATTTAATTACTACCATCGTCTTAGCTAAGTTTTCCTTACATCGACAAGATCGTCTCGATAACTTTGATCCCTTCGGTCGTTGCGTAGAATCGATACTCGTACGTAAACGTCCCACGAACGTCTTCTCTTGCGATGATCGCCCTTACAAATTTAAAAGCGATCCTACAGAGCTTTCGGTTGAACGGGAACAAGTTTTCCGAGTAGCTTGATTTATGTCTGACGATGAAGCTTCAAATTTTCATTGCTGATTTCGTCGAACGAAACACGATCGCGTCCGACGTGTCCACGTGTAAGCATAGTTAAAGTCATGTTACAGAAATTTTCAAAATTTTTTCGAGCTAAAGTTACTAGAAAGAAGGTTGTCCAATTAATCGTAAAATTAAAAAAATTCAACAAGCTTTTTATCGATACCAATCCAACCGGTATCCCTGTGCGATTAATCATTGAAAATAAAATCCTCTCAATGATTTACCTAAAAACGTCATATTTACGCGTACGCAATTAAAATCATCTAACAATCACAGTTGCCAACGTTGACGAGATAAAAAATTTTTTTTTATTTCGATATTGCTCCTACACAGTATCTCGTGATACCAACAGACCAAATTACTAAGTATTGGCACTTGAGAAGATAAAAGAATACAACCTTGCTCCTAATAACTGCCCAATGGAAAACCATGTAATCGGATAGAGAGAGTATAATGAACGCTGAATTTTGGCTAAATCGTGGAAACGGTTTAAAGATGTGTTATTTTAGGTTTTTATACAAATTTTTTACTACCCCCCCTCCCATGTACCCTCGGTTACGTTTCATTCGACAATTTCTCTCAAAAGTCACGCAAGCAACGACATATTTATTTTTAGAACTTTATTGATAAAATTATGTCTCCGACGACGAAGTTTCTTGACAAAGTTCGGGCGGCCCCTGGCCCCTTTATTTATCATATAAAGGCCTTACTCTAGAATTAAGTAATAACTCGATCGAGCGTCTTCATACGAGATAAAGCCATAGAGAACGCTCCCATTGATCGAGTCCTTCGCTACTTGGTTCAGCATAATAACCAATTTTCGCAAAGGATAAGGTAAACTTAATGTTAATACTACTATCGTCATTGTACGATCCACGGAGGATCACTCAAGAACTTCACGCATCTCTCTTTAAACAGACCACCAGCTCAGTCTGTCTCAGTCACGTTTTCAGATTTCTTTCAGCTTAGTAACTAGGGCCACTCCTATCCTACGTAACGTACAAATCAATCTTACAGCCGGTTCAAATATATAGAATGTTCAGTCCTCGTGAGAAAGAATATACATAACGTCAGTTTCCCAATAGGCGATTCGAATTAGCTTGGAAATAATTCGTCCCTTGAAAAAAAAAAAAAAAAAAATTCGAATCGCCACTGAAAAATCGACGGAGATTTATTATAAAAAATTATGACGGATTCACAAGTTAGAGCGACGTCGCGCTATCTCGTCTCAATCCGAGATGTATTTTCAATACGTTTTGATCGATAGATTAATAGCGAATGATTGGTCAAAGAATAATAAATTTAGTCACGAGAGGTCACGTTCGTGTGATTAAAGGGCGACGAGGTCGCGATTGTTGGATCGAAAAGCCTCTAAGAGAATCGTTGATCCTTTCATAAAGAATTCATTACTTCGATTAAGACTCGCAGGACATTCTCTTCTTCGAAACTAAATATACCATACAAAGTTCGTAGATGCATCGAGATAAGTATTCTTAAAGGAATATACGTGGTGTTAAAAAAGAAAAGATCTATCTAAGATAAAAAAGAATATTTTTTGTTTCCCCCTCAGAAATCATCGGAGGACAAAGATTGCGACGCGTCGCAGAACGCGAAACGAATTTTTTTTTTTAGAGAGTAGTCAAAAATTATCGAAAAACTTTCTCTCGTAAATTTGACTTTTAAACATAAAAATTTCTTTTCTCACTTTCGACACACCCCTTTTGCACGCATCTCGGAAACAATTCGTAAGCTTAGCAACCTGAATGAGAAAGTTTTAGCAGGACGAGTCACGGAGGCTGTGGACACCGGACACCTCGGGCATTGATTATCGATCGATACCCGATTGATCAGCGACGTAACCGCAGACCGTCCTACCGTGATCTTCCCCATCAACCGGATCCCAATCAAGTATCTAAGATCTACTCGCAGTCGCGTTACTATTTAACAATACGAATCCCTCGTGTCCCATTAATGAATTTTCAAGCGACGTCCAAGTCCGCGGCACTTCGACGGGGACCAATAGAAATAATTGATAATTCGGGCGGTGGTAGATAGGCGTAGCATCATTAAGATAACGCGTTCCGAGCAGAAGCTGCACGGGCGCCGGAAAGGGCAGAGGCGCATATCATCGACATTGAATCATTGTTCTCTACCTTCTAAAAGTAAAGCTAAATTCGAGTAAAGGCTTCACCGGGGGGTTCATCTAATATCGTCTCCTTTTGTTCGGATAATCATCCTGACGACCCCGATCGTTGCCACCTTGCCAACGACCGCCGCCACCGCCTCCACCTCCGCCGCCACCGCCACCACCACCTCCGCCACCTCCGCCTCCTCCGCCGCGATTATTTCCCATATTTCCCATGTTGCCCATGTTGCCCATATCGACTCTCATGTCCATCAGATCCATTATTTGACCGCGGTCGTCGTTGTAACCCCCGCGATTATTACGATCCATGTTATTATATGCATCCATAAAGGACTTTGGATCCTATGGTTGTTGTTGTTGGTTTTTTTTGTTTGTTTTTCCATATCGTCAACGCATCAATCACATTTTCATGTAAGCGACGTAAAGTTCGTATTAATGACATTTCAGCGGTGGCATTGAACCATATACACGTTTGTTTTTTTTTTTTTCGTTTGCATAGGTACGCAAGCGTACATAGGCCAAGCCCCATGAATTTGTGAGAAGATTTCCGGTATGCACCGTAAGACGCAGTAATGTGTAGATTTTGGGTGAACCATTAATACATTTCACGGTTTCGGGGCGACCATCCATGTTTGACAGCAGCGCACAGGTCATCGTCAATTTTCGTCAAATCACATAGAAAAGAAAGGGGAAAAAACACAATGTTAGAAGGTTGCGTGTCATCGGATATCAATGCGTGAACTTATCACGCGCTAGAATTATAACAGAGTATAGAGCAAAGAGTATAGTATACGTTTAGGTTAGGTATACTCAGATTTGGGGATACCTCCACTCGCATCACGGTAATCAATCAATCAATTAATTAATTAGACCGGACCAAGCGAATGCCCAACCCAGACTCACCCTCTCCCTCCCACCAGAGTTCAATACTTTTTTTTTTAACAGTATAAACGGATTATCCATTTCGTATGTACAGTATAGGCATTCGGCATACAATTTAGGTACACCAAACCTATCAGTTTGTCAAAAAAAAATAATAAATAAATAAATAAAAAACGTAACATTGTCATTTGTCCACTTAAATAATTGGTATGGTATGAGGGGTTGTCGTAGAGAGGAAGACGCGCAAGAATATATATGTAGATATTCTTGAAATTATCAACGACGCGTTGGGTCGTTCGAGGAATTTCACAAATGTGAAGCGGAGAAGCACAAAGTGCATTTAAAATTTTTTTACATGTTAAAGAAGGCGCAGTGCTTCTTACTTGAATAAGGTAACCTTATTTGGTTCTTTTTCTTTTTTGGTATGTACACACATATATATCCCACCCATGTTAAATTCATAGAGCCGTGTACGTCAGTACTGGGGTACTGCAGGAACGTTGGAGTAAAAAAAAGAAAGGAGTATTTCCAAAGGTAAGAATTCGAGTGATTTTGGAAAGAAAATCGCTTAGGAGTTTAAATGCGATACGAGCAGCAAGCAGACTTGATCAGGGTCTCCGAGCAAGCTCTTCGCATTGTATTTTTTGTCTCCCTTCGAAACGACCTTCTCAGAGATTTTTAGGCGCGAAATTTAAAAAAAAAATCGATTACAGAGAACGGTCGAGAATAAAAATAGTGCTGGATTCGCAGCTACCTCAGAGTCAATTGTACTGTCGATAATAAGGTCTGTCATTGTTGGGCATTTCTTGGTCCGCAAAATAAAAATTCGTGACTATGGAACTACCTAAATCGAGGGTTCAACATATCACCGAACAAGCACTGATAAGAAGGCATATCGTAAATTCAGATTGGGAAGGTAAACTGTATTACGAATTCCGTAGTTCCATAGTTCGGTACAACCTAAGCCTTATGACAACTAGAAATATTAAGAAACAGAGCCTCCTGTCTGCAAACACGTGGAGAGGCCTAACGAGGGCAATTTCACATAAAGTCCAGAGTTATCAAATATATCGTCGAATGTGGATTATAGGTTTCTTTTTTTACTCTTTTGAGTAAACCGCCACTTTTCCAAAACTTTCAATTCCTTAATCAATTGCGAGATCAATTCTCTCGTCGCAAATAATTCACGCATTTCGTAACTGTTACATTCAGTGGGATTCGTAATGTAAGCATTAGATTATGTTATCAAAGAGTGTGCTAAAGGTGAATATAGCTTGATATATCAACAGAATTTTTCAGGTTGACATTTCCATAATAAATCGCCTCTTATCGAGAAGAACACGGCGTAGAATATAATTAATTCCATATAGGCGAAGTCCGATAGGATACGTTATTTTTCTTTTTTTTTTTTAAGTATAGTTTGTTTTTACTTTTAACACCTATTAATATATCGGGTGTGATGTTTCACATTTGGGAATAAGATACGGAGTTTTCGATTTCCTATTTTGACACGCATCATATAATCCCAGCTTTATGGGAGAATATTAATTGTGTTACGTTTAAACGTATATATAAATTTATATTACTTGATTATCGTGGCAGAAAGCTTTGTTGTTTTCTTCTTGTGTTAGATCGTAGGCAAAGGCTAGTTCGCTCGAACCGACTGACAGGATACACGTACTGTGCGATTAAATTCAATGGCCAATGCCCGTTTAACGCCTCCACGTGTCGAAGCCGTTCGACAAAATTTTTTCTTCATAAGATACGTTAAGACTGTTAGAACCTTTGAAAATCTTAAGTCCAGCGTGGGAAAATGGAAGACTCGGCGGTGTTGCAGACATTAGAACTCTGTTAATAGCATGCTCACACAGAATATCGTCGAAGAAACTCTTTGAAATTGACAGTAGGAGTTCCCGTTAAAGCAACCGTACAGTCATGCAAAAGTAAATCCGATATTTCTTTCAGATTACAGAAAATCGTGTTCTAGGAGACGATAAATCGTCAATATTGGTATTCCACGAGTATCAGAGTAGATAAATTATAGTAAGGGAAATAAAAAAAAAATAAAAATAGAAAAGAAATTTTCGCTAAATTCAAACAGAGAGTAGTAAACCTCGAGATTTAAATAATTTTAAAAGAGAATAATCGTAACAAGAGAAATACGTTACCACTGGCAAATTGTTCCCACCTGCAACAAAACATTGAGAATATCGTTATGGAAATATATGAGTTTCTCGTTATGTACGAAGCTATCGTACTCTGATAGTATATATTTTTAAATGTACCCTCACTTTCGGCACACCACAGAAACATGATAAAGTATCGTGATGTTTCCTAGTTGGACTTTATTTTTCTTTACCCTGATTAAAATTATAACTGGCACTTCGAATCTTCAAATTAGGAAGAAACAAGCGTGGCATCAGGGGTAATTAAAATGCTTTTTGTTTATAAAATAGCACTTTGTCGAGATTGTTTTTCTCAAGCGTTTCGTTCAAAATCAGTAAAAAAAAAATAAGAATGTTAGTAATTTTGAAAACACTTACCGTCTGCTTGACCATAACCATCACGGTCGTTGTTACTGACCGAATCGTAATTTTTGCCACCGCCAATCCCACCTCCGCGAATGGCTTGTTCCTTTAAACAAAGATACATTAATTTTATAAGTGTCCATCTGGTATGAAAAAAAGGAAGATACAAAAACGAAAGGTTAAGGTAAAGTTCTTGTACCTGCATAAATAAATTATTTTCTTGTTGTCGCCTGTGTAATTCTTCTTCTTGTCTCCTGATACGAATTGTCATCTCTTCTTGTTGTCTTCTTCGTAATTCCTCTTCGCGCGTTCTCTGTTCTTCGGCTTGTCGTTCCTTCATCTCCCATTCCCTTTTCTGTCTTTCGCGATCAGCTTCGCGCATGCGCAATTCTATAGTCACGGGTGAATTTAAATAAAATACCAATGAAAAACTGAACTAAGGTAAATACACTGCAATTAGAATAAATTCAAAGAAGAATGCACATACGTTCTCGAAGCAATTCAGTCTCATGTTCGTATCTGGCAAATTCCATTTGAGCTTCAAGTTTCTCCTCTTCCATCGCCATTTCTCGTTTTAAGGCCTCTTCTTTCTGTTTATACAATTCGTGCAGCTGCTTCCATCTTGTACCATATTCGTGCTCAAAGCTGCCGACCTGCGCAAACCTAGGGCCCACTTCTCGCGCTTTGAAGAATTCAGGATTTTTGCGTGGCAGATTTTTATCCGGATATCCATCGACATCGTCTTGTTGTTCAAAAGGTTCCACGATGACAGGTCTTAGGGAACTACAATTCAATAATTAGAATAGCCTCGTTATTGACTGTTGATTGATATTATTCTTGTAAGATGATCTAATTCAAATACGTAAGTTCCTATTTGCAATTGTGTCCTAACTTTCGGCACACGGATAGTCATGGAACGATTCTAACCATGTTTCCTAGCTGGACGTACTTCTCTCTACCCCGACATATGTATATAAACTGGCACTTCGTTACAATTGCATGCGATTGTAGAAGCGTGGCGTTGGGGAATTTTGAATAGTAAGTATCAAGTAAAAAAATCATTGACTCACGCTGTGAGGAAGTAACAGCCTTCTGTGCACTTTCGAAGGGCTGCTTGGGCTGATGGTTTCTTGCTGTATTCCACAATTCCCTCTCCGGTAGTCTTCCCCCTGTCATCGACTATCACAATGGCCCGTTCAATTTCACCAAATACACTGAAGGATCTTTCGAGCAACTCGTTTGAAATCCATGGTGTCAAATTCTTTATCTTTATGGAGGATGAGTGAGGCGCAAAACGTACTTTGAGAGCACGACCTTTGCGCATCGTGCCATCCAGTTCACGCTTTGCTTTTTCAGCGTTCGGATGATAGTCCTAGAACATCAGTTTAGAATGATTTAGCAGCGATCCATGTGCAACGAACAGTTAATCATTAGAATCAAATTATATCATATAAAAAAGCAGCCATAATGATTATCATCACTGTACAATCAAACGGTAATTATTTTAATCATTTAAATAACTAGAACTGTTCGCATGTAAGAGTTTAGTAAAAAATATATCTTATCTGGATATAATGCCAACTTTAATTACCATTCGTAAGAAGGCAAAGTTCTTTTCTTTGTTAACAAACAATTCAGAAATTTCGCCATATTGACCAAACATATTCCGAATTTCTTCCTCGCTGACATCGTTGGTTAAGTTTCCAATGTACAATCGATTTCTTCCACTGAATTTCTTTTCCGTCAAGTCTTGAGGTGGCAACTCGTGTGTTGGTCCACTAATACTCATTATACGTTCCATCAATCGATCCTGCAATATATGAAAAAAGCGTACGTGCCATAATACCTTTATCTGCTAGATCTATATTCGCGTTTTCCGAACAATTATTTACTTACGTCCTGTGAACGGCCACCCATTCCTCTGTCTCCTCCCCGCGCTCCTCCGCCACCTCCGCGGCCGCCACGCATGGAACCTCCTCGTCCCATACCGCCTCCCATACCACCCATACCCATACCCATACCTCCTCCTCCCATTCCCATTCCCATACCGCCGCCACCGCCGCCGCCGCCTCCACCTCCACCTCCAATAATAGGAGTTGGGCCTCCGCCACTACCTCCACCGCCGCCTCCTCCACCGATGCCGGGGCCGCCGCCACTTTCCGAAACAGAATTGTCCATGCCAACATCCATGGATTCATTCATTTTTGGCTAAAATCATTCAAGAGCCATGAGGAAAATCTAGTAATTCGTTAAAATTTTTTTATTATTCAAATTTAGTTTCAGTCTAATCTGTATTGCCTACATACAATTTGTTACGCTCAGGGCGCATGAGTAGGAACTTGTTACTTTATAAAACGGAAGTAAATGTAGTCACGAGTGCGCATGCGGCACCATTTCAAGCACAAACGACGCCATTTTGTACAATGCTATGCCGCGTGTAAAATCGATAAGTTTTCTCAAACACTCTTGGTACAAGAAACCGGCTAGTTGATCAATAGCCAAATGAACCAAAGGAACGCGAAACATATGAGAATGTTTATCCGCTTAAATTAAGGCGAAATACTTTTTGCGTAACAAGTATCAGTCTTACGACGAAATTAAGCTCATTTTCCTCGCGTAATTGTCTGCATTTTTTTCCAAATATGGGAATAACTTAGAAAAATGTCTAACGAAGTAAACCTAATATCATACAATAGTAATGTGATATAAGGGACAAACAAATCTTAACATTAGAATATTGAAGAATAAAAAAGTAAACTTACAAATTTTCTTACCGGTCCGTCGTTTCTTGCAGGCATTCCACCGCCTCCACCGCCGCCACCGCCGCGACCACCCGAGAAACGTGTGCCGCCTTTACGACCACGACCTCCGCCACGACCACCTCCTCCAGGACCGACGCGTTCTCGTGCATTTTCAGTAGCATTCTCAGGCGGCGCATTATTCTGCACCTCTTGCTTAACGCCCGCCGCTTCCGCACCGGCCATAATTCACGAAATCACCTGAGAGTCAGTAGAAAACTGACTCTGCCCGAGCAAGTTACTGTTTCTAGTCTCAACGTCCCGCTTGCTTCGAAACGATCCTACCACTATGGCGTCTGTCAACGGAAAGAAACGGCCAGGCCGACCAGGAAACCATCGGAGTGCCATTAGCCCCCCTCTACTCGACGCTACGTTGCCGCACTGCATTCTGGGTTAACGCTATTGGCTGCGGTCGTGAATGGCGGCGCGCCATTTATTCCTATTGGTTAGCATCGACACTTTCATGGCGCTGAAGTCAGTCGACCAATCAGAGACCGCGAACGTTCTTCTTTCTGTCGTCACATCCAGTGCGCGATTTATTTTGATTGTTTGAATCGAATAAGAACACAATTCTGTATTAAAATGATCTGTTAACGCATTTTTTATGTTTTTTGGTATCCAAGTACATTTTAAAATATGTCCTACACTTCTGGAATACAAGGCAATTACAAAATTTCGAAGAATGCTATTAACTATTAAGTGTGCTTTGAAATTTTTAATATTCTCGCGACAACTGGATTAAGTGTTACGCGATAAAAATCACCGTAAAAAGAACAAACTAGAAACATTGAAAAAAATATTTATCTCAACATTACGTCATATTCGAAGCAATGAATTAAGGTCAGAGTTTTGATCTAGGCCGATCGGCAACGCTGTTGTCAATTCTGCTGTGTTCGCGCTCGTTAAGTCTCGATAAAATCAGTGAGGTAGTCAGTTCTGTCTAACATTCTCCATTCAACCGATCTAGTAAATTCGTGAGCCATGTTACGAGAGAACAAAATATTACAAAAATTCAACAAGCCAAGGAAATAATGAACGTACCAGTAACGCCGCAATGTCGTGCTTCACCATAGGAATTCAAGTTCACAATTATAGTTGACAATCAGATTATGAAACGAGTCCCGAGCGCACGCCAGCAAAAATCCATCACGCAAATCAGAAGAGAAAAGAAAAATAGACGAACGGCTGAAGTTCCAGTGTGCCGCGGTATCTTGGATATGACATGGTCGCAGGCTCAGTAAATCCAAATAAAAAAAATAAAAAAAATACAAATTAGCTTAATTACGGAGCGCAATTAAAAGATGATAATGGGGAAGAGAACGGAATAGGAGGGCGATAGTGCAAGAGGGTAGCAGGGGACGCGGAGGGTGCGAGAGGTTAGTGGGAACCTCGGGAGCGTAAACAAGAGGATTCCCGGAGGGGGTACCGTGCGCATGCGCACTGCGAACCCCGCCCTATCGCGGCGCGGGCTGCCACAAGGGCTGCTCTCGAGAACGGACAACCGAGAACCGAAAGCTGCCCAGAGCTGAGAACGTGAGAAGGTAGTGACAGAAGTGATAGTCGCGTTTTAGCTCGCGCTTCGCGAGAGCATGATTCACCGGAGAGCAAATCGAAATCCAGACTCTCGCTCATTCGTACTTGGTAACGATCACGATCGCGATATCTCGGTGTTCATTCTCTCGTAAAAGAATTCGACAATTCGATAGGGATCATTTATTCGACATCGATCGAATCGTGTCGCTTTGCCTGATCGGTAGACGAGAGAAGCGCGAAAAGTGAGGAGAGACAATAAAAACGGAAGGCAAGGAATAAGAGCGAAGGGGAAGACCGATGCTGATTGGCGGAGCGCAAGAGAGGCGAGAAAGAAAGGACGGAGAGAAGAAGGAAAAGAAAAGGAAAAGTGTGAAGGATATAGAGGGAGCTATTTTATGAAAGCTTCTCAAAGCAGAGTTGATAGGGATTATTTATTGGATCTGAATATTGTGGGATTCGTTCTATGATCGGGCCACAGGACAATACTAATTAGAAGAAGACTTTTTATCCAAGATTTTGTCCATGGATCTACTGATATCTATATTTCGATCAACTAAGAAGTGTCCACGAATGAAACTGTAGATCAAATTGTTACTGAATTTTTGTACTGTGGTTCCTGTTCTCTGTGTGTCGACATCGACAGTTTTTTTTTTTGAGTCTCCCGTCAATTTATCAAATGGAGATTGTATATCGTCGGAAAAAGAATGTTGGTAACGTGCACGGTTAATCTTTCGTAAAAACGATCCTGTCAGGAGTGACACCACAGGTTTCGCGACATCGAAATGAACAGTAAAAAGGGTCGATTCAAGCAGTGGTCTGGTGAACTGCGATCGATTTGGAGAAACATCGACTATCTTGGGTTAATAGTAACTATTCTTTTGGGATTTTCGTAGTCGATCACGTGATCGATCGATATTGAAAAATCGTCGAAGAGTCAATCGACGACAACAGTAGACTCCCACGGCAACACTGTAGAGTTCAATCAATGAAAATTTGTGATCGATATCTTACATACGTCGATTAAATGACACATCTTGAAACACGTTCCATAAAAATAAACATTCTCGTAACTGTCAATTGACAGCGTCAACATTGAAAAGTCAATATCAACAAGACCGTTAAATTTTGCGATGTCAAAAATAAACGTCAAAGAAAAGAATACCTGGGAGTCACTCGACGAAGAATCCATAAAGCAGAAAATCGAAAATAACAGATCACGTAGACAATAACTTCCAATTTTCCATGGACAAAAAAAGTCTGATACATTGAAGAAAATAAGCGGATAAAAGTCTCGACGAGAAGTCAGAAGTTAGACTAAAAGTATTGTACTCGATGAACGAGCCTACAAGGTACGTTTCTTCCTCGGGCACGAAATCAACCCTGACCACCGGAAACATCAAGAGCATAGAGACATCGATCTCTATAACGTTGGTAGCACTGACCGAAGGTTACGTGAATCTGAATCCAGTGGACCTGAGGATTGCGAGGGTCCTTCTGGGGGATGCGTGGAAGTAGCTCGGAACTTCTGTTGGACGCCAGTCAGAGCCAGGATACGCAAAAATACGACATTCAGCAGCAAGAATTACGACGTCGCAAACTGTTGGAACTCGGGTTCGGCGCGTCGCGGCGCCGACCGCCACGGCGTACTTGCCGTCAGCGGTTCAATTTTTATGCAACTTCCGCTCTAGCCCTGGTTGCTACTTCCGGTGGTGCGGCGCTCCTCTTCCTGGTACCACTGTACGTCGATCCAGCCATCAGCACCCTAGCAGCTGACTTTTCCCCAGACCCAGTGATTTGCACGACCTCCAGACGCGAGGAACTGGCTGGACTGTTCAATTGCACTTGGAGTTCTTGTAGGGAGGGTTGTACCAGTGACGTCTATCGGTGCACTCATATATATGTCACCTATACACCATGGACTAACTCTAGCAAGCGGAACGACTCTCATTCTGGAAATTCACTCACTACGTCATCCTCCAGCACTACCACTACAGCAGATTCAACAGGATCGAAAGCGGTTTCGGGTAAGCCTGGATTCAACCTCCTCTCCAGTTCCCCGTGATAACAAAATTTCTTATGAAATTCACCGCGAGCCTTGAAAACTTGAATTACCGTATCTTTATTTTTTAATATAGAAAAAAAAATTATTGTGCTCATTAGGGACATACTTAATTCGCGCGGCGGAGGGGAGGGGGGGGGGGGTCGACACACATACCTAGCAGGAGTCGCCAAGTGACAAACGATTGGTGATGGGATATTACAGGTAGAAATCAATATCGCTAGGCCAGCAGGTTGCATGCGTGGGAGTAAGAATGCATTAGTACACGTAGAAAGAAAAGAATCATTATAAAACTTACATCGATCAATTCGATTGATCATAAATCGTAATTCGTCACTTGTAAATCCATCGACTGTTCCGATAATAAATATAATCACGGGGAACTGGATGAGAGCGATTGTCGAATATGGAGGATCGACGGAAGAAACTGCTCTCAGCTATCAGTAATGCAATGCCATGCTGATGGATCGTTGGATTCTGGCAATTCGTAAACTGTATTGGTGTCCTCTATGGAAATCTTCTTCAGTGTCTTCCGCCGGCGACATCGAGGCTGTTCTCATGGTAAACATCAAAGGCTGTGGATATCCCCCTGTCGTCGACTGTGAGAACTTCACACGAGAACTGGGTTACGAGGGTGCGAAATTTCCATGCCACTACAGCCGCGTTAACGGCAGCATAGTGATGGCGGACTATAATCGCGAGGCGCAGATCGCGACGATCATGCACTTCTTCGCTGCACCCTTCGTAGTGACGTTGGCGACCAGCGTCGCCCTGTGTGTGATGCACTGTGATTGCAGGTGCGCCGCACCGCCACGACACTCTGCCAGAGGGATGAGAAGGCCTAGACTAAACGACCTCAGGTAAGGTCACATTTACTTCAGCATTGCTTGCCCTAATAATATTCTCCTCGCTAAGACTGAGACTTTGAAATATTTAAACTTCTCGAGATCAGATGTCTGCTCGTTCGTTTTTTTTTCCCCCTAATTTTACCGGCGGTTAGGAGTCTCGCTCGGTAGAGCTCCCCCCCACCTTTTTCGTCCCCCCCGTCAGTCGACGCTCTACCGAGGGTGGGTTGTTATTTTTCCACTGCCGACCGTTCATCATCTTTACGGTGGTTGGCAGCACTGGCAGCATTAGAGTAGAAGGCAGAAGAGGCTTGAGAACGTACCAGGCTACGAATACCAACTGTGCTCTCATACATCAAGCCTGGATTAGACGGCGCGACCTATAGCTTTCGGTTCCCTTCCACGTTCGCGAATCTTTATAGCCCAAGTTCCCACCCTTTAACGGATCATGTTGTTACTGGCTGCCAGCTACCAGGTACATGCTCTATCGGCTGCGAATCGTTTCTACCGAGCTGAAGCGTTTTCATGAAAGCGACGTTCTGTATTGACTTGCTTGTAACGAAAACTATTCGCAGTCCGATGAAAAGAATTGGTACTATCCAAAAATCATGTTTCAGCTTACGTAGTAGTGGGGTGGTGTTGCTCGCGATTTTTCAGCAGTACGCAGATTACCGATGTCTCGTTGAAAACGAGGCATGACGATCCTTTTCACGAAAATGAGACACGTTACCACAGCAACATGCGTAATCGCATTTACATAATGTTCTAGTCTACCAGAAGGCCCCGCGTGACTGAATAAAAATGAAATACTGAAAGAACCGGAAGTTTTAATTGCACCAACCCTGAAAAGGTGTTGCACACGGGTCGCGGGACGTTAACTCGCTGAAGCTGCAACGAGAAAAACGTGTCCCGTTCTCATTTTATGCTGAACTTACCCTTCGCGGTCCCCGAGCTTTCGAATAAAAAAGTTCTCCCGAGGTTGGCGCGATTTTTAATTATGCATCTGGCATCCTGGTCAAGCCCTAAGGGCGGGCATTCATATGTCTCTCCCTTTTCATTCCGTGACAATGAATTTCCCGATAGCACAATTCTTTAAAGTGCAACTTATTCGGCCTTCAAAGTAGCAGCTTTTGATCCCTTTCCTCTCCTCCTCCTATCCACCCCTCTTTCGTTGTTCTGGCATCGATTCGAACGTATCGCTGTGTTCGTTGCGGAGCTTTACATCCCGGTTAAATATTTAGCGACTCAAAGTGCGAGCAAAACTGTTTATGGCGTTCGCGCACGCGAATTCCACTGTCAGGATATATCGATGTCTAATTGCCGCATCCTACAATACCGACGCATTACGGATACTCTTCGGTATATTCCTTCCTCTCGGTCGTATATACCTTTTTTTTATAGGATTCAGGCTCTACTCGAGCCTCGGACGGAGTTAACGAAACTTTCGGGCGAAATAATCGTAGAAACTCAAACCAAATGAATTTCAGCCGCTTCTCCTGCCGACTTATCCAGTAAAACAACTTCAGCCCTTTTCACGATCTTAACGAACTTTCCTGAAACTCGAGACTAGTTTTACCCTGGTACAGATAGGGCCTCGAGTAGTCAAGTTCCTTGGCTCTATTGGTTTAGCTTCTTACGCAACCTCAAGTTGATCCACGTCTCGAGTAGTCGGCTAAATCCTAACCGAGACGCACATACGGAGAGAGACTATAGCGTCTTTCCTTGGAAATTTTTGTCCGTTCGTCCTTTGTTTTGTCTATCGCTGGCAGCACGTTTCGTCAAGAGGGGAGATTGTATCATAACGTAGGTTTCTCGTGCTGAACTATAGAGCGCTCCCTACAGTGCCAGCGGAGAAGCGTGCAGCTGGCTTGGAAAAATATTCTAAAGAGGGAAAGAAGAGCCAAACAAAGTTGCGAGGTTGTTCGAGCTGACTGTATGCCTCTGGTTCAAAGTTATGCAGTTCGTCATTATGGACGATTGTTGTTTAATTACTTTTGACGTCTGCTCTTGATTACACTCTTCGGTTTACTCTTGCTTGACTCTCGACATGAACGTTCGGCTATGCCGATCGTCAGGCTACTGGCTTCTGTAGGCTGTTTTACAAAACTGTCGATACTGATATTGATTTTTGGTGAGCTTGCTCGTTCCTGGTGCAGCTGTGCAATCAGTACCGATCAAACGATCAGACTTGGTATTTATAATTTGGGAGATGGATATTTCGCTGCAAAGATTTTTGGTAACGTCACAGCACGTGTGTGCGACGCAAAGGTAAGAAGTTGTTTGATGGTTTGGTTATTTTTAGCAAGCATATTGTGCTTCGCTGGAAAATTGTGATCGCAAGTGAAAAATAGGGGTACGATTTTACAGGAAGACCGTCAGGGGTTACGTGGGTACGTAATAAGATTTGACTTTGACAGAATTCCTGGGAAAAAAAAAAACAAGTCTGGTAGTTCGGGTTGGGTATGTAATAAAAAGGAGATAACATTCTTTCGTGGTTAGTTTGCTGGAAAACGTGAGGCTCTTATCCCGCGGGGCAGAAGAGACCAGGAGCAAGCTCAGTGAAGTAGCTCCGAAGTTAAATCGGCAATGAGGCATCGTGAAATTTCGAAGAATGCGAACACTATGGCGGAATAAAGTTGGAATGTGGAGAAAATAAAATTTCGTTTAGATTTTTTTTTGTTTTTTTTTTTCGAAATCGCATATTGCCCACGGGACTTTAATCAAACGCGAAAACTGCTTGGTTAGAGAATGAAGAACATCTGCTACGCCGGAGCAGCTGGGACAAAGAAAAACAAGATATTAATATTTCAAGCCGTCTGGTCTCCAACTTTGGGTTTTCAGACACACGTGTTCGTGACAATAGTTCATGCGTCAAAGTCACGACAAGCCGTAATTCTTCGAGACTGGAACAATCGACGAAGCTTCGAAAATTTCCCAAAGGAAATTTTCCTAATGAGAAAGTAACGGAACTTCGTGTGCAATATTGGTTATGCAACTCGGATAAATTACGAGTAAAGGAGATAAAAAGATTACTGATATTTTTTTATACTTACGTAACGAAAGCTTCGATAAGAGGTCGAAAAAAAATATCGATCAAACGCACAACGACGTTCAACCGATCTTAAGGTTATTTCGAGACAAAGAAATCTTATTAAAAATTTTATTTCTCCTAAATTATTTTGAGCTTAATTTTCATCGAGCTTAATCCGGGAACGGTTGCCCCATTCTCTTCTACATTTGAAAAGCATTAAGTTGGGGGTGTTTCGGGCATCCCACCCGCCTATCCCCGGATTAACGATGGACCTAATATTTATGAAAAATATTTTTCATTACCTTCGAAAAACTACTGACAGCTGACCGTCATTACCAACCTCAAAATAATAAAAAAAATTCAAATCTTTAATAATTTCACGTGTCCTACTTTCGTTCGATGATTCTCATAAATTTTTCAATCGTTAATAAAATCAGCGATTTTCAAAGTTTATCCGCCTTGGAACCAGCAGGAGGAGAGTCGGAAAGAAGCCAACTATCTTTTTTACGCGTTCGATGAAAAAAACTCGAGCACTTGCAAGCAAATGCATAATTGAGTGAAAAGCAAACAGTCTAGGTCTTTTTGTATGTGTACCAGTTGAGAAACATGTAAAAAGCAGCGCACGCTACTTCTGCTATCTACAGACTGTTTACCATGGAGCTACGTATGTACATACATACATACACGCTGTCTATACATACACGTGCGGGAAATTATGATAAATCGTTCATGTATCTATACCAAAGCGAATTTTTAGTTCGGATCGTATACGAACTCACGTGTAGAATTAGCGGTAAAGTTATGATCGATAAGTCTGCTGAACTGGCAGCTAATGTGTAGTCCTCTTTCACGTATCGTGTAGCTACTCTTTTACACCGTTGCTAGTCAAATTTATTGCTTGTACAATAATTTTTCAAGGGACAATATATTACCACGGGTATCCTACGCCTTTGCGCTCTTCTCCACGTCTTTGCATGCTTCCTAGAAACGCACGTTCGTTATTCGAATACGATTTGTTTTGATGTGAATTTATTTCTCTGAAAACAAATTTTCCAGCCAAATCACAACGTACGGGCGACGTGTTGGCATTCGGTAGCTTCATATTATTCCATATATCACAGGATTCGCTAAACGCTTGTTTGTTTCATATCCCGTACTGGTTTTGCATTTAGAAAAAAAGGACTGACAATACACGTGTAATATTTTTTTTAAGATCTGAAATAAATCACGATCAGAGAATGACTGTAGATTCGAAGGCTCTTGGAAGTGTTCCAAAATATGAGAATAATTGTCTCTTTCAAAATGTAGGAACACGTGTTATTACTCGCTGGGGAGTAACGTGGTATATGCTGTTGCTGGAAAAGTGCCGATTATCAGACTTTCTATACCGACTGTACGTAGTGCAGCCAGCTGATAATTCTTCATTTCGAGTAGCTTATTGTCCGAAAGAATTTAACAAGCTGACGATATTCGGAGTTTCGTTTATCGTCGCTGGAATAAAATGGATCCCTGGAGGAGTCAATTTAATTTACATTTTGAGCTTTTGCCGAAATTTTCAAAGTCACTAGGATTATACTGGACGACTAGGCTCTTAGGATTTCCAATGGGAAAATAAAAAAAGTCCAAGTGATGGTTTTATAGGGATCGATCGTTTCGCACGAAGTGCGGCTTAACTGTGTATGCTCGATTAATCAAGCACGGCCGGAGCCGCAGCCAGGTTGCATACGGATTCTGGGATCGGTTCGAAGCGCGATTTAAAAATCCCGCTTGTTTCTCTATGCCACTCGAACGGAACCGATTTGCATAGCGCGTCGGTGCTGGCCGTTCCGAATAAATTTGTCAGGCGATACGAAATTATGCAAACTACATGGTCCCTCTTTTCTTTGCTTTCCTCGCGTCACTTATCCGAATCCCATTTTCACGAAAACGTCGATAGAGTTTCAAAATTTGTATATCTTATGCCTTTCATATTAACGAGAAATTAAGTTTGTCCCGTATCGTGACACTTCCTCTTGTTCAAAAATTCTCTCTTGTACATTTGAATTATTTTAACACCCAGCTTATACATACATATATCCTCGAAATATAAATTCCGTAATTTTTCCTCGAATTTCTCAAAACTAAAAGAAAAAGTTTCACCCAACGCCTCAAGGCAAATCAATAACTGAATTAACACGTGTAAAAATGATTGTCACAATAAAATGCCTTAAAAGCGAAGCGGTGCTTCCTAATGCGATTTTCAAATTTCAAAAGCGTTCCTAATAAGAGGATAAACGTCTCAATCGATTCCTCGGAACGTCTCGTAAGCGACAGTCCTAAGTAGAGAAGCGTAACTTCGGCCACGTAATGGTAACCCTAAGAACGAACTGATTACGCAATAGAGAGATCCAAGGGAAGCAGCTGACGTCAATTTGTTTTGCTTCGTATCGGAAATCGAAAAAATCATCGAAGATCGATAAACTACCTTAGGCAGCCTTTCGCGCTTTAGTTTCGCTTTTATGCCTCTTTTATTTGTCAGCTCTGACGCACTGTTAGGCCTATGCACGAGTGCGTGAGCATTGCGTCAGAACCCACGCAGCTCTTACAGTGATCGAAGGTGCGTGTTGCTTTGAATTTAGTTTGGTGTTTGCGGACTACTGTGTATACGTGTATCTATATGGCTGTTCTATATAGGTGTATATATATATATACGGAGGTGTATACAATACAATGCTTACGATCGAGCGTGCGTGCTGCTTTGGAATTGCGTGACCTGCTCGGTCCGGGGTCAAGCTCCCCTCCTCCTCTTTCCCCTCAAAGCGCACATCCTTAATGGCGCCTTTAACACTATCCGTGGAATTCCGATTAAGGGTAATAAAAAAATTATAGTGAATATTTTTTTTTTATATTTCGCAGTAAATATTACAGCAGTCGGTTAGGGGAGGGGGAGATTGAGGAATCGCGAATGATGATAGGCTAATAGAATTTCTGGAGGCTTTACAGTATTCAGGTTGCGTGGGACGCCTGGCGTCGGGACGGGACCCTCTCGAGTGCAGTTTCTGAAAATCTTCATAAATATTCAAAAACATGAATGCTGAATTTTACCGGAACCCCTCGGGCTGTATTCCAATTATAGGAGGAAGCGAATATACCTATAGCTATACGTGCTATAGGTATATCTGTAATTATATAACTTTACGATAAAATCTTAGCCGTAACTCAAGGGAGGTCGCGACCCTTTAATTTTGCGATTAGGACACTGTTGTTATTATGATTAGTCCATGAGATTTACTTGGTGTTCTTCGAATTAAGAATATCTATGTATATGCCTCTAATCATTTTACACGTTATCTGTGAATTTATACAAATTTTCACCCAATCGAAATTACCGTTTCGAGTGTTCGTGACGCGGTTGGAAATTAGCGTATAGGAGCGTACTGATTAAAGTTTCACCCCGACCCTTACGTGGTAACGGAATTGCGAAATATACCTAAATCACGTAAACCCGTAACAAGACCTTCCGACGAAACCTTGATTCTCTTAGGTTTCTTATTTTACCCATATAAAAATCGGTAGCTTGCTCCACGTAAACAGCTACGTCATCCTGGCCGTTATATATGTATATATCGAGCAGCCCCTGACTCGGACACCCTTCTGGGTCAGGACGTCACGACAGACGTCGGGACGCCACAACGCGGCATAAAGAGTTACCTGCGAATTTGACCTTTTCAGAATGCCACTGAATGTTAAAATAAATTCTTTTTTAATCTTTCACGACTCATGGGAAAATTGTGAATAGGAGTAATCAGTGCGGGGAGTGGAAAATTTGGAAAAATTAAAAATTTTGAAAATCGTTACCCACGGACCTGCTTCTTATCGCAGTTACAGTTTTGCCGCGATTGCTGAGCAATCCGAAGCCTCGATTAAATAAATCGGCCAGGTACGCAGCCATTCCTTATCGGACGGCTTGAAATTTCTCGAGCCTTTTAAAAGCTTAGTGTTATAGTCGCGAACCTCCACAAAGGCTGCCGTCGAAGGTCTTATCACGACGAAGCTAAGAGATATGAATATGCAATATTCTTAAGGTCTATAGACCGATGCACATATATATATATATTACATGCGGATAGTAAAGCGACGAGGTTGGCTGCCGGGTAAACCAGCCTGTGTTACCGCTCCGTATAACCCACTGGCTAACAATGGTGCTTTCGCTGCTTTTGTTACTTTTGTTACGGGACTTTGGCTGTCTTCTATTCTTTACCGCCGAGCTCTCGTAATCGGACGAAGCATTCTCGAAAATTTGGGTTAAAATATTTCGTAACTTTCGAACGGACGAAATCCCGTGGCTTTGCCAAACTCAAATTTTTACCCTGGCAATAAATTGTATGATTAGCGAGAAAATTGGTATTTTTTTTTTTTCTTCCACGACGGAAACTTTTACCTGGGACGTCGGCAGAGACAATTTTAATACTAATTGGACGTTTTGTCACACGTTAATTAGAAATTGTCTCGTTATATTTTTCAAGAATTTTTATTCTCTTCGGTTACAAATTTTTTTTTTTTCTTTCTTTCGTTAATCGAAAACTCGTACCTCCTTACCCTTCCTCTTTCGCGAGGTCCGCGGCGCTTGAAACTTTTAATGAATTCCTCGCAGTCCGAAGAAGCGTCGAATCGTACAAATCCTTCTAACTGCAATAAATTTTCTTCTCGATCGAAACGTTCGAAACTCCTGCGAGAACAGCAAAAGTAGCTGGATAGCGGGGCAGGTGAGAAGCAAAGGCATTAAACAGTTGGCACTACCGTTCCTATTCCTCGTTCCCCCAAGTTGGTTCCTTAATACACCAAAACGCCTACAAATCGAATCGCTGTCTGTCCAAACGCTAAAAAAATGTTGTACACGTAATAAAAAATTACGAATTTCCGAAAAATAACACCGTTGCACAATTAACCCGAAATTGCGAATAAAATAAAATAACCCCGAAGAAAGAAAGAAAAAAAAAAATATTCAAAACGCGTGTCTAGCGTGATAAGAATGATGTCACCGGCTGATATTATTTATATCCTAAAACAACGTGAACCAAGAATAATCCTCCCGTTGCCCTAGCCTACGTTAAACTCAATTTACGTAATTGCTCCGCGCCCTTGAAATTCTCCTTTTTCCGCTATTCCACGAATTTCCAAAACATTCCCTCGGCACGACTCCAAAGCCATCGGCACGACACGAGCCTTAATTAATATCTCCTTCTCTCTCTTAATTGTTTCAGTGATCACTCGATAAGCAACCGGGTGGATCGCCGAGGACATCATCCGACGCATTGCGAGTGTAGTGACGTCACGAGGCCCTTATGACGACGCGAGGAGACGGCGGAGAGTGCTCTGGCCACGTCTCAATCCGACCTCTAGGCTCTAGGATTCTCACGCCTTCTCCAAAATGTCTCGTAACATCATCTCATCGGCCGGCAACCACCCTTCCCCGCCTCCCCCTTATCCCCACGTGACCCCTGACACGCGTCACGCGCAGACGCCTCCTCTTCGTCCTGTTTTTTTCCTCTTTGGCTGCCGAGACACCCTGTACACGCGCGGCAACGCTACTTCGCTAGGCCCCGCAGCTACTGGATTACTGCGGTACTGTTATTGTTATCAGGGGCTACTAGCCATAGCAGTGTTATCATTATTATTCTCGTGGCTACTACTGCTGCTGCTACTGCTGCTGCTACTACTATTACTACTACCGCTGCTGGCAGATGCTGAGCGTCGTTAAACTATTCGTGGGACACTATCGGCAACACGTCACGTATGCTGGCTGCAGGAGGACACTGATTAGTGATTACTGATTACTCGTGAAATTATCTGAGCTGGAGTAACGGCCATTAAGCTCTGCGTTAACTGACGCGATTTGTATTGTCGATGGTGGATAGGATAGTCGTGTTATATGTATATGTATAGGGGTGAGGGGGGATGTACGGCGATGCCATTAAGGATATCTGTTCTCTGGATACTTTAGGTCGTGGACAAGACGGATAAGCTGCTAGTGGAGCGACGCATAAATTTAGTCATTTTTCTCTCTTCGACGTGTTCTCGGTGTCTGGAATTATTAATGTTTTATTCCACGGGAAGCCAAGTCGGGTTTTAAAGCGTTAACGACGTTAAAGGGGACTTGTTGCTTCGCCAGATTTGATTCTCTGGGAAATCAGTGCGTCACGGTATGCCTGAATTTTTTTACTCTTTTTGGTTCTTATTTAATTATTTTTTTAGTGTTTTGATGATTCGATCGTCATCTTGGAAATCTAATGCTCGGCATATTTTTAGGGGATTTTGTTTTTTTTTCTAATATCAGGTTTAACGTATTTTGTGCGATAGGTGCGACACTCTCGGGACTCTTGCGAGTCGCGGATTGACTCGAAGAGGGAAAAATGCTTGATCACATTATTCATCTTCATATCGAGGCCTGTAAAGGCGAGAAATCTCGTGGAAATTTGCCAAACCGCGAATCGAGGGCTTTGAGGTCGGGAAATGGGTCTCCTGCTTGCGAGACTGATAAGACAAATAAAGGGAAAAAAATAAAGTTAGACCCCGGGGCTTAATATAGTATTGGTACGCTCCTGCGGCCCCCTCCCGTACGGGAGATTTCGCACGATAAAACCTAATGGATGAAATCGCGGATGAAGCGAGAGGCGCTGAGATTTGGATGTGACTCGAATGAAAATAAGTATCCGGGAGTACGAATGAAATATGGGAGCACTGGAATCGGAATCTCGTTCTCTTCCGATCGAACATGCTCTTATCGACACATATCTTACGTCACTATTAAAATCTTAAGCCTTAAAGGTCAAATTAGGTAATTAATTGCAAACGGAAGTGACGTATCATGTTCTTTCATTCCTACTTAGACAACGTATCAAATCTCACCGGAATTGAACTTTATCGTCGTAATGTTCGAGGAAATTTTTTTTTTTTTTTCAAATTTTGGCACACTCCGACGGAACGGAATATTTTTGAATTTTCACGGTTGTGGGGTGTTTTAATGTTTTTTTTTTTTTTTTCTTCACCTTCAATCTTATTTCGTATTTCTGCAAGAACGTCCAACGAGCGAATTTCATTTGGTGGATTCGTGTCGGATCGAGTGAGAATGCTAAGAGTTATAATCCAAACGGAATTGAGTTCTCTTTAGATAGGATAACATACCTATAGGTAGGATAGAATATAAATCAAAATAATAGAGTACGTGACGAGGGGTTGGTATTCCGTTGAACGGAAGCGCATAGGTATTTAGACAGTTATCAATACGAGTGAAGACGATGCCGTAGGAATTTCAGATGAGTTCAGGAGGCGTGAGATAAAAAGGAAGAGAGAGAGGAAAAAAAAATTGAAGGATTCTAGAAACGAAAACTCGTTGACGCGAGAAGAGGAAGCGATCGATAGGAAAAAACAATTTAATCGTAGGCCTTTGAGATCTGCCGATTTATTTTCTACCACTGAAAATCGGCCTCTGTTCTCGAGCAACGTAAACTTGCGAAAAAAAAATAAAAAAAAAATAAAAAAAATAATCATACTCAATAACGAAGCGGAGTGTCCCAAGCTGCTGGAACTAAGAGTACGAAAGTTCTGTCCCTCCTCGTAGATGAAAAAAAAAAAAAAAAAAAATTTTTTTTTGACACATTACAGAAACACACGTAATGAAGCTTTTTGCGATTTAACGGTCTTTGAAAGGCGATAAAAAATTATTTGCAGTATATGAGCTTCGTTAGGTCACATCAGCGCGCTTAGAGACGAAAAATAGTGAAATTTGTAAAATTTTCCAAATTTTACTCGCGCATCCTCAAATCCGTGAGGCTTCCTTCTCGAACAAGTGAAGCTTCGGTCACGCACGTACAATTTCATTTAATCGCTGTCAAGTCCCGTGAGAAATCTAATAGTCGTATTATTGCCATGTACCGTATAGCGAGCCACGTGTATGCAAATATCCCGAGGGACACTACTTTCAGGCCGTCCCTTATTCTAGTGAAATCAAGTACGCCTGGAGCGACGTTTTTATATCTCGAATGACTTTAGCGACTTAAGATTATGGATCAGTTCTAGTGATAACGAATAAAATTCGAAAATTCGTTATATATATATATATATCGAAGTGAATTACTAGAGGCACGGGTTAATATATATATATTCTAATAAAGCATGAAGTACAGTAGCGGCTATTACGTGGGCAGCGACGGTATTCAATGAAAATTAAAGGGTGAAGCTGATTCGAGTTTTTTTTTTTTTTTTTTTTTGAGAGGCGTCAAATCGTAAAAACGTAATACTTAGTGCACGCGACAATATACTTAGGCACCGTTCTCGAATTTTAATAAAAAAATTGTAACGATTAACGTCAACGCCGAAAGAGAGAAACATTGAAAAATTTCGTGAAATTTTTCGATCCTCCCGTCTATTTCGATGACGATTCGTCGATCTGCTTTCTGCGTCCTACCGATTGTCGAAGGGCCCTCGAAAATGCATTGGAAGAAACGGAGGATCCTCTGTGATTCGCCGGTCATGCTGTACCTTTAATTTTTTTTATTATATTCAATTTTTTTATTAGCAAAAATTTTATTTTTTCATCCCATGCAATTAACATATTTTTATTAATTCAATCGTGGCTTTAATCGGATGGCCTAATTGTTCGACGACTTCTTACATTCGTCATACCTAATGCTCTTAGCTACTAGTGTTCGTTGCGCATTCTTGAAATATCCAAGAATTCATGTTACTTGGTTACGAACGATGGGAAATACGAATACGTGTTACAATAAGAATAGACGTAGGCGTAGAGACGCTTTTTTCAAAAAGTCAAAATTATCTCGATTAACCCCATGACCTTCGCTTTGAACTGGATCTCGATACTAAATTTACGGTTAACGCATACCCGCTACACGGTAATCACCGTTTTATGGGAAATTCTCAAAGTAGCCACCAACACCCTGAAAAACCTGGCAAATGTTGCGTTCATAAATTTCGATCATTTTGGAAAGAAAAAGCCAAAAATAAAATTCATCCTCGATTCTACAGGTAATACGATATTCGTAATTCAAATTTGATTGGACACCCGATCGCGTAATCGCCACCGCGAAAAAGTCTTGCCTGGAGGGAAACAATAAAAAAAAAAAAATTGGAACATCAAGAAGATAGTAAAGAACAGAGAAAGGGAGGCATTGTCCGCAAGAAATTATACCTGGTGTAATCATTCAAAAGATCCTGTTTCTCGTCCACGCTATTTTCATCTTTTATCTCATTTAGCATATGTGGACCAAGCACGTGTGTCACATACTTAGTCCACTGACGTTTCGCTGAACCTTTTCAGCTTCAATCTTACGGTCAATCCATTTGTCACTTTCTTTTGTCCTTATCCTCTTTTTCATTTATTTTTTTTTATCCCCGCAACCCTTTTCTTCTCTCGTGCCATATCGAGCCGCGTTACCCTTCGCGTGCAATTTCCTCCTTAGGATGTAAAAAAAACATCTGAGCTCCGTGCAATTAGGTGCACCAGCATGCAACCAATTTGTTCGTTCGTTCGCAAAGTTAAACTCCGTGAATTTCCAGGCCCCCCGTTACATTCCAATCCCAAACGCCTATAGACGAACGTAGCTACTCGTATTACCTCAACACTACGAATTCTCGACGAATTCGGTCCAAAGTGAAATTCATGGGCGTCAGACTCGCTTGATTCGAATTATCGAATATTTATTAATCGATTCGTTTATACGAGGACCAAAACGCGACTCGGTCAATTGTTTCGAATATTATTGATTAAGCCGAGAAAAAAAAATATATTATCTCCGTCACTCATAGAAGGCCGCCTACTTCTCTCGAATATCGCTGACTTTTGCTAAAAAGAGTCTTAACGATCGTTTCGCGACGATTGATAACAGATCGATACGATTTTTCTAGTTACGATATCTCCAATCACGAATTAATATGGGCACTGCCAAGGCTTGTAAAAAATCAAAATGAGACAAAAAAATATGAATAATCTTACCCCCCCTCCCCCCCTCTTCTCCCTCCCCCTCCAACCCATCGCACGGTCAATCAAAACCCAATCAAAGCCGTTCGTGAAAATGTCAAAATCTAAGAGAAATCTTAAAGCCCGGTGCACTTTTTCGAATTCTCAAACGCTGAAAAGCTCTGACCAATCTTTAATCGCAAACGCAAACTCACAGATACCAGACGTTACGTCGCGAGCTTAACGTACCAAAAAGAAATGATACTTAGAGATAAATCTAGGCGTTAGATAATGGACGCTAGCTGCGTCGATCGTTACTGATTTTTATACAAGCTCACCAGTCTAAAGCACGTTCTAAAAAGAAAGAAAAAATGTGAAAATCATCAAAGAACCCCCCCCCCCTTCCCCCCTTCCCCCCTGCCCGCCCCATGCTCCTCAGCGAACTCGATGGACGTCCGGACGTCGACGACAGAGCCTCTCGAGGTCTTCGAGTCTGTCGGGGAGACATTTAAAAGCGAGACTAAGACAATGGTAAATGGTGTAGATGCTATTTTAGTATACCACCCGATATAATCCAAATACAGATGAAAAAAAAAAAAGAGCGAAGGAGCGGGAAAAGGAGAAAAAAAAATGTATATTCGTAATCACCTTAGAGTACATGTTAACTGTAACACGATATTTACTATGGTAATAGAGAGAAGAATAATAGTTATCGAATTAAAAAGTGAAAATCGCAGGAATCTACGATTTCAAGGATGTTATGTCGATTGTAAGTAGCGGAGAGTCCGATGTTGAAATTTAGCTGGTCTAAACGCTGAGGGCTTTTTCTACTTAGTGCTGTTGATTTACCACACGTGGAAAATGACATGTTATATATATATATACATGTACAATATACATATATACATATATTATTATAATAATACCAATATTATAAATTGCTATTTCGACTGAGTCGTTTGTATAACTTGTACAAGGATACGCGCGCGATTAGTCGAACGGATCGCGCCAGGACGATTGCCTAATACATTGATACGCTGATATCCAAAGGAAATTTATGTACTGTTCGGCAGTTCGAATTACGTGGAGGAATGATCGCTGCGCGCCTCCGCGATCGCGCTGGCTGAGTTTATCGAATTTTATTGATCCGAGCTCCGATCGAATTTGTTCGATCGATCTGAAATGGGATTGCTGGGAACACTGATATCTTGTTCTTACGTCTTTGTTGCTTTGAAATTTTATGTTTTAACGATCGTAACGATGCGGTCGAGAAGGATGCTGGATTTTCAAAAATATTTTGGATACGCAACGAAGCGACAATTTTGAGTCTTTTCGATGCTCTGCTGGTGGATCGTAGTGACGGCTATTCGGTCGTGACTGTTCGATGGAGCGTTTTGTGAAGACAGACAGAGAGAGAGAGAGAGAGAGAGAGATAGAGAGTGTGTGTATGCGTTATGTGCTATTGGTTGCGTGAGAGAGACAGAGAGAGAGATACACGTGAAAAAAAAAAATAGGAAATAAATGACGTTCGCTATGATCGCAACAGTAAAACAAAGATCATTTCTCCAGGCGCTCGATGGATGCAGGAAATTTTCAAAATTACGACTCGACTCAAAACTTGATATTCGGTGGAAACTTACCACCTGAAGTTGGCGCGCCTGTTTGAATCCCATAGCGAAACCACGTTCGGCTTGTTCGTTTGAACTGAACAACCTGTTACATATAGCTGTGTTTTCAAGCCTTCACGACCTTTCGCCTTCTTATGCAGCTACATGCGAACAGCGTGAAAGACGTCCGATGATAAAAGCACGTCGTTCGTTTCCTATTGATTTAGGGAAAATTTTCGACAGTGTCGTTCTCGATCGATAGCGACTTGGATTTTTTGGTGTTCTATAAATTTAACGTAGTCAAGGGTAACGTTCGGAAGACACGCATATCGTCAGCACTTTTTTTTTCCTTTTTTCTTTTATTTTTTCTCTCGTTCTCGCGTCCCCGCAATCCCGATGCATCAGTTTTCATAGAAGCGAATGAACTGTCGCCGCCAGTGGGCTGCGTCAACGTAACAGGTATATATCTTTTAACCACCTTGTTTTCACTTATTGTTAGATCGCTATATATTTGTTACCAGTCGTAATACTTGTATTCGCCGAGACGACCCAGAGACACGAGGTGAAAGAAAAAAAGGAAATCGAAAAAAAAAAAATAACGAATGAATGAAAAAAATGAACGAGGTATTATTGACCTAATGAAATTATATATGATACGAGATTCCTGATTTTGTAAACAGTAAACGAATTACAGAGCAACAATAAAGGTGATCTATGGTGTTTTTACATGACATTCACTGCCTGCTAAACCGACCTACCCAAGTTTACGCCGAGTCCCAAGAGTTTTCAGAGCGAAAGAGGAACGTCTATCTCCCACGAGATGGAGGAACGTTAAGAGAGTCTGGACACGTGAGGTTGCAGTCAGCGAGAGAGAGAGAGAGAGAGAGCGAGAGAGAGACAAGGATTTCGTGAGAACGAATGAAAATCCCAGCAGCAAGATAGAAACAAAAAATGGTCAAAAAGAGTCGGTTCGTTCGCGCGTCTCTTAAGAGTCAAATCCTCCAGTTGCTCATCCGGATTTATCGTGACGTCGATACCCGAAGAAATCATAGACAGAAATAACTTTCACAGAGAATTGGAATCCCACGTAATAAATTGCCCATTGCCAAATACCCTTTGCCAAAAGGTAACGCGTGCCCAAGATCCATGAAGATCGCTAGAAGATCATTCGTTACCTCGGTCAAAGGAACGACTGCCTGTGGGAAATTTCCCTGCTGGCAGGTGGGCGACACCTCGCGCCAATTATAACTATTAGAAATTTCCATTTTCATTTAAATCATAAAGGACCATCAATTTGCGTCACAAGGGTGTTTGCTCATATCCAAGGGTGTGTCCTCCAGGGCCATTGAAGTCTGGGTGCGGTGCCCCGTCAATGAGTCGCTCTTCCTCCCTCCCCTATCGTCCCAGCTCTCCCCTTTCTCTTCGTCGTCTACCTTGTTCCCTCCCCTCGGCCCCTGTCCCTGCCACCACCACCCTCCTCCTCCTCCCCACATTCTTCTCCGGTCCAAAACTTCTCAGAGATCGTTCTCCAACTTGAAATGGAGGCGTACGCCTCCCTCCTTTCATCCCTTCCCCGTCACCCCCCCTTCTCACCCCGATTCCCCCCTCCTCTCAAATACCCCCCCTCCCGATCCCCTCTTTCTCACCCGGCACGGCAGTCTTCCTCGCGTAGCTCGCGTAACACTATTCAGCATCTCGCTCCCCCATTTTATTCGTACTCCCTGCTGACTGGGAGTCGGGAGTGAAGTCCTTGAAGGGATTGATCGGAAGCGACGTGTTCACTGCCGGACAGAAGCTAAAGGTGAATCCTTTGGGTAGGGGGAGGGCCTGCTCTTGGAGGTCCTTCACATCGGCAGGACCCTCCCACCCTAGAAATGCACCTGAGGATTCGCCATTCGATTAGCTGCCAGCACTCCGGTCTGCAGCCGTGTGAACTTGGCTTGACAGAATGGACGTTCGAGATATCGATGTCGAGGCTAATCCGATCTCGTGTTATCCTTAAGGATCTTTCGTTCGGTTAGGCAGGTAATTGCGAGCGCCAATGTTTTCCCTACGAATTTTCTCAATTGGCTTCAAGGCAAAGCTGCGGCGCTTGGCGGCCGGTAGCCTCTTCCTTTGCTCCCTTTGCTTCCGTCGATGAGTTTGCTCGGCACTCGCGAACGAGCCGGCTGAAGCTAAAGAGGAAGTTGCCAGAGCAAAATAGGCCATTGCTCGTGTACATCCTCGCTAGTCCTCGACGGCACTCGGCGCTCGCGACAAAGGTCTGAAATCGATTTTCGTATAAACGTATTCTCCTATCTCATTGTTGATACTGATTTCGTGAGACTTTTTGTTATCCATCATTGTTCGCATTTTCGTAACAATTTTTGCTAGTCCATTGAAGCCACCTCGACGCAACGAAAATTTATCCGTCTCATCGATTTATTGTCAACCTCTGTGACATCGGTGGGAGATTCTTGCGATGGCTCTAGAGTCGACCTAAATCGGAGAAAGAAAGGTAAATAGTGGCTGGGAGTGCAGGTAGTAAGTCGAGGACGGTGGGTCTGGGGGTCTGCGGCTGGCGGAGCTGTAATAATTATGATTTTGAAGCAGGTCAGTCGTGCAAGGGTTGATGGTCCGACTCGTATCAGGAGGTTTACTAGTGTCGGAACAACTTTGACCTGAATCGTTCGTATTGGCTCCCAGTGGTTGACCGCTATCAATCCTTCGCGAGCAGCACTGTCTGTTTCATGCACCCCATCCACCCCATTCACCCCATCTACCCCATCCACCCCATGCACTGCATAAACCCCATGCACCCCATCCACCCCATCTACCCCATTCACCCCATCTACCCCATCCACCCCATGCACTGCATAAACCCCATGCACCCCATGCACCCCATCCACCCCATGCACCCCATCCACCCCATTCATCCCGTATACACCCCCCACGTATCTTTATGCATAGGACCTCTCACCCTTTGTATTCTCTATCAACCCCCCTGATAAGGTTGCTGCCTCGAACGACTTTCGCACCGATTCTTATTGTGCGACGCCTGATTTTCACTGGCCCAATATGAACCTCGTGGCTCGGGCCCAATTCGCATAAATCGTTACGCCTTCGAGTCTCAACAATTTTGTGCAACATTTTATGGAAAATTATCGCTGCCTCGCTGTTATCTACTTCGTATTATTGTCAGCGGACACGTGATGACTGCAAAGCACTTTGCTAGACTGCCACTGTTACGTTGCTGCCTGGGATTTTTATATTTTTTTATTAATTCTTTTCTTCGCGGCATTGTAGAGTTTCTTTACTAGGCCTTTTGGGAAATTTAAAACATCGTACTTTTTCAAATTGACGCGCGACACTCGTCATGTCGAAATATTGATTCGTGACTATGGAAGTTGCGGAGGGGTCACGTTCGCTGCCTCTCGAACGAGATATCCGTCGAGGCGAGTCAGGTTATCGATCTGGATTTTCTAGGGTGCTCCAGTTCTGATGGAAAATACGCGTTTCGCGTGGCTTCGATCTTCTGCTGATCCAACGTGGAATTTTATGTTTTTTTTTTCTTCTTTTCTTTTCTGAAGGAATTTTTACAAATTGACTATCGACTCATTTTCAATTTGCCGAAGCAGATGTTGCCGGCCTTTTTTTTTCTCCTTTGCGAACGTCTGGTCAGGGCATATACCAGGTTCGAGGTAATATTTTTCATTTCCGAGTTATTATGGACTTTCTTCCGGCTTATAACAATTGGCTCGCCGCTACTATTAGCTAATTCGTTTTTCGATCAAACGGAAGATAGAGAATTTCAGGCAGGTTTAGGTACGACTAATTTCCGTAAGTGGAATAGCACTTGGCTTCCAAGTGAATACCAAGCCAGCTCTTGATGGTCGAGTTGATATCCGGAAATTTTGCGAAAATTTATGAGGACGCCGTCATTCATCGTCTTATTTCGATCTATCAAGGTATCGGAAATACCTGAAGAAAGTTTGCCGTATCAATCATCCACCGGGGTTGAGACTCAAAGGAACCGGAAGTTTCACGGTTCGTTACTTAAAGTCAGTCCGACGTAAACATTGTAAGCTGACAATTTTGAGACTTGTAAAAATTTGCAAAAAAAATTACCAATCACATCCCGTGTCTAATAACGAATTATCAAAGCGTAAATATCGCCGATAAAAAATGTGCCTGCTAAGCCGTAAGATTAAGCCCGAGAGATCGAATCTTTAGCCTTGGCCAAAATGATGTAAAAAGATTTGGCACGATTTCGGATAATTGAATCGGCAGTAAATTTGCAAGGACATTTTTTATCCCGTCATAACCAATTATTAACGTCCTTTGAAATTCGTCGTCGGGGCTGCTGGGTGGGTGAGGCGACCGGGTAAAATCCGGTATTGTTGCAAAATTCAGAAGCACGCGCGGGCGCAGTGCCAGGCCAATTCAACTGCAATAATATTTGCATAAACTGAATTCGCGGTATCTACCGTATAAATCAGAGGGCGGGACTCTCGGGCATATTTCCTTCCTCCGATCGGAATATCAGTTAAGGCCTCGAATTTTCATAAGAGTCCACGACTGACAGGAGCCACCCGGTGAATGGGGAAGCGCGGAACGAGTAAGATAAATAAGCGTAAGAGGACCAGGATGCTGCGAGGACAGTAAAACGAGGATGAAGCAGAATAATGGCTCCGGCAGTTCGTATCCGAGTCGTTTCGTCTCGTGAAAATTTTACGAAGCAAAACCAGCCAAGACCATCCATAACAGTCCTGGGGCCACATAGGTACCAACCTTCTCCCTTACTTCCTCATGGATATTTATCAGAAGCATTTTGATGCTATACGTGATACGTAGTTTCCCCTAGATAAGCACTGTCATTTCATCAGGCTTCCCTCTCCTTTTTTTCACACCAATAAGAAATAAGGTTCCCAGCTCCCGGAGCAAAGCCTCCTTAATCTACCTTAGGCGAGTCGGGAGTCATTGAAAAGACGCAGGTACCTTTCAGCTTTTCTAGTTACTTTTTTTTTTTGCAAAGCCTAACCCAAGCGAACACAAAGAGACAGAATAAGAAAGGAGCAGCCACTGGCGAGAAACAAGTAAGATGGAATAGCCTGGCGTGGCTGTGTCCGTGGTAAAGGTGCTGCCACACACAATGACGGGGACCGGCGTTCCTTTTATTTGGCGCACGCGATGGCGAAAGTGTTTAATGCGAAACAGGGTCACCAGCCTGGCTCATTTCTTTAATTACATGGAACGGCGCCCATGGACGGCTGAAACGAGATTACGAGAACCCGGGAAACTGTATTTTTACGGTTCCGTTTCCGACGCGAGTTCATTAGAGTCCATATAAAGCAGCTGGGAGACTCCGTTGGCCGGAATTCAAGGAATTTATAAACCTCACGTATTACGAGCAAAAGTGCTAAATTCGAGGGAGAAACTTTGACGGGACTTTGGAAAAACAAATTCCTCGTTCAATTTGTGTCTCTTCTGCGAAGAGGATTCGAGGCAGGGTCCGTTTAATGGTCGGTGGCGCAACTGGCACAACTGGCGCGCAACCTTCGTCCGGCCAGACAATTTGTCACCAGCTGGGAACTCGCAAGGTACAAAGACATTGAATGTCTCTTCAGCTCCATTCGTTCGAGTGTGCTCGGCAATTCCTTTGTTTAGGCGGCACTGACGTCCGATGTCCCTTCACCCGCTCCTCCGCCCACACTCCGCCGCTGTCACGTCAAGACATATGAACTTTCGTTAAACGAGTCGCCTGAAGGAATCTTACTTTCCCCTTCAACCCTTTCGCCCACCTCCTACTTATTCTTTTCGCCCTCGGGCAAACTTCTTCAAAGTTACGTTCCAGCGCCAGTTCGAAGCTTTCACGAATTCACCAATGCGCCAGCGAAATTCAAAGATGATCCAATTCGTCCATTTTGCTGGCTTAAGAAGCAAAACTCTTTATTTGCTATTACACTGCAGATTATTAGTTGACTAGTTTACGCTGACTCGGCGACTCGTCCAGGTAGATTCGCGGAAATTTTTTGGATGCCAGGACGGGTTCCTCGAAAGCTCGTAACTAGAGACCAAGGGGGGGTCGCCGTGGAAGATAAGTATGGGAAGCCAGAAGGAAGCTAGGAAAGCTTTAAAAAATACCAGCCTGAGTCGATACACGACGAGCTGCTGCATTCTCGCATCCCGCAAAGCTTTAATTTTCACGAGCTTGCAAAGATACTTAAAAACGTATCTAGGCTCATTTTCGTAATATATCGAAGCTTTCGAACCAAACTCTTTTCAGGGTCTTCCCAGGTAACAGTCGAGCACGGCCAGTCGGGTGATCAGGGACGCGACCTCCAAGTACCTCTCGTTCGATGAAGCTCCGTCAAGCTGGGCAAACTTTTCCCGCTCGTACTTTTACCTCCCACGAGCTTTCGTGCTTTCACGTGCTTCCCAACAAGACACCAGGCCCTTCTTCTTCATCATGATTCGGACGAATAGCCAATACCACCCGCGGGCTAGTCCAAAAAAGCGTTACCTCGTTTAGTCCTGCATGGGAAGAGTCCCATTTCATCCTTCTCGCCAGGCTGCAAAATGAAGCATCGGGTCGCGACTCTACAACCCGACTGGATAGTCAAGCACGCATCTTGCCAACCCCAACACGCAGGTCAGATGGAAGCATCGCGATACGGGCGCGCTTGCCTTATTTTTAGCCACTGGCTAACTGTTTAACATGACAAAACATACTCGCCTCTTGAAAATTGCCATTTGCCATTCGCCATTAGCCAAGGCCGTTTCAGTGAGGCCAACCGTCGACTTACGAATAACCAAAAATAAATTAGTCCCTTTTCGGTATCGGAACGTACAGACAGACGCACGAAACAAGAGGCCATTCACTTCTATACCCACGTCAGGTATAACCTTATCCCAATTTTATTTCTTTAATAAATTATTAACAACAAAATTCTACAATGGCCAAAATTGAAATTAGACCCAGCTTCCTTATCGATTCCCTATTTATTCTTCACCGTGTTAATTTGAAATGATGAAATTGGACCGGGTCGAGTGGACAACTGCACAATGGGTAAATCGACGTAATCGTTGATCTGGCGAGCAAGCAAAAGGGAGGAAAAGTAAGAATCGGAATAAAGGCAGGAATAGTCAGGAGTACTTGGGTAAGGATGGGGACTCGAAGTTGCCCCTGGGATGGGGTTGACAGGAGTGTCGTGGGGCTGTGCCTCGGAGTGGTATATCGACCCGTGATGTATATACATATATATATATATGTACCTCTGTGTATGGGTAGTATATATATATATACCTAAAGCGCTACCTACCCCTCTCTATGTCCAACTCCTACAGGCACCAGTGGAGAGATCGAGGGTACAACCCGGAGCACCGTTATACCCCTGTAATTCGATGCAAATACGATCTCATCCATTGGTGGACCCGTCCTCCCCAGAATCACACTTTCCAGACCTGACCTGACCTCATCGCCAACCCCTCTCATTTCACTTTCCGACACCGCATAATGGTTCGTCTGTACCAGACTTTCTTCGAAGTCATCCGATTCTGGACCCAACTCCTATATCAGTGTTCTGGGCATTCTGCGCGAAACGATTGAAGTTTTTATTAATCTCACGAAACGTGGGTAATAGGTGACAGGAGAGTCACCGGTAGGTGATACGTTATACCACGTGCGAAATGGAATATCCGGCTTTGTCACGAAATCGAAACTCAGCCGGGATCGATACTAGTCGCTTGTGAAAAACGCTGAAAGAAATTTCGTAACCAAAAGCGAGCGGAACGTATAATACGCGATTAAGGTAGAGGAGGAAGGACTTTTGATGACTCGCCGATTAACGGTTATCGATAGAGTGGATAAGGTGGGTGTTAAAGTATCTTTACGAATTTTCATGAAAAGACGTGGGAAAGGTTAAGGAACGAGCTGATAAGGGAATCCGCGTGTAGGATTACATTGAAAAAGGGGAAAGGAAAAATATTTGTATATATTTCGCGCGATTCCATTAAGCTTCTCCTTATCGATATAAGATCCTTGGAATTGCGAGTGACAAGTATTTTGTAAAAAAAAAGTATTTACCGTGCGCGAAGGATACACATTGAACGTCAATCGGGAGCTTATTGAATAATCGGACTTTTGAATTGCATTATTCAATGCAATTACGAGAAAACGTGACATTTCCGATTAACAATACATTTCCTCTGGGTCTTAATTGCAGAGGCGCATGACAACTAGACCATGGACGGTAGGCGGACTGGAGGGAGGGAGTCGCGGGGGTGGAAGAGGCGACTGGGTGACACTGGGAAACAGAACCGTAAATGGTCTCGGTGTTCGATCGCTTTCTAAATCATTAAATTTCATTAAATTACCCATCTGCCGAATGTCTGTGATAATCGCAGAAAAAAAAAATAAAATTTATTCTCATCCCTACAAATGAACATATACATAGACAGATATACATATGTGTAATTACATATTGCAAAATCACGCACGCACTTTGCATACCATGGGTATGGTATATGCAAAATTCACGTGGGAATTTACGTGGAGGAGCTGCGGGTCGTCACAGATAATGAATGCGGGATTCAGGGCTGATAAAGAAAAAAAAAAAGAAAAAAAAAATGAAGCTATGGGAGAGACAGAGACAGAGCGAATGTATGTACAGTACATAGGAGAAACATACAAACCTTATCATGCGCGTGAGCCCGATTTGCATTTGCGTCAGGGGTGGTATAACGCAGGGGCTGATGGTGCCCTAATGACCCTGCGAAAGGGGAACCGTGACGAAAGTATCAAACCGGAGCGGGACGATCGATCGATCCTCGCTCCGAATGCGACTTCTTTTCAGGGAAGCTTCGATTGAGTCTCCACGTAGAAGGACGTTCCGTTCCTCTTATGCGCTTTGTGCTCCCCTTTAGGCGCATCGCGTTTCCGCTCCTGTCGTCGGCAGCTGTTGCCGGCAATAAGAAGGAATATACAGAGTCTTTGAAACGATCCGATACGCGCGTGCCGGATGATCGTTAACGTTATGTAAAAAAAAAAAAAAAAAAAAAATTGTGAAAGAAAGTACAAACTGGTCGAGGAGAAAGTACGCTAATAAATTATGAGAGCGACTGTACTCTATTCCAATGGTATTTATTGGACAGCGCGTTGTCCTTTTTTTTTTTCTAATCGCAATCGACACCTTTGACAACTGGATTAACGAAGATCCGAAGAGATCAATTGGTTTTTTTTTCTTTTTTTTTTTTATGACAATAGATCATATTTATTTTGATGATATAACAACAGAGACTTACAATACGATAATTACTTAACTCGCATTGGGTCGAATCGATTATTCCTAGTTATATAAACATGTATTATGAGATATGAGTATTGAACGGTACATCTCGTGCAGCTTGTGTTCCATTAGTTTCTTCGTTAATATTTGGGATTGCGGGAAACGTCGCTTCTTAAATGCTAATGTTCCTTCTCGATAATTTTACTCGATTTACAGGTAAGTTTATCTCGCAGGCAGTCGAATGAATTATCGATGCTCCTTTTTACTTCCTTTTCTTATTTTTCCTGTTTTACCTTTTAGCTAATTCATTGAGATTCTGCTCCTGCACTTTCGCCCTGCGACTCCTCGCTATCGCAGAGTTTACATTAAGCGAACTTAAAGGTATCTATACTTTAACGGCTAATGTACAATTACACGCGTGGACCGTGCTGGCAGCTCGAATTCGCACAATTGAGATCCCTTTAATGCGCGCAGAATCCGTGGAAATGTTTTTATTAATTATTTATACCCTCGTTCGATATATCGTTAATGATTCATTAATTATGGCGGTCGCCTAGAGCGCTAACCCCCATATTACAGGAATACGGTACTTTCCGCATTTTGATTCAGCGGCACGAAATGGCCCACGGCGATGCACCCAATGGAGCTGACGTGGCGAATACAATTAATGAGCTCCGCTATTAACGAGTTATTGCGAATCAGTCGAGAATTCGATTAAACTATTTTTTTTTTTTAATTCCGTCATCCAAAAAATCCTAGCAGTCTGTACGGTACATGAATATATGGCGATAGGACGTTTACAGAAGAACTAATGACGAAAGGGACAGACCAGTGGTGGGGTGTGGGGGGGGGGGGGGAGCTGTTACCCCGACGTATCCAATGGTGCGTATTTCGCAATTAGTACGATGCAATTAATTATCCTAAATCGACTTAACACTCAGGGTAAGGAGTGTCGCGAAAATGCATCACAGCGAAGGATGACACGTCCGGTCGATCGATGTGGGACGAAATTATATAATTAAATATTTATACAATATTATTTACAACAGTTAAGTACTCGCATAGAAACCTATTGACACGATACACTCCCTTGATTGATCTATAATTTTCATGTTTTTTTTTTTTTTTTTTTTCCATACAAAAGATTATTCGATTTAAGATCGAGGCGACCGGTCACGTTACCAGCGAGTGTTTCTCCATTAACTTCGAATTGATTTATTTTTTATACATCGATATTTCTTTTTTTTTTTTTCTTCTCTTCGTCGTTTCATAATATTTTTGATGAGGCAATTCCGGGCGTTGCCGAACAAGATACGTTATGGAGACGCTGGTAGCGCGACGGGCGACTCCCTTTCTAAGAATATCAGGCACTCCGCTGAAAATACTTCAACAAGAATAGAAATATCATTTCATTAATTTGATCTTAATTATCTTTGGTACAGTGTTAGCCCATTCGCTCTCCTTGACTTTTCTTGCTGGACGAGTTGAGACCGAGTAGCCTGGTCAGGCTAGGTCGTTATCACCGCTGGTTGACAGGAGGTAAAGCGGCGAAGCAAGCGAATGCGATATGAGAAATAGTATAATAAGAAACAAAGAGAGAGAAAGGGGGGAAGACATTGAGAAAAATAAAGTTGGACTCGAGAGAAATGTGAGACAAGGCGAAAAAAGAAAAAGAAAAAAGAAAAAAGAAAAAAGAAAATTCATTTTTGCCACTAGGATCTTTCGCTATAGCTTCAGGAGCTCTGCGGCCTACACTCGGCAATTCAGTTGCACTCGCGACAAGAGCCTTAATTAACCAGACCAATTAAAATGCGGCAGTGTGACGAATATTTCCTTGAGAATTTAATCAAAAATGAACTTTTCGTGGGAAGTTTAGCGACGACGATTCAGCTGGTCGCTTCGCAATGTCGCTTATTGATTTTCATTAGAATGGAATTTAATATTTTCGAAAAGTTTGTCAGTCCATTTGCTGCTAATTTGTTTTTTTTTTTTTTTCACTTTTTTTATTATTTATATTCGTATGGAACATGTGCCAGAAACAGCTTGACTATTCGCAGTATTTCTACTTGTAGCCAGTGTTATGGTCTACGTAGGGGTGGACGAGTGTTTTAATTGCTTGCGGTTAAATTGCTCGTGTCGCGTTCCTGGCGGATTGGCGGCCGACGGTGAAGTCCGAGGAATTTCGAGGAATTTGTTCAAAATTAACGGTCCATCGTTCGACAGAGTATTCGACGTTTCAAAATGTCCAACCCGGGTCGCGATACCAAGGTCAACTCGAAAATGAGAAAAATGTCAAGAAACCAGATAAGAATCAGCAGTGAAGGAAAATAAAAAAAAAATAGAACAAAGGAAGAAAAAAAAATAAAATTGCGGATTTCCCGACATTTACCCGCACTCGCGAGTTGTTACACTCGTATTACATTAATTCTTCTTCTTCTTCTTGTTCCTTTTGGCTGTTTAACATTAATTAATGGCACAATGTCAAGTCTCAGCTGCGTTCCTAAATCTTTCATGCATTGCCACGCTCTTCCGGCGTTACCCACATTTAATTAATTCGCATATCCCTATGTACACAAATTTCGTTTATATAATAAAGACTCCCGCGATTTTTCATTGGAATTTAATAATTTAATTATAAACAAATTCGCCCCTTTGGCCAGCGCGACATTCGCTTCGGCGAAACAAATGGATCACGGCGTCTCCTCTTTAAAGCTCAGACTCTCCTTAAATCTGCGATCCACCGTCAGCACTCTTCCCTCATTTCTTAAACAGGAAGAGGATACGTGAATTATAAATTGAACGGGAATCCGATAGAGGCTCTGAGGATCTTGCGAATCCTCACGAGCGCGAGGGGACCAGTAAAAATAAGAAGGATCCAGAGCTACAGGAAGGACCAAGGGTAAGTAACGCATGGCGAGGCTAACGCGTGAAATTGATAAAGGAGGGAAAGAGAGTGACAGCTAATGGGAACAATTAAGAGGAATTAATGCGCTTGACATGGGGAGCGGCGCCATGAACCATCCTCTATTTACAGTGACCGAACAATTCTCTCAAGTGAGACGCATGACCCCCGTTTAGAAACAGTACTTCCGGGTGCTGACTTCCGGCACTGGACTAAGGGAGGGAGGTCGTCCCTCGCGCGGGACAACCCCTTCTTCCTGTCAGCCATAGTAGTAGCTCTTGTTGGTGAGGCTCCTGGGATTCTCAGAGCGCAGGATCGTATGCAGACTGTCCGTTCCGACCATGTGGTTACCCAAGTCTACGCGTACCCCAGGGTTCAGGGTGTGATGGATCTGATGAGTCGGATGAGTCGGATGACTCGGATGAGTTTGATGGCTGCCATGAATAGAGGATGGCGACAGTGGTATACGAGCATCCCCGTAGTAGCGTTCACCGTGAAGTCGCTCGGCCAATTGCGTTTCCGGTAACCTTATGTGAGAATGAAAAAAAAAATGAAAGGGTTAATTAATCAAATTCTTAATTACAGACCCAGGTCTTGGGTAGTACGAAAATTCGTATAAGGATTACCTGGTGTCCTGCATGGATACAGGTGCTGGAGTGGTCAGATCAATATCGGCATCGATTTCCGATATGTCATCGGTAAAACCATTTGGCAATGGCTCGTTGTTTGCGTGAAATTTTGCATCCCTCTTTGCCCGATGACGACTCACCAGGAGACGTCCGATCACTACGCCCAAGAAGAGGAGGATCCCGGCGGTCGAGGATACGATGATGTACAGATAGAATTTCTCCTGGTTTTCTGTATAATCACGGATAATTATGAGTCAATTTTCAATGATGCTTTTAACATTGTGAATTTTCGTTCAAGATTTTCGAATTATTTTTATTCGATTGAAAAATAACGTTGACAAGGGTGCGAGTGAAGAATGGACTTTCTCAAGAGTATCCTTTTATTTTCTCATAGTACGGCCAATGCGATTGCCTCATCTCTTTTTCCAGACGTGCAATCCTTCCGAAAGACTTTCTTTTGCTTTCTTTTTTTTTAATTTTATTTTTATCTAAGCCACTCGGTAACGATCCAGTCCCATGCAGGGTGAATGGAGTGGAGTTAAGTATTGCATATAATGGTAATTCAAATTTATGTAGATAAGCTTCACGGAGAAAAAAAATGGACAAGAGGACAATGATTTCTAATGTAAAAAAATCTACGGCAAAAAGTTCAGTCACATGCACAACTACGTTCTACCGCATACACTATGGATACAGTATGGATACACGGGAGGATATGGACGATAATTATTATGTACGGTTGGGAAATTGAAATTCGAAATGCGCAAATGCAAAACAGCCTTCCGACATACGCTACATTGTTGCGTAGCAGGAGGGAGAAATTGGTATTGTAAAAAGAGGAGTGAAATTTAGAGGAAAAATTTTATGTTTAATATTGACCAATCGGAGAATGAGGTATTATTCTAGGGTCGTACGTGGAAAATTCATCCGCCAATCTATGCAGTATTATTACTGTGTACGAAGTCCGGAGACGAAAAAATCGATGAATTTTCATCGGATGGATGAGAACGTGCTGACTTGGTCATATACATAAATTATATTTCGCTCCGAAAGCTGCCGAATCGTACGTTACGCCAAGTCTGCGGTTTTAATCTCCCAAATTGGCTATTCTGACATTCCTGTGAGCATATTTTACCCCAATTTCTTTTTTTTACACATACCTCTTGAACAAATCAAATTTCACAACTTTGCATCGAGGTAATTTCCCAATAATCAATAACATCGTCAGTGGAGAATTTGCAGACTGTTTCGTAGTCCGTGTCGTCGATACACGGCAAATTTGAAATTTTAACAGTTTTTTTTATAAACAAAATTTGGACAATTACCGTCGGTACGACTTTCAGCGTGAGTCGATAATTCACCGTTTCCTGTTTCAGAAATCTAGCCCATGTGGATATGGACGTGCTAAGGGTTGGCTCGGTCGGTAAAGTAATCGTCGTTCCGTTTACCGTTCCTAATACCGTCGGTCGGTAAGAAAGAACTTTACCACTAAAGGCTGATTCGTATGGCAATGTACTTACTTGATATGAAGGAGTAGGCATTGATCCACTCATTGAGATATCCGACAACGACACGATCCTCCTCTGGGAAGGCGTAGACAACTGTCGTACAGTTTGTCGGCGGCAGAGTGCTTAGTTCGGCTTTATTATTACCCCCTGTGTCGCCCAACATCATCCCTGTTGTATCCTCGGTCGACGTACGTAAACGTTTCTGCACTTTACCTTCCTTACCGATCGAACTTAACTTGTATCGCGTCTCCACTAGCGGCGAAAAAAATGCAAAAGAAATAACTTGTCACTTGGCTGCCGTTTAAAACAGTAGAAACTGAAAAACTCATTTTTAAGGTGCAACAAAAATACGTGTCTTCTCACAAGAGGATCTTATGGCTCCGAATGGATCAACAGATACGAATATATATATATATATACAAAGTCTGTGCCGTCTGTACCATGAAAACGAATAAATGTACAAGTCTCACGTCGGTAAGAAAGAAAACAAAGAAAAAGTGTTCTCGTTGCAAAGTACATAAGAAAATATCTTCGACGCTTGACGTACCGAAGATTTTTGTTAAGGGCAAATTTACGTTGAAAACAGTCAAAATGACTGGTGACGCTAGTGTTAATTAAGCACAGGGTGAATTTCTATGGGATTGCGCGTGAATATTGGGACATGACTTTCTAGACCAGAGAAATGAATTTTGTCGCCTAAAAAAGTGTACATGAATGATGCGTGAGGCGATGCGCAAGTGAAATATGAGAGAAAAATAAAATTTTATCGTAAGCCAGAAACCCAGAATTACTCGAGTTATTCATGAGAGACGACAAAGCACCAGTTGTGCAGTGAATAGAAGCGCGCCTTTATGGACGAAGACGTAAAAAGGGAAAAGGACAAGAGTGACACGGAGAGCACAGAGGCACTATGAAAAGTTAATGTATCTGCCGGCTCGCAGTCGATAGTCCCGCTCGACGCCAGTCGGCCAGACGATTCCCAGGAAAATATCGAAAAGTTTCGATTCACTTACACGAGACTGTTTCTCCCTGATCACTCACGCTGGACCAACTTTTATTATCAGACTGACAAAGATCATGCACGTGTAAACGAACGAAAGAGAAGCGTTCTAGTCTCTCTCTCTCTCGAGAAGAAGCAAAATGGAAGCTGCCTTATCTCTGACGTCGTATTACACGTGACACGTGGACCATTCTGGTAGATCTTTTCGTATCTCTAGGATGCTGTGAACACTCGACGATACAGACTGTCCTACGTCTACCCAGGTAAGGTTAGATTAAATCGTAACGCAATGTGACCTCAAGGTGTTCCTATTCATCGTTATCTCTCGGCATTTAACGTTTCGCATGATATTACGAATTTTGGAAATTCTCAAAAATCATAAACATTTATTTGGCGAATTTAAATGTTCCGATCCTAATGATAGAATTTCAATGTAAATGCATTGATCCGAAGCTAATATTTTTTTCTTTCTTTTTTATCTCGTTACTCAGGCGTACCAACCCGCGTTGCTTGCGTATCGCGACTGACATGGAAGCTGATGTATCTATAGTCATACGTAAAACAGGAGTCGATATGTAAATCCAAAAGGTAGTGTTGGTATATTTCCCCAGGGAATAATCGCGTATATTCAAATTTATGCGAAAGTACTTTCTAGACGATCGACAACTCGTATGTGCGCTTCGAGCGAAAAAAAAAGAAAAAAAAAAACTTCACGCAGGTATATGATTCCACTGGGAAGGCAGACTCGGTCGGAATTCCTACTGGACGAACGGAGACTAAAACTTTTAATCTTTTTTACCCTTTCTTCTTCCAATTCGCAGTAGCTCTTTTCTGCGGATCTTCTTTCCGCGAATTCCCAACGTTTTTTCTCAAACTTTTTAAATTCCACGAATACCGCCCCCCCCTCTCTCTCCCCTCTCGCCTTCTTCGTTCCAATACCCGTTCGCGAATCCCCTTTACTTCATTAGAGGAACCGTGCGTGCCGCGTGCCGTTTCGCTAATTTCACGTTAAAACTGATTTCCGGGGAGAATCGGCGCGGCGAGATCTCCGGTTTTTTAATTTAGCTAAAATACCGGAGTTAAATTTATTCCCGCCGGCGGAAAAAGATGCTGCCGGCTTTCGTTACCGAGATTTATACATTTTATACTTTAAAATTTCTGCGCTTCCTTCTCGTTCAAATTCAACGTCGCTTGGACGCATTTTCATGAGGCGACGACCCCCCCCCCCCTCCCCTCCCTACCATTGCCCCTTCACACACCCCCTCGTACCAACTACTCTCCACTCAAATTCATCCCCCCACCTACGATCCATTCATTTCCAAAGAATTCTTAATCGCTGTCACATTGCATCCCCCCCCCCCCCCCCCCATATGCGTGACGTCACACATGACGAAATTTATTAAACGCGCGACAGTCGCTTCGAAAACGACAGTCAAACCAATCGGCGTCAGACGACAAAGTGATCCCGTCCGACTGACTTTCTCACTGACTTATTTACAGCATCTCTCGAAGGATCCTATTCATCTTTCATTCATTGTGCGTATATCTATACTGTGTACACCCTATACCAATTTGTATATCTTCTCTTTCCTGTTTCTCCCTCTCCAGCATCCCCC
>JARQSV010000481.1:1099667-1112076 GCA_030142285.1 Calameuta idolon | reverse complement strand
AATAAATCGCAGTCATTCTTCACGAGTGGAATTACCGATGCTGCTAATGATCAATTCGATACTTGACTTTAACACGCCAACACGTGATATACCTGATACAGTCATGTTATCGGATAACCCATATGTAGCTGCAGTCCTATTCCGAGCGTTTCGAATTTTCAATAGTCCACCCTCGTTAAATTATACAATCCACATTCCATTGACTACAGCTGTTCCAATCGCCGTTCCCTTGTCTAATTCGAATTTGCAAGGCGGCAACTGCGCACGCCCAATTTTTGTACGCGTCTCGCCTAATCCAAACAAGAGCGTCAGTGACGCCAACCATTAAATTGTCTCACGAGCAACTTCTCACCCATGCCAACTTAACGGGACAGAGAAATTAAAAAAAACAAATGGTATAAAAAAATGTACATACACAAAAGCATAGATATATGGAGGTGTCGGTCGAACGGATCACTCGATGATTAAAAAATTCAATTTTCCTTTGTTGTACACAAATGGCCGCGAGCGTAGCGAGAAATTTGCGATGCAAAAAAAAAAGAATGATGAATCGACATGAAAATTGCGTGAATCGATTGTGGAAAAAAAAAAAGAAGAATGTATCGATTCCTCCGTCGAAAAGGAACACGGCACAAGGCACAGACTAACGAGAGCAAATGCCACCGGCATACTAAATTACCGTCAAATTTCAAGCCCGAAATTACCGAACGAAATAAAAAATGAAAATGGCTACAAAGTTCCCGCAGCTCGTCCCATCGTCGTAAACTTTACCAACCGATCGCCAATTCCTTCCCTTCGATTCGATTGCTGACCGCTTCCTACTGTCTGCGCGCAACTTCACTCCGAAACTTCATACAGCCAGTGTGTATTTATGCTCGAGACAAAGTGTTATGCCCCGTGGGCTTTATTGAGCTTCGGATTTATGACACTCGAAGCTTTTCAACTTTCGCTTGGCAAACTGCGTCCTTTACCACCGGTATACTACCCGCCCTGCGTTATACCCAGTGACTTAATAAAAAAAGCATCGGTTCCCCATTATTATACGTGACGCTGGCAAAGTCGTACACGAAGAACTTTCGAATGTTCTGTCAGTCCTTGCCAATACCCCCCCCCCGCTCGGGGGGGGGGGGGGCATAGAATCGTATCTCATTCAATAGACAAAAGAGCAAAAGAACAAGGCGCAAAAAAAAGTAAGCCGAAAGTTTCACAGCGGTTCGAAGTTAATTGACGAGAAAGGAATAACTTATTGGTGAATCTTCTAGGAATGACAATGGATCCCCCCCCTCCCCTCCCTCCACTTTTCCGAATTACGTAACCAGCATTTAATCGACCCACTTATCTCAGAGTCGGTAGACGTCAAACTCTTGACTTTCCATCCCTTCCCCCCCCCCCCCCCCTAGTTTCCTTGACTCTACCCATTTTCTTACTTTCTCTCACCATCCCCTTTCTCGGATTTTCTCTTTCCAAGCAAAGGACCGTTCCCGAGACTACAGCATCCCAGAGGAGAGGAACCTTCCCGATTACCACCTTGGTTACCTCCAAGGGAGTAATCGACAGGAGGACCTCCCTACGTCAAAATGGCTGAGGTGGCCTGAGCCTTCGTTATCTCGATTGCCAGTTGTAATTAAACGGCCGAGAGAGACGTTACACTTGGGTACGATGAGGGCGCCAGTAGTCGTAGTCCTGGCCGGCAGGATCCAGGTGTGATACGTCAGAGTGACGATTACGTAGCACGTGTCACGTAACATGCCAAACCAGGCCGACAGTTCGGGCTGACGCGTCTCCCCGCAAATACATTGGCCACATGTGTCACTTATTGTCCTGCGTGAATGCAGGAGCGAGAGGGACGATTGCGCCTGCGAATCTCACTTGCGTGCCTGGAACGCGCCTGGACGGGTCTGGACGGGTCTGGACGGGTCTGGACGTGCCTGGACGTGCCTGATCCGTGCCCCATTAATTCTTCGGACGCGCATTGGAGAACTGTGACCGGTCGATCGCGTGACGAAGGGCTCAAATTCGGATCGAACGGCACCGGAGAGCTTATAGTGGATGACGATACGCGTTTCGGTCGGGATTATTTTTGAATAGAAAGAAAAAAAAATTTTTTTCATCCAAAAATTGTACGGTACCGCTCCACGTCAGGATTTTAGGGCAAATAAGTAATTGCCGTGAAACATGGCACGAAACTTGGTACTGGAGACCGCAACTTCCTTGACTCGAGTTGTCTTGCTGAGCTACGTCTTTACTTTGGTCGTCGAGTTGCGCAAGTAGTTATTATACCTGCAACCATAATTTCTATGCTCCTCGTGTTCGCCTGACGTTTTGACTGCAGCAATAATTTTCGGCTTTTACTGTAATAGGGAAAAGTCATTGTCCTTTGACTTTATTAACGACGATAATAAAAGTTGAACGGTGCTGATACTTTTTTGGGAAATACTTTTTATTTTTATCATCGCTCAATTGTTTTCCACGTGACGCACGTAACGCCAAGGGATGACGTACGACAAAATTGAAGAGAATTTACGAACACATGTCACTCCCGTTGCGAAGCACTGAAATTCGACGAAATAAATAAACGAGAATGATACGTCAATTAAATGCGCTATCGCGAAGTATAATTTGCATTAAATTCGCGATGAAGAAAAAAAAAAATAAAAAAAGGCAACGCGTTTCGGTGCTTTCGAGCTTGCGATCCCGTTAAGGTTGCAATTGGTACCTTTATTTCCAGGCAAGCTCATCAATGCCGTCCTCGATGAAGTTGAGTGGGTATTCGGGGGGGGAGGGGGAGTGGGGGGTAACACACAATCGAACCGACAGGTAGGCAATAATTTGCTGGGTCATGACCTTTTTACCGTTACAGCCCGTATCGTTGGCCGTAAAACAATAAGAAAGAAAATTGCAAATGGCCGAAGGATAGATTTTCCAACCGAAGCACGTTGCCAAACTTTTCCAATGTTCCCTCGAGGGGTTAGGGGAGCCAAGGGGTAGTGAAAGCTCGACCAGCGGGTGCAAGGGGAGCTTTTGGTTACCGAGGGTGAAGAAAAAAAAAAAAAAAATTATTCTTATCGAGAGTTCCAACCGTGAAATTTTTCCAGCCTTATCCCAGACACATGGTTAACACACATTGATACTCACATGGACGACATTTGTAGGCGACCTCGATGTACTTGGGTTGTCCTGGACAAGGGTCACCCTGGAAGGTCTTCGGGCTGGTGTTGAACTTGCACTGCCTCTTCTTCTGGCAGACCTCGACCACCGTCTGCAACAGTGAGTACTAACGCGTCATTCAGACCACCTGCTCACTTTAGGGTCCGTTTCTATGGAACTTTTTATCGATCGGGATCGGTGATGTTTCAATGTCGACTGTCGATCTCTCGGTACGATTCGCTCTTTAAAATTAATCGTCGTCCGATGAGGATACCGTGGAGTGAATGTGGCAGGAGGGGAGCAACGGTGATTGGATGAAGTTCATCGGCCGAGCGAAGTACCACTGAGAATCGCCGTAAATGTAAAGCGAACGTTCAGGGAAGAACGAGGAACTTCAAAGGAGTCGATCGAAGGGAGGCGAAATGGAGAATCGGGTGAATCATCGTTTCCTTCCTTCGATCCAGGACTGGGTAAATCAATGTTAAATTAATCAGCGTTCCGGACCAGCGACCAATTCGAGAATACAAGGGGTTCGTGTAATTTTGTATTAATAATAAATGAAGATTTAGCTACGGGTATTTTCGGATGATTTCTATCGTCTCCGAGCTTTGACGCTTCTATTTCCAATCGGGACACGTCAGTCAAAAGAGGCTATTGTCACTGATCGCTATACACACTTTTGCAGACAGTTAAGTCAGGCATGCAAAAGAAAAAGGAATTTTCGAAATTTTTGCCGTTTCTCAAAATCAAAATTGCAGTTGCCATTTTGATAAGCGCTGATAGGAACCAGGGATTCGAGCCTCGTAAACAGCTACTCTGCATATGTACGTGTTCAGCGGAGCCAATGGCGGTCGAGCGACGCTCGTGGATAAACCCTGGGAAGCAGCTTGTGGAATTTCACCGATTATTCAGAATGAGATTCGCTTGGAATCGCCGCTTGAACTGGTCCACGATTCATCCCCTGGTCGAGGACGCAGATACCTCATCCCCTAAACACACACACGTTCAGTTCAGTTTATGCAACTTTGAAAGAATCGGAATTGCCCAACTTTTTTTTTTTTTTTTTTTTTTTCAAAGTACCAAAAAATAAAAGACTGCGAATATTTTATGCCATTTTGAAAGTGACAAAGTTTCACGTCGGTTAGATATAATTTTACGGGGACAGACTTGGGGGGGGGGGGGGGTGACTTCGAATTAGTCGATTGCCAATTTTTCAAGCCCAAAAGAGAACTTTGAGAAATAATCCAAGGGATCTCGAGAGGACAAACTTTTGCGATTTTTATGCGGATTCACGCCATGGGCAATTTTTTTGGGTAAAATTTGGAAAATCGAATCGACACTCGTTAACCTTGACCCGTTGGACGTGAGAACGAGGGAAAAAAATATTTATTCGGATGAATGTCGAATTATGCGAATCAGGGATTTCGCGGCTGAGGTTGCAAGCTCAGACCCAGAAGACGGACGGGAAACGCAAGTCTTTTCGCGACAAAATTTTAATGACTGCAAATATTGTATATAGGGGTAGATAGGTGTATAGGCCTGAGTCAATATTTAAGAAAGACGCCAAGCGTCGACGCTCTTAATGATAAGATAACAGGGTGTACGAGGAGTGAATGGGGGGGGAGTGGTCCAGCGTCTCTCGTCGGATCATCATCGGAATGAGAAACCTTCCAAAAGTTGCTATACGCTTATACCCCGTACGGTTTGCGAAACCTCGATTGGCCAGTCCCACTGGGAATCCCGAAAACCCTCAAAATTTCGCGTATTGCGAATTTACAAGATAAACAGTGAACGAGTGAAGGTCCCCTCCCCCTCCACCCCCTCCCCCACCCCCTCCCCGCTCCCTGTTATACCTGAAATACTTTAACCGTTTCTCTGCTTATCTCAAATCCCTTGTCAATTACACAGTTTGAGTTTCAAAAGGATTTGGCAGGGACAGCAAATCTCCTAAATGTTAACATAGCTAAAATTTCATGAGATAATTTATTTGGTGCTTTCGCATAAAGAGTTTCGTCTGTAGATTATTTTTTTAATTTTATAAGAATTTTTTATTTCATTAAATTATCAGCCAATGCAATTTCCGTGATCTCGTGTAAAGTTAGCAGATTTCGAATATCCTGGCAATGCTACCAACGTGTGTCCTCAAAAAAAAAAAGCCCTAGGAAAGAAAAACGCGTGGAGATGAATTCGCGGGAATAAATCGACGTTGCTGCTTCGCCGTGAATATAGCCAAAGTATCTATTGCTGTATCGAGCGACATGAATTTCAAATACGAAGAAGACTTACGTGTTTCAATAAAACCTAAAGCAATCGAAAATTCCTTGGTATCGTGTTCGCTTGCGAGAAATACCAACTACGATCGTACTAGGCGGGCAGTAGGTATTTTAGAAGGAAAAAAAAAAAAAGAGAGACCACGCGAAATACCATACCATTTTGTCCGAGTGAAAAATTCAACGTATCAAAAAATTCGAGATATCAAAATTATTGAATACCGATATTCCGTTTGAACTTTTTCAAAAAAAAATTTACGTTCTTTATTATTTACGATTTTCGAAATCCGATTACGATTTTGAAAAGCTTCACGTTTTGCCGCTTTTTTTTTTTTTTCTTTTAATGAACAGCGCTACAGTTGCCAGACGCAAATTACGTTTCTAATAACCATGGGTTGGTGTAGGTCGAGGCACGACGTCACTTCCGTTAACTTACGTAAGTCCACCTAATCTCCAATATCATTGGATCGTCGAATTACTTAAAATTTGACCTTTTCGATACAAGAAGCAGATTACCTCCGTAATGGAGAATTTGCATTCGATCCTATCAGGTCGAACGATCCTTGTACTTTGCTTGTTGTTCTCTCTATTTTAGAGTCTGCCGGTGCTCTTTCATTTTTCTCCATTTTAACCTGTCGCTTTGTCGCTTCACTTTTCTTCCCTTCGTTCCTCGAGGTGCGAACGCGCACAATTTGAAAAGAAGACTCCGTCGGTAAAAAGATTTCCTATACAGGAACACGAAATAATAAGGCTGTAGCCGATTTACGCGAAAGCCAGCAGCGTGCTCTGATGGAGATAAAGTACTTTGCGAGAGTAGTCACTTCACAATAGCCACAGTTATCGTTACGTAAGCGAACACAGCGACCTTAAGCCCTATTTCCAAAAATTTCAGCTGTCGACTATACCCTTTTATCCCCATTTCCAAAGTTCCTCCGTTCGCACACGTTCAAGGCACTGATATAACAATTGATATAACTGATATAAAAATTCTATTTATTTTCGAAAAAAAAAAATAAAAATAGTACAATAATAAAAATACGAATCCCAGACAGTAATTACGCAAGCGATATTAGCAGATAACATTTATCTGCCTCGTTATATTTTTTGCAGCACGTACCCTAGAGGTAAGATCATCTCACCCTGTCAGTGAGACTATAACGGGTGGGCCACATTGCTGATAAGGAAATAAGGGTAAATGAACTACAAGAGGGCGGTGCCAAGGGATAAGGACGGTTTTGAGTTAAAAAAAGGCAACTAGCAAAAAAATAAAGGAATTACTGAATTTTCGTAAACACTGAAAGCACACAGGCACACAGGCACAATAGGCACAATAGCCCTTTCGCGAGCACCGAAACGTGAAATATGAAATCAATAAAGAAAGTGGGGTTGCCCGCTCGACGGATGCTCCAAGATTCCCATTGTGGCAAACGGCTGACGTATTACGGCAAAGAGAGCAAAATGCGGAAGAGTATTTTCTAATTTTCAAAAGCTCCGCTCAAAAAATACCTGCCCGGTATACCGATGGACAAAACTACACGTTTTTCATGGCCCAGATACATTCCGAAGCAAAAGTATTGACTCTACGTCATACCAAAGTGGCACCTGTACATAATCGTAAGATGTTCAGATATTACAGGGTGAAAAAAAAATTTTCCAACCTTGCACCGACTGTACGTGGCTAAAGAAACAGTCTTTGATAATTGGCCTTAAGGAAGATCCTCTGTATCTTGGAATGTCTTTATCTTTGAAAGAGAGGAGAGGGGGAGAGGGGGGGGGGGGGAGGATTGTATTACCAAGCATACCAATAGTTTATTGAGGGATTCTAGACAAAGCTGAAATACCGACATTCCGCGGTGGTTCAATCAAGCACGAGAATAGATTTTGTCTATGTGTGTACCTCTTGCAATTTCGTTGTTTCTGCTTAAAAAGTAAATTCCCAAAATGTTTAATCCATTTTGAAAAATTTCGTAAAATTTGTACAAGGGTTGGATGTACGTGGTGAAGTACGTAGTTTAGGATAGGCTGTAAAAAAAAAAAGTGAAATATTGGATAACAAAGAAATAAAGGAGGATCGAAGAAGCTGAGACGATAATTCAGGGCAGTTTGAGCTGAATTTGACCGCGACGATAAATCCCAGTAAAGGCGAGTCGCCATGGCGCGGTAAAAAGTTCGTCCGACGAATAATGGGACCCGACCCGAAAAGTCTCCTGAGCGCGTCCGGAGCCTAGAGAGCCAAAGAAATTTCGAGCTCGTTCCGTGAGAATGAGAAAAAGAAAAAGAAGTGCGGGCGAACCTTTTGGAAAATGGTACAGTGCGATATCCGAGAGTCGTGGAGAAATTTATGAGATAAAAATATTTTTCGATTAGCTTTGCCCTCTGAACTTTGACTTCTTACTTATTATTCCTCTCGCCCCCCTCCCCCCCTCTTCACCCTTTGGTACACTCGACTACTCGGAGAGAAAGTTCCGAAACGAGAATGTAATCCCTGACTAATTTCTTGGAGCACCACCGATTTGGCGGTGGTACCAACTGCTGTGGATTAATTAATGAAATTAATAATTTTGCAAATACTCGGTGAATTTTAAATTCGACGAAGGACGATAGGACGAATCGAGGAATTAATAAAAAAAAAAAATAATAAAACCAACTTTCAATCCGTACATCAAGGTGCGTTTACACATATTTGTACAGGCTCGCTAGCGTGGGAAATTTGTCTCGCTGTTATTCGGAAATTTATAAGGGTTGAAAATCTATATGGATTTTTTGGGATTGCGCCCCGTTCGATTCAATTGATAGCACGGGCAACAAAAGAAAAATATATATTTTTTTTTTTGTCGAATATCGAAAACGAGATTTTGAACAATTCGAAAACGATATAGATATATCTGCTGGCAAGGATTTCCTCGTGAAAATAAGTGTCGAGACTATCGATACGATCGATCCCATAGATCTACACGATCAAACTACACTGTAAAGATAAGATACGATATGTTCACCCTTAACCTAAAAAAGATAACATCCCCGGTCTAGTTCACCTCCGGTATCACTGTATACATATAAAATTCCCAAAATCGACTAAGGAAATATTTAAAGTCACACAGTCGTCATTGAAACAATGATAAGAATTTTACGGGAAAAAAAAAAAATTGGACTCGAAAGCGCCCAAGTGATACGTACCTGCAATGCATTTGGCCAAAAACAAGTGCGATTCGCCTGTTTCTCGTCCAGGGCCGGATATGGCGTGGCGCACTTCCCACCGCTAGCTGCATCCGCCCTTCCGTAACGAGCTACAGTCACGGAAATAGTCGTTCCAAGGGGACACTTCAGCATCATTGTCTCCTCGTCGCAAGCAGCCCGCTGATAAGTCTTCAAAGTGCCTGATAAAAGGGCTGGATCAATTAGCCAAGACCGTATCGAATGGATGCGACAAAGCACGAGTCAGTGAGTCGATTGCGTACGAAGATGAGAATGAAAAAAAAAATTATAACGGGTGAATGAAAAATAAAATTTCATGAATATGCGAAAGAATAGCAGAGTGCGAATGACCATGTTAAACGATAACGAGATAGAATGCGTGATAAGGGGTACAACGAAAGTGCATAGATAACGCGATATAACGTTTAGCGTTGCATCGGTTATCGTTAAATAAGAAAGTTATACCGTCACCAGTTATCGTTACCGTCACCATTACCGTCACCAGCAGCATCGCCGTAGACACAAGGTCGTAATTGTTATCATCGGCCAGAGGAACACGAAGAGTCGTCGTTCGGCGATAATGACATGAAAAATAAAATTTAAAGATTACGTTAGCATGGGACAGGGCTGAAGTACGATAGGGAAATAGTGAAATTTTTGAAATTGATAATTATTTACAGTAATTTTAATATTAGCGGATTTTCTGTGCACGAGATGCACGAGATGGACGAAGGAGTTATCCTTATCGGTGAAATTTCAATTTCAATGACGCAATCTGTATCTCAATTGGTTTAATATCATCGAGATGAGTACTTTTGTTCGGGCACAATTTTCTCTCGTGTAACGAAGACTTTGGCCAACTCGTGACTTAAGGGGGACACGACTCGCGGTAATTCCTTATTACGCTGCTCCGCTCGTGATAACGAACTCCATTATTTCCGATTGCAATGAAAGACTCGGGAAATATAGATGCGCCGGTCTGGCACGAGTGGAGGAAGATGGGATAAACTTGAATGGAATTAGGTTCCAGCAGTAGGTCACCGGGAGAGTCAAACGTGTACGAAGCTACGGCGGATAGAGTTACGACGAACGCGGTTACGGCGAACGGAGTTACCACGAACGGAGCTACGTAGCTTACGGAACGTATATATTCTGTATCCTATAATTATTTTTCGTTTTCGATGAACGAAGCGCGTTTGGCTGTAAAAAAGATTTTATAGAGAAGCGCAGCTCGATATCGTGACAAAATGAAGGTACCGATTTTGGATACTCGTAAAATGGATGACGAAAGGAAAAAAAAAATTTTTTTTTCACTATGCCAAAAGGTACAAATTTACTTATCGGGAGGTCTCTTGGGTCTGTGCGAAATGCATTGACGCAATAACGGGTGACTCGAATCGACTTTGAGAATTTGAATTTTCTTTTTATGCAGATATATCTCCACGTTGATACTTCGCACCCTAATGGCCGACACTCTTGTTTTGCCTGAATAATATGATGGGCGATTTATTATTTTTTTTTTTTTATAACTCCACGTCCTATTTCTCGCGAGATCGAACGGGCGCGCGTCTTTCGAGCGATTTGTCAATGTCGGGTTCGATCTTTATTATTATAGGTTCGATAGATATATCAGTGAGCGAAGTATCGATCTTCCGATCCCGGTGCATAAGTCGGAATTTCATTGTTGCCAATATCATGGAAATATCTTGTATCAACTATTGATCCATTCAGCATCCCCTTTGTTGTCCGTAAGTCATAACATGCATGAGAATCGTAGACAGTCAAGACACCGAATACGCTTGACTGCTCGTTCGGACTATCAAAGAGATTCTCAGCGGATATTAGAAATACGGTGCAAGGCGATGCATTTCCTCGGGTGCATCGCTTCGGTGCATCGGTGCAACCATTAAAAGTCGTAGGAAGTTGGACGGATAAAAATTCATCCAAAAGCTAAAAAAAAGTCAAAATAAGATCCGCGCGAGTAAAAATGTCAAAGTTGAGTATTAAAAAAAAAAAAAAGTTAATTTTCAAAAATATTTTCCCGTACACGTGGTTAGCTTAGGTCTTGTACACGTATATGTAATCTCGAGTTCAAAGGTAACAGGGTCGGATGATGAACTACCTATACGTTCCTAAGGGTCAATGTCGATCGTATGCCCTAATTAATCTGAAATTCTAAGACGGGGTTCACGAAAGGTCACGACCCTAATCAAAATCGAAATTGAAATTTTGGCAAACACGGTTACCAACGACTTGATCCGAAAAGTACAGGAAACCTGTACAAGACTCGATTTATCTGGACCGAAGTTGAATAGAGATTTTCGGTTCCCTCGTGTTTCCCATTCATTCTCGTAGGATCTCAATGCATTTCCATTTGGCACGAAATTCGTATGCGAATCCACGCGGGCGAACCGATCTTCGTGTAAACACTGAATGAAGCCCTTTCAAAATTTCTCATAAAAAGTTATTCTCGCTCGTATGGAGAATCCAAAGTGCACGTCTCTCCCACGTATTTACGTAACAGACACGCGCGATGAACTCCGACGGAGCGATCGGCAAAACGATTAACCGAACGATATCACGAATTTATAGCTGTCAACCTTCGGTGGGTAGTGCGCATGCGCCAAATATAGTTTACCCGACAGTTACCGGCAGTTCCAAAAAAATATTACACGACCTACGACCCGGGCTTAAATAATACCCCGTCGCTGATATTACCTAACAGCAAATATAGATACAGGTCAAATTGTATTCAGAATTGATATTTTTCCAAAAAAAATTTGGACATTCGGCACGAGCTATTAATTTTACAAAAACAAAAAATTGTCAACCTTCTTACGCAAATATTTGTCTCCACTGAGATTTGTCTCTACCCAAATTCCGAATTCTATTTGCAGATCAAGTACAGTCGAGAACACAAGTTCATGTGTGAAAACCTATAACGAGACTCGTAAATTTTCGCATGTTTTTCTTTTTTCTTCCATCTCTCTCGTACACGCTGTAAACTCTCGATGCACAGGAAGACCTAACAGGTTGGCTGGCTGTATAAATTAGCCCAGTTTTCCACTTGCCTTGTAAATGCAACATAGCGTAATAACTAAACGTTGCTATAGGTGCTACGTGAATCCTTGAAAGCGCTACTTTTGTAACGTAGCCTAGAACGTCGAGCACGTAGCGTAAAAAAGTGCCTTTAAAAAGTTCAGACTCGAGCTTACATTTTTTTTTTTTCTTTTTTTTTTCACGAAGAGTGTAACAATATTTTTCTGTTTTTGAAAAAAAAAAAAAAACCAAGCAGATACGGTCTTTCCTGACTGAGAGCACCGAATTATAGGGATGGTAAGAAAAAAAGAAATTTAATGAATTTTCTTTTAACTCGAATAATTAACAATTTTCTGTATCCAAGATAACGGCGAACGCTTATCGACAGAAATCGTGTTTATCCCGTGAGTCGCTCCGGATCTTCATTGCGCAAGGGGAAATAAACTAGAGTTAATCACACCCTTAGGGGAAAAAAAAAAAAAAAAAAAAACAGAAGCTAAGATACCCTCTTCACGGATTGCCCTGTTTTACGCTTCCATATTCTTCCACGTCTTTCATCCTGTGTAAACACATAAGCAACATATCATCCCCACACATGTCTATATATAGATACAGCAGCCCACACGTGCCAAGGGATGAACTACCCTGTACGAGTTTAACGTTAACATATGTCGCTCCTGAGAATTCAGTAAGCTGCCAGTTTTTGACAAAGGGATCGCATGAATAATTTATCCCCCGACAGAACGGCACTTTCGTAA
>JARQSV010000481.1:1087302-1098791 GCA_030142285.1 Calameuta idolon | reverse complement strand
CCCCCCCCCCCCCCCCCCCCCCCCCCCCCCCCCCCCGAACTTGGACGAGCGAGCGTAACGTCGAGCGACGACGCTTCGATTAATTTGTTAAACTAAATAAATTCAATCGCGCGGCTCGAAGTTCGCGGTTTGAAATTTGGAGAATGAAATTAGGCTAACTTTTGTTTCGACTGGGTAAAAGCAAAATGGCGTGGCTGCCGCGAGTACTGTTTCGGAAGTTAGCGATGCTGGATACGTAATCGTCTGGACCATCTCCAGAGACAGTATCAAGGTTTACAATGAAGTGGGAGACGAAAAGAAGCCGGAAAACCTTGAGAGATTTTACTGACCGTACTTCCGGTCGAAATCAGTGATCGATATTTCCGGGCTCAATCGCTCGGTCAGTCGGTCGCTCGTTCGCGGTCGAAAAGGGGTCAAAGGTGAATCTCGGTGAAATTTCGGTGAAACAAAAGTAAATGAAGTTAAATTGCCTGGAGGAATTCCAGATTGACGTTCGTCCCGTTAGCTGGACGAAGGTCGTCTCGGGGGAGGTTGGACTAATTAAATTGTTTTTAAAGGACGTAATTTTGGCGAATGCGTCTATGAATATTAATTCTGATAAATTAGTTTCGTAAGCAATTTTACGTGAAAATATTGCGTGGGGGGGGGTTTGAGAAGCGTCGCGACGACCTGGCCCCATCGAGGGTTGAACGGACGCCCCTGGCAATTCCGTCTGAATAATTCAGTGCCTGAATTTTTTACGCTGTCTTCCCGAAAATTGAGGACCGGAATCGTATTAAGAATTTTCTTTTTGACCCTTGGGTGCATCTGCCACTCTTCCTCGTGAACTTTGCGGGGACCTCGTGTTATCTTCTGGAGCACTGGGAGATAACGGTCAACGACGACTGTACCTTCGACCCTATAGAGATCCATATGTTTTTTTTTTCCCCTATCCGACTGCTTCCACCATTGGTGTATCCGTCTGCTCGGGGGTCGAGGTTCGCTCTAACCCTTGTAAAACGAGTATTCCGATGACGGACGAGCTACAGATAAAGGATTACGGGCGAAACTTGGTCACCCGGTGTAACCTTCAGGAAGAATAAACTCTGACGGCGATGATTTACACGGGCATGATTCACTTGGGTTTTGCTCTATTTTCAAAAATCCCGCGGTTGAGGTCTCAAGTTGCGCGCGCACATCCTGTCGAATGACTCCCACGAAGTGTAGAAGCGAGAAGCGATAATTATACCTGTAACGATGACGCGTGACTGTGAAACTCCGACTGAACGTCAAAAATAGCTTTTATTTAAATTTCAAATACATTATACTGATATCGAAAGAAAGAAAAAAAAAAAAAAAAACTGTCTTAGCCAATGATGATGTAATCAATCTAAAAGATATGTCATAGGCACATGTGTGTATTATGATTGAGGAGGGGGGGGAGAATCAATAAACAATGTCCGTGTAGCATCGTGCCTGCAACTTGAAACGTCATTGGGTCCCCCTACCCTACACACTTTTACTGGAAATAAAATTTGGTAAACGAGTAATCCAATAAACCGCCTGACAGTTACATTCCACGTGGGTTCTCTCTCTAAGATTAACTGGATCAGGCAATCTCCCACGCTGAATTTACGTACACGGGAAACTGTGGCTGCGCTGCAGGTTACCGAGCGATCTACCTATATGCACGTTAGACCAGCTGTAGAGCCGTAGAGTCTACACGCCGTAGCTTCCCTGCGATGCATCGTATGTACATACAGTGAGGCTCCTGACGTTCCTGACGTTGCCGGAACGGGCTTATGGCGCCACCGTCGCTCGCCACGTTACGTCCGCACGTTACACTGTCCGTCGCCGCAGCGACGTAAATATAGAAACGTCATTCCAGAAGAAGATCGTAAACGGGCACCGATACGCTCGACCAATTAGTTCCGTCGTTCGCGTCCATTTACTCCCCCTGCGTCGCGCGGCGTCGCGCGGCGTCGCGCGCTTCTGCTCAGACCATAGATGTTCTTTTTTTTCTTCACTCCTACACGCAATCCTATTTCTTGGTCGAGTCTGTCAAGCTTATTTACGTCTTCAGGAAAATTTTCAACGGTGCGTTAAGGCTGACGTTTTGCCCCCTCCTTTTTTTTTATTCTCACCGAGCCACGCGGTTGAATTTCTACCAGGGTGAAGCACTTGGTGGATACATGGGGGGGAGTTTTAGTGAACAAGGAGAAAAGCGTCTACTCGGCGGGAGGGGGGTCACTGAGGTAGGTGGAATCGGAGCTTCTACAAGTTGGCTGATGTATCGTGGATAATTTCAAAGAGACTTTGTCGTGGGGTAAATTTTTTCCAACTGTCAACGTCATCAGCAGCTGTTCCCTTTTGGGATTCAGTGACAGGAGACGGTTAGGAGGAAGGGTCCTAGGTGAAATTTAAGTGGTGGGGGTGTCTAGGTATTTTTTTGGAAAATCGAAAATTTCGATACGGGACATGTGCTGGATATCGGAGAGAGAAAGAGAGAGAGAGAGAGAGAGAGGACTTTCTTCTCGTCCCATGTAAAAGTCCCCGGAGAACGTATTGACGTTTCGCTCTCGCAGCTTCTGGATCCTATTAACGCGTTCCTGTTTCTGACACTTTCCACTGGAGACGCCTGGAGACTTTTCAAGCTTACCAATTCGATCCGACACAAAATTTCACTTAAGATTAACGGGATCATATATATTCAGCTGGGCTGTAAGTGTATTTTATCAGAGATAAGAAAGCGCCATCTTCTTCTCGCGAACGATACTCTCCGACGTCCATAACAATGACGTCGACCATTTCTAACGGCCCTGGACGCTCGAACTTTCTTCCGTCTCTCTATACTCAAACTTTTGCCTCGTTGTGAAGAAGAAAAAAAAAAAGTCTTGTTCGAGCATCCAATATATTTTTTTCCAAGTATCAGAAAAAAAAAAAATAGTCCCGACCACCACCGCTGCGCGTCCTACGCGAAAGATTCTCGGGACGCTCCTCGTGCCGCCGTAGTTCTCTCTCGTGAATTGATTGCTGCTTTTTCTCGAAATCCACGAGAAAGACGACGAGACCGGGATAAAAATATAGAGCGCCGAAAGCATTTTGATATTTGCTCGAGGAAAGATCGTTGGGAATAAAGTTTCCATGAAAAGCGACAAACCGTCCTCAGGAATCGGTCGCTCCAATGGAAACGGTGAATGGGAATGTTAAATCGGAGTAGAAATGGAAATGGAGGAGACCTGCAGGAGCGACGGCGAGAGTTTCGGACGACCGAAATAGCTGCGCTTACGAATCTGCTGATGGGGTACTTATGCACCCCACTCTGATAAATGTGCACGTTAAATTGGGCCGACGCTCGTCCAGGCCAAAGAATGCCCCATCGATTATGCAGCTGTCGGACGGTAGTAGCTGCGCTGCAGTTAATACCAAGTTTAACGAGTACGAAATTCCGTTCGTACGTTTTCAACCCTTGCGAATTATATGCAAATTCTTTTTTTTTTTACGGTACGAAATTACTTTTTCAAGTTACTTCGTTGCTTCAAGCTTCTCAGAAAATCATGTTACGACGCTACGATTTTAAGGGAAAAAAATTTTTTTTTTTTTTCTATCCGATAACCACGTGGTTCGCAGTGCCGTAAAATAAAGGTAAATCGCTAAACTCGAGTATTTATGATCAATGAGTGGCCAGAGATAGTAATAATTGAAAATGGAAGGAAATGGCTGGGGCGCGTCCATTAATATACATAAAATCATGAATTTATATTGGTGTCATATGGATAACTAGGTGATAGCGCAATAACTGATAGTACGAGTCTAACTATACCGTACGAGTATAGTTTGGATACGTTCGTATATGCAAACGATCCTAACTATCCTCGAAACATTTGCGACCCTCGTTGCCTCGCTGTTATCAATTTCTCGACTCCCCGTTAAAGGCGCTCGAGGGGCCTACGGATTAGGTGATACGGATACGAAAATTTTAATTTCCGGTAATATGCGCAAAAATTGGCCAAAGTTTTATTCTTTTTTATTTTCATTTCATTTTACGCACGTGACGTCACTCGCCTAACAGTAAAACTCAATAATTTCTTAGCAGCGAAGAAAAACAATTATTACGTTTAATTAATTAACGAAAAAAAACAAAAAAAAATTAGCAAATTCTTCAAAAATTCCCACACGATCTATGACAACGCGTCGTGAATCTATATACGTGACACCAGATGTATCTGCAAAGTCAAAGTCACAAGGTAGTTGACACTAGGTGCTGCCACCTGGTGAGCCGCATCTTTGAACCTCCCAGAGAACTCTGGCTCCGCCATTACTAAAAGCAGCAGCAGCAGCAGCAGGCGAACGTGTCCCTAGAATGCGACGTAAATAACCTAAGGGTGAGTCCACACAAACGGTTGCGCAAACCACCGACCTTTTCTTTTAGCATCACGTGACACTTATACGCATCGCGTGACATCAGCTTCTATTCGATCGATACTCACGATCAATTTCGAGCGGATTGGTCCACGTGTCGAAGGATTCTGCGGCGCAATCAAATATGGCGGCGTACACAATTTCACAAAGAGATAACAAATAAATTAATCGGCAAGGTGTGACGCAACAGGAATAATAAAAAAAACGTAACAGTCCCCCCCCCCCCCCACCCCCTTCAAGTTGACATAAAAATATTTACATACTCTGCCATACACGAGGGAGTTGATTAATAAAAAAAAATACCTAGGAGCAGCTGCCAGGGAGGAAGATTGCAAAATTGAGACGCTCTCAGGGAAGTGTCAAGGGGGGGAGGGGTGGTAGAGAAATGAAGGGGTTGGACAAAAGGGGTGCAAACACATGTCAGGACACTGTCTAACCTTCGCCGAAAGTTTTTGAAAAAATTTAAGGAGCTCGTTTGGAATTTCACAAAGGGCCCCGGCGGATCGAAGTTTACACTGTCAGCAAGATCAGCCAATATATCACAGGGATTACGGGTATAATTTATCGAGGGCAGTCTGCCTTCCTAGAGGATTATTATCTACTTAGAGGGAGAGAGAGAGAGAGAAGACATTCAAAAGAGATTGAAACCCTATAGGAAGAGGATTTGATCTCAATTATAAGACGTTAATTTCTGTCCTTCTGGATGGCAGGCCTGTCGCACACGTATATTAAGCCCTGTTCCCACTAACAAGACCATTCAACCCGTCCTGTCCCAGGGCACGGGTTAGAACAGTGAGCTACGTGAAATCAAGCAGTTCGATTGGAACCTCACAGAAATGATGGATGCACCAACTAGGCACGGCCCTGAGTGAATAATAATAATTGTAACAGCCCGAAATACCCCAGAAAAAAAAACCTTGCCTCCCAGGATCCCTCAACAAGGTCTTATAAAATACTGAAAAAATCGCCATTGACAAAATCCGGTCTCGATCTACAGTGTGTGTCGATCGAACTTCACTGCCGTCGTATCATAAAATTCATTTTCCAGAGTAAAGTGAATCCCTCGCACGTGGCAGCTGTCAAACTGACGTAAGATTCACGATCCATTTCCACGTGTACTTTTCCCCCTGACTCGGAGCCCTTTCGTTCCCTTTTTGCCCACCTGCCATCCAAAGCGCATTAGGCGCCACCAAGACGCGAAAAAACTGAACTAAAGAAAAGCTTCTAGAAGCTTGCACAGCGATCCATTGTCATGCTCGATAATCCCGTAGGATCCTATACCGAGGTCTATTGTGCTTAAGTAGATAAGGTTGGTCCATCGTATGGAGGTCAGCCTCTCGATCGTCATACGTAACGGCTCATTGGTCAGATACATTCGTTACTCTCCAAGTGGCTAAAGAAGAATCCAATTTATTGTAGTTATTATTATTTCATCATTGGTACCAACTGCGTCAAGATTACGTTGACCGAGTATCACGCAGTGTGAGTACAATTACGTATTACGAGTCGTGATGCCAATCGATAAAAAAAAAATCGATAAAACAAAGACACTATCCGAAGGACGGACTTTTCGCGAACCGGAAGTCTCCAGGATATGACGCAATGTACGAAAATAATTCGCAAAGAATAATCCCCCTCCGAATCGTAGCCAACCACCCTGAATCCTCGGCACGATAACGACATTTGTCATCGGAAACGTTCGATAATCGATACTTCCAGATCACTCGATAGATGCACGCCGCGGATGGCCCCCGTAAGTATTTACGACAGGTCGTTTCCGACTTCCGCTCTCGGTGCTCCGAATCCAGCAGCCGAGCTTTTCCCTACGAAAACCGATAAAGCTTATTAGACTCGAGTAATTCGCCGTGTCTCCATTTCCGGAAGGGAAGTCGAAGCGGCACAAAGGAAAGAAGAGGATTCGACCAGGAGGACCTAGAGTCCCTCTATGAGTCAGGGCCGCCGGGAGCCAAGGACTCCGTCACTGAGGTTGCCCGGAGGAACCGATTCCGCGGGATTCTCAGGGTTACCGAGGAACCTTCAAAGCCAATGGCGACGGACGCTTCGGCGGAATCTGTCGGGAGAAACTGCTTTGAAAATATCACGGGAATAAAGAGAATAGCGGGAATAGCAAGGATAGCCGAAATAGCGTCACCCGAAATAGACGGCAGCGAGAAATGCCAAAAGGCAAAAATAAACAGGCAAGAATTCCCGACTGTGCTCCACGCTTATGTGCGCGCGCATATGTGTACATGTACACGTGCATACACTCTTATGGCCTTGTTAATACTCGCAAATATAGCAAAATGGAGTCGTCGAACTTCTTCGGTCGGAACAACAAACGGCGAATTCTCGTTTGAGCAGGGTCGACGTGGGACACCGGGACGAACTATCGATTCCAGGACGCGTTTGAGCTCCGTCCCGACGCAGGGCGTCGACGTTAACCAGGTGCAAGGCGCCTCTTGTCTGTGCATACGTTAAACGGAGGAGCAAACACAATGGCCATTAAGGCTGTAAGCCACTGGAGGCGAATATTGTCACGGCATGAAAATTCACTGACGTCACAGCGACGACACGCTGAATCAAGCGAGTGATTATAATTTAATTTAATCGAAGTAACCTACGGTAATTAATTCGTGGCAGTGGCGAATATCAAAGTGAGGGGTATTATGGGAATTAACATGGTAAACAGTTATTTATACTATATATATATATATATATAGTATTGTAAAGGGATCTCACAACGCACGACACTAGTGGTCCAGTGGGCGGTAGAGGCTCTAACCAAAAAGTAGAGATCGTACGAAAGTTTGAATATGAGAGCGAAAGGGTTAAACGTTATCTAATAGGGGCTTTGACGGAGATGATTATAATCTCCATTAACCCATATATCCATATTGTTATGATAGCTATCCATTATAAACACGTGACATGCATAGGTTAACGTACGGGAGGTAAGGAGAGGTAAGGGGAGGTAAGGGGAGGGAGAGTGAGAGAGAAAAGGAATGCTAATAGTACAGGAACACGTTATATTGCATAACCTATCGAATAATAATATTTACCAAAATGATCCACCGTTTCGATGTTTTGTCCATTAACGTGCTTGGAATAGCACGCCATTATCACAGCCATGAACAGCACCGATATCGATTCTTCGAAATTTCTCATTTTACTATGTACAAGTCTGCTCGCGAGGTCACAGGTCGTTGGTCGGAGTCCGAGGTACGAAATTCAAAATTTCGAGAGCTTCGCTACTCCCATTTTTCGATCCAGTCAATTTTCACTCCGATTATTCAGCCTTTTGGCTTCTGGGATTATTGTTCGAATTAACATCTTTTTTTTTCTTTGACTTCCAAGCAATTCCTGATATATTTTCTGTGATTTGTATGAAAATTTGCAATTTTTCGATTTTTCTTTTTTGAGTAGATTCACGATCTTTGTGGCAAAGCGATACGCCGATTGGTCGATACAGCAACAGCTACGCGGTACAATTAATTTTTCTAGGAAGAAAAGTTTTTGAATTTTCAAAATTTCTAAAATCCCTTTTTTTTTCGATTCACTGAAAATCTTCATGAAATTTTCTTAAACTTTAAACTCGATCGTTCCGATATTTCAAATTCGTCGATTTCATGCGAATATAAGAGGATGAAAAAATTTCACGAAGGAAAAAAAAAAGTTTGTCGACCTCGCAATTCTTAACGAAGGAACAATCGAACGACTTTCATTGATCGACGATGCAAGTAAAATCGTACAGGGCCGCAGTTTCCTTCTTCATTCTTGAAGAATTATTCCGCGATATCCCTTGAAACCCGATAACAATGATTACGGTCTTAGTAATTTTTATTTTCCCCTCCTTAAGTTCACCCTCCTCCCGTCCATACTAAAATCTTGAAAAAAAAAACCACCCTTGGACTCGCAAAATACCTTGGTTATTTCGTCCACCCCCTTCCACTATTTTTCCCCCACCCAAGCAGCAAATGAAATTTCCATTCTTCTCTTTCTCTTCTTCCCCTTCCGCTCCCCTCCCCCGCCCCTCCCGCCAATTCTTCTTCAGCTAACAGGTACAAATTCTTCCAGGGAGCCCTTCTTGCTCTTTTGCAGAGCCATCCGAGTTTTCTTCGAGCAAAAAATTCACCTCCCAACTAGCGACCTCCGCCCTCCCCCCCTCCTTGGACCTTCTCTTTGAGACCAGCGCGGATGAAAGAAAAGCTCTCCTCGCTACTCATAATAATATCTCGCGTGCATAGCTTCTTTCCAGTTAAACTTTCTTCGGGCTACGCTGTTATCCATTGTTCGCGAAGAAAGCACGCGAAAATTCGATAGGAGAACCCGAATGAAAAGTATCAATAGAAGAGTATCGATATATCCCATGCATAAGCGACACAATGATATGTCGAGAATGGGATAAGATAGTAAAAGAAAAAAAAAAAAAAATTGTCCTCTCCGACCCGACGAACTTATCATCCGGCATAGAGAAGATCGTTAACAGAGAAAAAAAGAGAAGTAAATATACGATAAAGGGGTTAAAAGACGAGACGAAAGATTCGAGGGATGATACGTTGGAAAGTTTTGATCGTTTTACGAACACGAGTCGATGAAAACTGACTGAGCGAATAATAGGGGGGAGGTTGGTGTTGCCCTGAGAAAACAGTGAGAGCTGCAGTCCGAGCTGGGGGGGGGGGGAGGTTGAGGGGGGGTACCCACTGAAATAATAAGGATTCTCGACACGTCAGCCTTCGTGGCCCAGCAACCGCATAAATATTTATATTTGACAGGGTGGCTAACCTACCCTTAACGCCGATAAAACCAAGACGGATACACCCCTGCGGACTTTATCCCTCGTTTCATATATTTCCCGAGCAAACGTATCAATCACTCGTACGAAAGGATTGTCAGTTGCGAGGTGCGACTGACGAGTGGAGGGACGCGGGATGAGACACTCGCCACCCCCCCCCCCCGCCTCCGAGCGATCTGTTATCTATCCTATCTTGATCTACTATCTTTATCAAATAATTCAACCCTTACGTTCCTCTTCGCTTTGAATACCGAACACGTCGACGTACTTGAAATACAGTTGCACCCCTCGAATATCGTAAGTGCCGACGAAAGGGTGTTTGCATCGTTGCGGTGGCAATGAAAAAAGAAAAAAAAAAGAAAAGAAAAAAAAAGAGCGAGAAATAAGGGTGAAAAGGTGAATAGTATTTCTCGTGTACAGCGAAGCTCAGTAAAACGTCGAATAAAATCGATCGATGAAATTAGCATTCGACGAGACGCTCGTGTTCCAGCCCCTGCGGACCCCCACTCCGCCGCTCCGACCCGAAAGTACGAACTGTGGCTTGAAGGGACGTGGGAGGTTTCCCAAGAAAATAGAACGATCAGGCGATATCGAATGAATAAACAGGGTTGTCGAGCGTAGAAGAGATGCTGATTGGCAAATGGGTCCAGATGGGTTCGCAGCATCCGATTCGCCGAGTTTCGACTCTTGACACTGTGTGTGGGTCTGTACGAGGGCAGAGTAGATAGGGGAGATCCTTAAGAGAGAAAGGCCCAGCAAGCATGGGAGTGACGGCGTGATCCGAATACGTGGTAGAAGGGGCTAAAATCCCGTCCTCGGATGACGGGAGCTGGAATTTAGGAACGCTTTACCGAGTGACAACCCTCGCAGGAGGAGCGCGGGCGTTAGGAAAGCGATCCTTTTTTAACGGAAGTCTGAACTTTTCTAAATCAGAGCAGTCGATTAGTCGCTCGTAAATAATCCCGTCCCGTCTTCCTCCGGCGGCGATGATACCGCAGAATCCCTCTTGACGCTCCTGCCAAGTACCTAAGGCTTGACTCTGGGATGATCTTGCTCCGTTCCTCTCGAAAGACCTACCGCCTTCGACGACCCCCCACTCGTGGAATTTCACCATGCTGATGATCTCACTGCTGAATTAGACAACTCTTATCGAAACTAAAGATGCATGGACATTTTGAAAATTACCAAGTAAACCCTTTTTTGACCTGCCCGTTATCAGCAACTGAGAAATAAAGCCGAATGAATTTTTCGAAATTCTATTTTCGTTCCAGCGCCAAGAGGAGTCGCGGAGCACCTTGGCCAACCGGCGATCTAACGTCACACGGGGGGTCGTGACCTCGTAGAGGCCGAATATATGCGCACCTCGTGTTCGTGTCTCGCGCTTGGTGAAACACTCGGTTGGGCTCTTGCAATCGCCAGGAAGTGGCTCCTTTGTCTTCCGGTAATTATACTCTCGGACTATTGAACCTCTAATCAGGAGGCGACAAGACTGAAGTACTCCATTCTACCCCGGAGGATTACACAGCCACTTGGGACGAGTCGAGAGCCAAGAGAACCAGGGCAGCCAACGTCAATACACAAGCTATTGTTAATTGCGCCCCAAGTACGAATTCTCATTAAAGGTGCGTTTACACTGATCGCTGCTCATTCTTCTCCTCCCTCGGCGCGCAACTCCAACTGTCCTTTGACGTTGTCTTTCTGTACCGGCTTTTCGAATACCGTGGCGCTACCTACCGGCGAGACCCAAGAAACTCAGGTGGCTGCTATAGCGCAAAGACCCTGTTACCGTCTCTGTTGTTGTTTATGAGCAAAGCCGCATTCAAATTGCCCGCCGTTCGTTCTTTATCAGTCTCTACGGGTCGATATATCGAACGGGGGACAAAGAATCATTTCGATTGTCACTATTTACTGTTTACTGTACGTCTGTGTATTGAAAAACGTGACTATAGACTTTCAGGCTGATAAAAGCCGCATGAGCTGACGTCGTTTTAGAACTTTTAGTCTTCTTGCCCCACTCCCCCCCTCGAAGAAATTCAAGAACGAAGGAATATCAAATTTCCACGTATTTTATGGCAATGGCGACCCCGAGTCGACGTCGAACGACATTTCGACGACAACGTGTAACACTCCGAAGTCCCTGTCGGGCGTTTTCCCTCTTTCTCACTCTTAAGGCTATTGCCACGCGTTTAGGGTGAAACGCGGAAACTCTTAACAGATCGCTCGGGGAGCACGAAAATAAATCGTAGAGTCGTAACGTTGCTTCCTCCTATCAAATAGACCGCGTACGTCATTATTT
>JARQSV010000481.1:1072212-1087202 GCA_030142285.1 Calameuta idolon | reverse complement strand
CTCGGGGAGCACGAAAATAAATCGTAGAGTCGTAACGTTGCTTCCTCCTATCAAATAGACCGCGTACGTCATTATTTCTCGACTTTACAAAATTCCGTGACGATTCCGGTAGATTTTACACATTCTCTTTCGAATTCAAAAGTACCAACTGACTTTTTTTTTATGTCTACGACAAAAATTATATCGTTCGATATGTATACCTATATATGTATATGGGATACGATTTTAACGAAAGAATCTCCCAAGTTCCGAGAGAAAAACTAAAATCATTTGTAGAAAGTATTAATTAGCTTGAATACCCGAAAAAAAAGTGTTATCACTGAAATTTCACACAAAACACGCCCGACACTCGTTGATATTTAGTCTCGCGCGAAAATCACTCGAAAGGTAAGGAAAAATTTTGTTTACCGAATAAACACGAGCATCACGGTTTTCACCGAAATATATCGCGTAAGCGTCGCGAAGCCACTGGAAAGCTTGTTTGTCGCGAACTGCTTCCACAGTCTGCACGAACGGGGGATAACCCCTCTTGAGCCTCCGAGCTATCTTTAAATATATTTCGAGCAGTTCGGCAGAGGAGAAAGGCAGAGAGCGTCAACCTTATCTACGCGCGACGCAGTGCTGATTTTGATTTCCTGGAAATTGAATCTCGAGTGGAAATCAAATAGTCTTTCCGGGTGTCGCGATTAACGAGATTAACGAATTAATCAAATTACAGCTAAAGGTTGTACGGGCTAACACGCAGCCGAGCGATATAAAAATACGAATGAAGATCGGACCGAAACGACAATGCAAAATTGCCTGACGATATATGTTAATTTTTAATTTTTGAAAAAAAAAAAAACTAAAACGATATGGTACAGCACTGCGCAGCCAGACGAGTACGGAGAGCGTAAGCGTCATAGCTATAGGTATAGAAGACGCAGCAGTTATCAGCTGCGACTGAATTATCGCACAACGGATTAAGGGACATCCTCTTTACGTGGAAAGAGGACGTAGGCAGTCGTTGACGTTCGCCATTAAGCATTCACTCTGGTCAGACGTTTCGGGAGTCTCGAAAGCACCGATCAAGAGAGTCAATTTGAACGTACCGTTATATTTCGGACACACGGTATAGGGTCTGATAGGGTAATTAATTGTAAAAATGAGAAGACGGCGAAATCTCGTTAATCAACCGTGGATGCTGGAACAAGCCTTTATTGTACTGGACCAAGACGATTTATTTTTCCTGGCAAAGACGCAACCCCGTGACACGTGTGTGCGACAAGACGCTCGTAACTGTCGCTGCATGTAGTTCGGCCTTTAGACGTCTCTCCTATCTCTCTCTATCTCCCGGCGTGTCACAACGGCAGGAAAGTATGAAGCAGCCGGAAGAAGTTCCTGAAGACAGAGTCGACAGGAACAAGGAGCTTTTGCTTCAGGGCAACAATGCTTGAAATTTATTTTTGAAAAATTCTGACAGAAAGTCTTATCGCAGGAATTCACGGCCCACGTGTGTTTCGATGATCGGATAATAAATAAGTAAAAAAAAAAAAAAGGAAATTCTTAGATCGATAACAGCTTACAGTCAGTTCTTCAAATATTGATTCTCTTTAACGAGAAATAAAAGCCGAGTGTCTCGTGTCGCCTCGTGCTCAAAAGTAGCCAAGAGAATCCAAAGAGAGGCAGAGAGAATCCAAAGAGAGGCAGAGTGCTCTCTTGGAGCAAAAGTGTCGCTGGTGAATCTTTAAAGGAGCTCTTAAGAATGGAAGGGCGGAAAATGCAGAAACGAAGCGCGACTTCACTACGCGCGCACAGACGGACACGGAGCCGCGCTTCATTGTCCTGGTTAAATTTTTCTTTTCCCCTCCCAGGATGCTCCTTGACATCGTCCCGAGAGACAAAGAGACTCCTGGATTCGCAGGTTCGTTAAAATTTCTTTTCTCGAAATAAAACACTATCGGAATCGTATTGAATTCTTCGAGGAATTCCGACTGTACGCGGCTACTTCGATTCGCTATGCTTTTAAGTGGGATGAAATGAGAAAGCGAGAAGTCTGTCCTTCTTCCTCCCCTCCCCTCCCGTCGCCATTTTCACAGCCACATCTCCGAGCATCCCCAGCATCCCGAGGACCCCGACCGCGTCTCTACAACCACTTTGAGCGTCCACTCGAGTTTTGAGTTTGGCGCAGCATCCCGGGAAGAAGATCCCGGTTATTTGCGATTTCGAGACTTCCGCTCGCGATTCTCGAGCTGCTGCGGCTGCAGTTGCGATTGTGGCTTTGGCTTTCGCTACGACGAATCCGTCTCCTCTAGGACCTCTTGGAAAGTAACGAATTCGCGGTACGGATGTTTGTTTGCGTGTAGCGAGAGCCGAAGTTTCAGGAGCAGAAAAGTATAGGAAGACAAGAGGAGGACGAAGACGGTGGAAAGAAAATTTTCATTTTCAATTTTCATCATCAAAGAAGATTTCGACTTCCTGCTGCTCGGCGGGTGGTGCCTCGTGGAATTTTACTTTCATCGTCCTTTCATTATCCATATGGGAATTTCGAAATTCCATCACGTGCCGGGGATTCGAATTGCCGTAGGAACGTCCCGATAATTCGAACAGGTCAGTCTTGTCAGATTTGCGTAATTAAGCGAAGCAGGAAATCCCACGGCCGCGGCCGATCGCTCCGGTGCAAATCGATAACGAAATAACTTTTGCGTCTTCGCTGTTTATCCGAATGTAACTCGTGGCAAACAGTGCGCGTCGTCAGCTTACAAGTTTCATCCTGGTGCGGCAAAGAGCTTCCCGTAAATTTCATTTCTTTGCCAGGGGGCGGATCGAGTGGACGCGCGGGCGGGGCGGGGATGCAGAGAGAAGCGAGCTGGAAGTAAAAGCTTAAGACACGCGAGAACAGGGAAAAACTGTGAAAAATAAGAAAGAAAGAAAGAAAAGAAAAAAGATCCGTGGAAAGTGGGAAAAGTGAGAGGAGACCAAGGGAGAAGGCGGCTGGTTTCGTTTTGCAAATTCACCGGCGTCTACGGTAAGACGAGACCGTAAGAAACTGAGTGGACGTTCTTCATGGACCAGTCGTCCATTGTCGATCTGATGCCAGAGAGACATTAAAATGAGATGAAGCACAAATTTACAGTCCGTAGGGAGCGAAAATTTTTCGTGTCTCGATTCTCAAAAAATTATGAGCATCGTCCATGAGAATTCGCCCTAAGGATCTTGCTGCTCCGAGTGCTCGCCGACGTGAGCCTAGAACGTTGCTTGACCGTCGAAATATCTCTTAAAAATATTTTCGACAAAGTTAAACTTCGTTGCGGCTCTTGTTTGCTCGTCGCTTCCAAGAATCCGATCACGACGAAGCTATTTCAAGATTTCATTTTCTCGGTTAAAAAAAAAAAGTCTTATTTCCTAATGATTTCTCAAGACGTCTCGTGGCGTCTTTACGAGAAGAATTTTCGTAAATTTGCGAATTACGGTTGACAAGAGTCGAAAGAAACGATGAAGGAGAGACAGAAACAAATATAGGTATACGTACCGACAGGAACTTCTATCGAGAATTAAAATTCGTCAATGACGTCATTTCCGATTTCCGTAATCCGGCCGAATGTAGAAATCAAGTATTACAAATTTACCAGCAGTCCGAACGACACGAGAGAACCGGCCAAGAGAATTTCCTTGATTTTCGCAAATATTCAAACAGACGCAAGGAAGAAGAAAACCCAAGAAATATCAAAGATATTGCATAAAACATTGAAAGCTCCGAATATTTGGAAAAATTTCACGAATCATCTGTCCCCTCGCGCAATGACGTAATGCGCTGGATAATTCGCTGAGAGCAGAACAAGGAAAAATTCGCAAACACGGCTGCGCTCGTGTCGATCTTTCAAAGCCGTAAAATTTTCTCGCAAGGGAATAAATCCTTGACGTACCCCCCCCCCCCCCCCCTCCCGCCCCCGCCCTTCCAACTCGCAAAGCACACGTCGTTTCAGACAGAAGCACAGCGACTAATGGTACCGTAAAGCCCAGCCAAAATAATAATAATAATAATAATAATAATAATAATAATAATAATAATATCAACTTTAAAATCTTTCCCACGTGACCACTTTGCCGCCCCAAGTTCCTTCTGCCCGCGTTCAAGAATATTTGGCAAATTTTTTTGCAAGCCGATTCCCACAGCAGTCAATGCACGAGAGAGAGAGGGGGGGGAGGGGGTATATCAGGAGGGGGAACGATTTCCCTGCGAAATCTATTCCTGCCGTGAGAGCCGGCCAGTTAAAGTGCCGGGTTATTTCTAGTGAAGATTTACGGACGCCTGGGTTTAGCGAACTCGTTGGCTGTTGTTAATTAGTTGATGGACAGGGTGCGGTCGCGAAGGGTATATAGGGGATCAAGAGAAAGAGAAAGAGAAAGAGAGGGAGAACCACACATCAGCCTGAACGAGAGTAGCAATAGGTGAAAACATAGAGCATTTGTTCTTTTTCTACCCTCGTCATCCCTTAGCATGTTTTATGAGGGAGGGAGGAAGGGAGGGAGAGGCCAGTCCCTCAACGTCACGCACCTTCGTTCCGCAGCCGAGAATACATGCTGAATTCTAATAGCCATGCAACGGACGATCCCTCTTACATTAATAAGTATTGAATCGTGTAGTGACGTTGAGAGAGAAAGAAAGAAAAAGAAAAAAATAGCCAAGATTAATTCAAGTAACGTTCGAAGTTGCGTCATACGTCTTCCGACAAGAAAAGCTCCTCGAGAATGGAAAAGGCTGCCTTTCCATGTGGCTCGTCGGGTGTAGCGACAGAAAAATTCAATCGTAACTTGCATTCACGAGGATTCTATACCGATCCCGGGGAACCCCCGGCTTTTAGGTAAAGTGGGTGGTTATAACGTAGGAGAGACTTCCGATTAAAGGAAGGAACGGTATAGGCAAATGTCAAAAAAGGAAAATCGACCTCTCGATGCTAAACTCATTGCGTCGCCTTGGGCGAGAAGTAAGTTTCGTTCGATTTCGATTTCCTCGTCGAAAAGTTTTTCATTCGACAAAGAGAAGAAAAAAAAAAAAAAAAAAAATGCGGAACTCCCCGACAATACATTTGGGATAACGTGTTATATTGTGGTCTTCGATCATCCTATTTGTATATAGTTGACTTCTGGTACTTTTGCGAATTGAAAAGAGTCGGGAGGCAAAGAGCAAAGGACGATCGATGTCTTTGGCATTGATTTTTCGAGAAAGTAACTTTTTTCGAACTTTTGGGTGGGAAGGTGGCAAATGTTTTTTTTTTTGGCTTTTGTTACACGTGTGCTTTTTCGTCGAGCGACGAGAAGCTCGAACGGTTTGTTACGTAGGATTTTCGTGACTGGGTTACGTCACGGCAGAAATATTTCCAAAAAATTAGTTTTAGGAAGATTATTTTAAAAAAAAATTCAAAATTTCTTTTTTTATCTACGTCACCGTTATCTACGCGCTAATACGGTCTACTAGCTTAGCACGTTTACGGGGACGTTATCGTTGACCATTCTGCCTCCTGAATAAAGGAAGATCCCAGATAGGTAACCACAGGGCAGATACTCTTACGAATTTCGCTAGTGCACGTGGCGCTGCTGCAATTAATTAACCAGCTACGGATGATGCTCTTTGGAGAATGTATCTTTTGTGAATTTCAAGTGCGCCGACAGGCAGCGAACGCGAAAGGAAATAATGCGTGCGTCACGTGACGAGGACAACAGTGCCGTACGATGCGAGCGTGTAGCCCGTCCCATTCGACACGACGCGTTATCAGTGACTCGGATAAAATTCAAACGGTTTATCCAAAAGATACCTGTGGTAAAAAGGACTTCAAAAAAGTTTAAGTAGACTCTCTAAAAAATTTACGAAAACTCCAGCATTGCAATAGCACATGCAGCAGAAGGTACGTGGAAGGTCTCGTTGAGCCAAGTTAAATGATGGGAAAAAAGAAAAAAAAAAAGGAAGAATCGCGTATCAATCGCATTTCGAAAACACCGCAGTGCTTTAATGTCGTTTCTACAGGTAATTTCGTAGCCAATCAATCACGCGTAATTAACTCCTCGCGCCTGAAAACCGCCGTTCAATTTCAGCAGGGACGCTCCGACCAGCCTAGGACCGTAGAAAATATTTATCGCACCCACTGAATCCGTGACAAATTTGCAAGGTTGATTAACGCAGTCCCCAGTGCATTCCCGTAGCTTAGCACTGTCACCACCTACCCAGTAGTATCGATATAGAAAATCGTAAAAAGGAATACCGATAACGAGCTCTTCCGGGTTATCGCACTCGAGTGCCTAAAATGCCGTTTGGAACCGATCGTAAAGTCACTTCGTTAGAAGATCCTGATGCGACGTTAAAAACCATGAAAAAAAGGATTTCTATGCGAAAAGTAAAAGAAGCGTCACTCGAACGGAAGACAGAGACGAAACGTCACGTACGTTCCTTAATTTCCGGATTCCGCGATTACACGATAAAAAAAAAAAAGTAAAACGGAAGACCGTGCGAGATCGCGAACGGGATTTCGAATATCACGCGCTCAATCAGCCGAAGGAAGGGGACATTTTTTGGGCAATAAATTCGCAGGAGCCAATTGGCTGCGACGAGCGTCGCTGCGAGAAGCGACGATAAAAATCAAAATAACGACGAGCCCTGACTGCGCGGAACACGCGAACAGTGAAAATCTCAGCACGAAACACATGGAACGCTGGTTCCTTGAACCGAGTCCCTGCTGACGCTTCACGTGATTCGCCCATATTCCTGCTATTACGCAAAGTACACAGCGGCAGTCCAGAAACTAATAACGTTCCGGCACGACAGAACAGTCAGACAGCGACTAGACGATTGGCAACCAACGTTCCAACGTTCAATTTGGCGTCTCCCACGGGATCTGCTGCTGACTGAAAATAAATAAAGTTCCAGGGCAGTGCACTGTTTTTTTTTTTTTCCTTACCACCAACTGTTCGACAAATTTACATAGCCTTACGAAGACTCCCGAGTCTCCGTGGCGAAAAATATCCCAAGAAGAAAAGGAAACGAGCATTCACGGGCGCGGGTCTACCAACGGTGAGAAAGACGCGGACATGAAAACACCCACGCAAATTCCTATTTCATAGCTGAAGGCCCTTCGGTCGATTCGACGCGCACCGACTGTAGTCTCAAGCGGGTCGTGTACAATTATTATACTTCTAGCCCCTTGAAATAAGGTCCCGACCATATTTCGGTCAAGGCGCATTTACAAGGAGCCCGAAGGTTTCGAAAGTTCTCGAATGGGTTCGCGCGGCGCTCGATGGAAACGAATTTCCCTCGGACGCGTCTCGTAGACGCGATATTCCTCGACCTAAAGGCAGTACCCGCAGCGAGCCAGCTATTTCCAAAGGTTTCACATCGCCCGTAACAAGTGTACGCCTACGCAAAGTAAACGGTATTGCCACATCCTGTACATGTGTAAAGGGCCTTGGGCCCTTTTCACCTTCGGGACGGGATCGAATAGGTCCCATCTAGGCCGAAGCCTCGAGCGAAGTTACGAGCGGACTTGGAGGCCCTAATATTTCGGTGGAACGGTGTTATCTATTGAAAATAAAAATTAAAAAAAATATATATATATTAAACGACCGTCCGCGCTGATAAAAAAATATAACCCCAGACATAATTCCTATTAAGACGGGACCCGTGGGCGCAAGTGATTTTTTCGTCGCGAGACCAGAGACACTTTCGCCTCGAGAGATAACGAGTCCTCCTACGGTAATTAACGAGGGTTTATCGAAGGGAAAAGTTACGTTATGTTATGACCCGTACATTTCGTTATCACGCCCTCGAGTAGGGCCTCCCATTGTCCAGACCCCTTTTGCCACTTTACGAGCGTGCCGACTTAAGGACTGTCCGCAGTGGCTATACCCTCCCCTCGCTACACCCGCGCACCCTATATTAAACACCCTCCCCCCACCCCACCTCCCCGCTTCACCCCTCTTACCGCCATCTATGTCATCCGACTATACGATTACGTTAGTCAACAAGAAATTTATGAACCCACTATAAGCCGAGAGAACTGATTTTTTCTTTCCATGACTTTGTATAGCCCACGTAACGCCAAAGTTATGGCTTGGTATTAACTGTGGTACGTTTAAAAAAATTAATGAGAAAAAAAAAAGATTTTTGAAAATATGAATTTTTGAAAAAAAATTTAATTTCAGCTATGCAGTCTCGAAGACGAAAAAAATTGGATAGCACGGTCGCTGAAAGCGGGGAAAATTCGTGTCGCACTGGGTCGTCCATCTCGATGCGATCACCTGATAGAAATAGATCATCCAAACATCCTCCATTGGATCGATCCCGAGATACTCAGACGTTTGGCCGACCTCTTTCCGATGGACGATACCGCGTACGGACTATAGCCTATTCGACGTCCACCTGAGCACGAAGGAAAACAGTTACGCCTATACTTTAGTTTTATTCCCTTTCCCTCAAAATATCCTGGACGCCCCGAAAGCTCGGACGCAATTCGAGGAAGATTTTATCTCGCTCCCCCCTTCGCCCCTTCACGGCAAACAGCTCGAATGGTATTGCTGACATTCGAAGTTTCGCCGCTGGATCCATCGTCGTCTCGTAAGTGTCTTCCCGAGGAGTAAGAGAAACGCGCGAGTCCATACATGCACGAAATAGAATATCGAGGCATACAAAGAGTGACTAGAGTTTTCGAGCGGGTGAAGAAAGTAGGTGGCGAAGGGCAAGAAAAAAATAAGAAAAGCGTGATGCAAGTATGTTTGAGCGCAGCCGGCGGAGACACGAAGCGCGTGAACGTGCAGTCGTGAAATAAGTCGACGTCTGCGGCGAGGACGAGACAACGTCGACGGGCTGTCCTTAACGCGCTGTTGTGACAGTTACGAGTTAACCCGGTTCTCCGCGAGACGTGTCTTATCTCCGAAATCCAGTTAAGAGGGAACAACTTTTTATCACGGCCACGAAACCCCCTTCCGGGGCTCCCTTACAGTCGCAGAGTCACAAATACAGATTGGAAGGAGAGATACGGACCCGTAACTTCTGTGACCGCTAGGTTTCCCACCGATTATGAAGAAAATAAACCTGTCTTCCCTGCCATTACGGAATAACGGATGGACAACTTTCCTAGTATAGTCAGCCCGATACATTCTCGAGAGTTTCTTGCACAAGAGAGACAGGTCAAAATCCCCGTGTGCGCAGTCGCAGTTGCGTCACTCGGACGAATAGAATTTATTATTCCCGACGTTCGAGAAGCTTCGACGAGCCGAGCGCGGGATATTTAAAGCTGCCAGACGAAGGTCCGATTCAAGAATGAAAGCGTCGGGTTCGTCGATCGACAGGCAATCGGACGGGATCCAGATATCCCGTCCGTCGGCAATAGACGCGCGTTTGGGGTTCGATAAAAGTCAGAAACGAAGTTCGTGGCTATAACGTGGTTGACGGTTGGAGGTCCTACGTCATCGCTGACGTCATTGTCATCAACTTCAATCACCAGGTTCTTACTTTACGGTCTCCTTCTGCTGGACTGGTTCGCAGTGCCGCCTGGTGGACGCGTTCCGAAACTCTGGCACTTCGGCACGCAGAACACGAAAACCTCGAGACGGCCGACGCTCGCGCCGACGGCAGATGGCGTCTTCCAGCGAGATCTTTCTTGGAATAGGAAAGCTGAGTTACATCCAGCCGCAAGTGACAACATCTTCCTAGGCCTCTTTCCTCTCCGCCCCGCACACACGTTCCTCGCGAGAGTGGTGGCCCACGAGAAGAGACACAAACGCTGTTTGCTTAGCAAAGGATTAAATTGTCTCGTATAGTGGGGGCTGTCAGCTCGTCCATCCGTCGGTTCCGGGAAGGCGTCGGAAAGAAAATTATTTTTCTCTTTACTTTTTGTCACCGACAAACGGTGACGAGAAACCGATTTCAGGATGTGCGGTTGCAGTGCGTGTACTTACTACGGATTCCCTGAGGAAGGTTCGAAGGATGACAGGTGGCTAACGGAAAAATTTTCTGGATACCTTACGGTCGTTCCCGTTATACATGAAACGAGTCACGACTTGTTTAACCTCGATCCGCGCGACACAACCGAACTCAGCCATGACTGCAGTCGTACTTTTATGTACAAGGGTATAAATTACCAGTCGCGCAAAATTCACTTATTTTCCACAAACGTCTTTCGGGTCCTTCCGCTTCTGTCTTGAATTCGATATTCGGGACGAGTCGCTGCACGGATGACAAAGGCCAAACGATTATTTTCCGCTATCACGGGTTTCGCGATACCGAACTCGTATACAAAATTGAAAGGGGAGACACGGAAACCAGCATACCTAACACTTTGCCAGTCTGAATTTAACGTCACTGGATCACGACGACGCCGAAACAATTGTCTCGGGCCTGAAACGTTTTAGTTCGGGCTAACCGATACAAGGGAGAATTCCCCAGGAGGCGAGTTCCGCGCGACAGCATTGTTCGACCCTGTACAGAGTCTATGCTCTGCCTCTGTTCGCTCCGCCCCCCCTCGGCCGCCCCGCTGCGCCAGACACAACAGCAGCGAACCACAAGGACTCGGCTGAAACAAAGGCCGCGCTTGTAGCAGTGTTTAATACACGACTTTTTCATAGGGAACTTTCGCCGTGTCCAACGAGAGACCGGCTGCACTTTTGTTTTTAAGACTTTTGTCGCGTTACGGGGTTGGCGGCAATGGCGACGTCGGTAACGCTGCTCGCGGTTTGACACTTAGCGCATCGGTGTTGGTGGTGCCGACGGTGCTGGTGGTGTTGACGGCGGCAACAGAGGACGAGGGTTACGCCGAAGAGGCTTTTCGCTCAGACCTCGGACTACAGGTTTCCGTTCCCAGACTCCATTGTTTACGTGAAAGCGTATGGCGACCAGAGACGACAGATTCTGATGGCCGGCATATACGGCCACGTACGTTCCTTCATATTTTCCTTTTCTTTTTATTATCCTCTCTTGCTACCCTAATCCGCAAGAAAATTCTCTCGAGGCAAAAAGAGAAGGGTCCTGGACCCAAGGACGTCGGTTGCATCGAGACGGCAGAAAATCGATTGATTCCTCGAGCACGTAGAACGAAGATAATTTTTACGAAAAAAAAAAAAGCCGAGCGAAGAATTTCACGAAGTGAACTTCGGTTACACCCCCCCGTGTCACTCAGCGGCAACTTCAGTTCGGACTCGAACGATTTTTATATGAACGTGTGCGAGCTTGATGATTTTTTTTATATCGACTCAAAGGGTTCAAAATAAACTAACCTTCCAATTTCTCGAATTTTCTCGCGGGTTCAATTTTTAAATCGATTCACGTATCGACTTCGAAAGCGGCATTTAAATTCGAAAATTTAGTTTAATCCCGGAGAACGGGGATATGGAAGGTGCATTTGTAGTAACTTCGAGTAACAAGTTATTCCGAATAATGTATATATGAATTTAAGGACGTCAAGGCACGAGGCTGGCAGCTTACAAAAGTTCCTTGGATTTCGCGTCGAATGCTATCGAACCTGCGATCGGTCGTGAATATTCATAAACCTCGAAACAAAAGGTACATTCCGAAGTGTTTTCCCAGCATCGGCTACTAACATTTTCCCCAGCCGCGTACGATTCCGCGCGAACGAGCGGAAAACTAAACAGCACGACAAAAGGAAACGGTCCAAGCAAGGACGAGTCACGTGGTGCGTGAAACGGTTAAAAAAAAAATAAGTAATCGTTACAGAAGTCGAGAATTATATCGAGTTTCTGTTCGATCGTCACCGAAAGACCAGAAGCGACGGGCGCATTCTGGTTTTTGGTAAATTCGCCGACAGTGGCAAATGGCTAACGAGTGAGATCGAGCTTTTTGGTTGACCCTTCTGGAACGGACGGAACTTGCGAGTTTTGGGACGAGAACATCCGAACCCGTAATAAAAAAAAAAAAAAAACCGTATCCAACGGAACACAATGCCGACTCATTCCCTTTCGAAATCCGCCCCTCCCGTTTTCTTCCTCGCTCTCTCAGTTTTCATACGTTTCCGCACCCACGCACACACCCTGCCCAGCTCTGCCACTAAGATGGATGGCGAAGGGAGGGAGGGGCAAGAAAATTTGTAGAATTACGGGCTTTTCCATAAATCCTGAAAGTCCTCCCCCGCAGGCCGTAACGTGTGGCTGACATGTGTCGCTTTACGTGAACCGTCGCCTTTATGTTTGGATGCGTATATCTACTTACGGGCCTGCATTTACTGCAGGTTATACGACCCCAGGTCAAGATACGGCATTAAGCCACGTTGTGGACTCGCCCCTCGCGCCAGGAAGGTAACGGGGTCCCTTTTTCACGTCGGACCTGATCTTCTTTTAGCTTTCTGAACCTCCCTGCCGTAAGAAACGACTTAGGACTCTGCGGGAAGAGTCCTGCGCACTTTGGGCTAATCAAAAATACATTATTAACTCAATCAAGCATCCATTACCGGTTGATGATCGCTTAATCGATTTGCATGAAAAAGTCTCGATCCTCGTCGATGATCATCAGCGCGAGAGTACGAGGTCAAGGGACACAAGGTGAGCAACCGGCAAAGCTACCGTAGGCGTCCAATAATAAAACTGTCAAAATCCCCAGTTTACTCAAGAAAACACAGTACCCAAGAATTTACTTGTAAACTCTCCAATATTTGACGAATCTGTTGACCCTAGGAACTTCTGGTCGCCGCCCATCCCGACCCTGAGACAAGGAACAGTCGAAGGACCCAAAGTCCAACGGTTCTCAGAGTCTTGGGTCATAACTCCAAGTGGCCTGGTCCCTCGAATGGGTCCAGCATGTTCAGCACGTGTCACGTGTCTTCCGGATGCTGCGGATTCCTCGGTCACCGGTGGATGCGCCTCGCACGTGCAGGGTCGCACGCTTTCAAAGTGCATAGCCGGAGGAAGTGACGGAGAAGAGTAAACAGTGTGATTACGTTATCAGGAGGACGTAGGAAGTAAGGGGGGCGAGGGGGTCAAGAGGGTAAGGAATATAAAATCAAGAATAAAATACAAGGACGGTGAAAATGGAGGACATAATCGGCATGCATAATGCATGAACCTACATATATCGCACATACGTAAGTAATACGTTATATCCCAGCATTAACAGGACCGTAAGCTTAAGCTGCAATTACACTGCAACTGCTTTGCGTAAGTCGAGGGATCCTTCGAGGGCGCGCCGAAAGCAGCCGAGATAGCTCGAGTTATGATAATTGGGAATAATTCGAAAATTTTCGTAAAGAGGGTAATTAGTCAAAATGAAGGAGGGGGGAGGGGATAAAATTATTCCCATCTCGAAATTTTATTCACGGAACGTTTTTATCTGAAATTGTTTACGTCCCTTGACAGATGCGAATGCTGAACGTGGGTACAAGTTTTTCCACGGCCACTTGGCACTCGCGGTGTCGCGCCGGCAAACGGAGGAACCAAAGTTTTCGGCCGATAACGTCGTCTATGCAAAGAAAAGTTTCATAAGCGAGAGCGCGGGTTTTCTTGAGAAATGAGTCGCATCCGTCAGTGACGTAATCACAGGGGATATGAGGAGGTTCCTCAGCCAGTGTACGGTGGAGAACGCTACCAAATTATCTGAGATATATATCCGGGGCTCTTTTCTCACGAGTTTATCTTGCCTGTCCTGGCTGGACGGAAATCGTCTCATCTTGGGGAATTCTCATTACGCGATCGCTCGATAGAGCTGGCTCCGGTCGACGCTCGTATCTTACTTACTCGGCGAAGTAACGTCAGAAACACGTTTTTGGTTTTTCTTTTTAATGTCAAAAAAAATAATATTTTTTTTCCTCCACGTCATCCCTCGAGCCATTGGGCAGGTATAGACGGCACGCGGTAAATTCATCTCCGAGAGATCAAACGAGAGGACTCTGGAGCGAAGTCGAAATTTTTGAATAAAATTTAAAAACGAAATCTACGTGGTAGAAAGAAAATATTGCCTCGCAGCGATTTTCGATCGATAAATTCGAAAGATATTTCAATGTTACCACGAAGAAGTCACGTGGATGCTGCGCCTGCAGCTCGCTGCTCCCTGCTGGTCTTTATCGCGTTTACGGCTTCGTCCACAGCTTCCTCCCAGCCGCTTGCTACTGGATAGGATCGCCTCCTGTGCTCGGCTTAACAAATAGACCTCTCGAACGACAATTTCATAGAGCGACGACGGCTTTATAGCTTTGGACCATCTGCGACGGTGCAGCATCCTCATGGATCAGAGAGTATAAATTTATAAAGCGGAAACTTTCAAGGAAATCAAAACCGACACCTGTAATCGACGTTTCGCAAAGTTATAGCATAGAATGATGCGTCGATGCAGAAGTGCATCGCTGCAACGAGGCGCATCTACCGCGTTGCAGTTATGACCGAGATCAACTGCGATGTCGCTACAAGCACAAAGTATCTCGTAGACACGGGATAAGGCTGGGCTTAGCCAGAGTAAAGAAGACGGAGAGCTCATTACTTGTGGATTAAGTTTCTAAGGATCGATATGCAATTCTGAGACACGCCGTATATTTCTTAGAGTTTCGTTATAAATTGCCTTTCTTTTTTTTTTTGGTAATTTCTTTACAAAGCACGCAAATTTTTGGATATCTTTATTTTTTGTAATTTTTCAAAATAACGAATAATTCCTTCTTCCGACACCTGTGCCACACCTTGCATGTCCGATAACTGCAGCATCCTTCGCTCGAAATTTCTACCAGGACTGTACGTCCTGAACTGAGGCGCTGAATAGAAGGCAAACCCAACTGCAGTGCAAATACACGGGACTGGATAGACTTTATGCTTGTTTCTTATTTCTGGAATGTCGGTATCGAGTGTCGGCTGTTCGTTTCGTTGACGGAACAAACAATGCGAGTATTTCGTGTATCCGAAGTGTGCGGTATGGTGTATGGAGGGAATTTCAGATTCGAGAAAAGCAGAGTCTTCGCTTCGACGGAGCGGGGGGGGGGGGGGGGACCGAAACTGCCGTGGAAAAATTAAACGCAAAAAAAATAAATAAGCAC
>JARQSV010000481.1:1052791-1071814 GCA_030142285.1 Calameuta idolon | reverse complement strand
CCAGTGTCTCGCGTTAACCCCCGGGGGGGAAAACCGAACCGCCCCAACCCCCCCCCCCCCCCCCCCCCCGGAATCGACACTGCGAATTTCCTTCAATTCGCGATATCCTCAATTTCTAGATCCACTGCGTTGCTTTCCCATCGTGATTCCCGAAAAATCTGGCAAAAGTCGAAAACGCGAATCTATCACCTCGTAAGTAATGTCGACCCAAGATGTCAAATTAAGCGCAACGCTGAGTATTACAAAGGAGTCACCCGTTAGAGTGCCAGTACATCGGCCCTTCCGCCTCTCAAAATTTCGAGAGGGCGAATTTCGTGAAACCACCGGAAACACGTAACACAGCGACTGCCTGTGAATTTAAATAAGATTGATAAGCCAGAGACAACCGAGATACTCGTGAAAAAAAAAAAAGTCGAGTTTCGGGTCAAAGTTCAAAAGACCGGACGCTGGGAGACAATGGACCATTCGTTTCTCGACAAAGCCCCGAAAACATTGAACCATTGATATTCGCAATGAAATTTGCATCTTCCACTCTACGCCAAAAATAAATCGCAAGTCGCTCCGGCGATCCGACGTCGCAACTCCAGAACGAAGAATTCGCGAATCGCGAATTCCCGACACTGATTTTACGTAAAAGCAAATATCCGCCTGAACGTCCTTCGATCTCACGACGGTTTGCACGAGGCGACTCGTCCCGTTGAAATTCCAGCTGGCAACTTCCGGTGGCACATCGACCAGCAGCAGCCCCGATCGATAAGGAAGAAAGATGAAGTAAAAAGATAAAATAAAAAAAAAGAGAGAGAGTAAAACTTTAATCCCGCCTCCCACCGCTCGTCACAAAGAAGCCTGAGCTCCTTGAGCCGAAGAGACTGCAACTTCCGGTACCGCGTATGCGTAATTCAGAACTGCACCGCGCAGCCGGTGACTCCATCTGCGGTAGAAGCCCAAGTCTCTTTACACAGACAACTTGTTCCCCATCCTCCCGACCACCCCCACCCGCCAGGACTTCCTTATCAAACTTTTATAACCGACTCCGAAAAATTTTCAGCCGCAACCCCCCCCTTACTTCCGGTACTCGTACCAACCAACTTCCGCTATTCTCAAATCCTCAAACCTTCAGTTCGAAACTACGTCACTCCTTAGCCCGTTTACATTGGTCCCAATGGATTGCTATGACGTCACAAGGACCTTCATTTTTTATTCAGACAATACATCCCACCGGTCGATCCTTGGGCTTCCCGGAGATCCGCACAGAGCACAGGCAACGACTGTACAGACCGACTTAGGACCTTCCCAACTCGGTACTGTAGATCACGATCCGATCTAAGGAACTTTCGATGTGGTCAAAACGATCGTCTTGGCGAACCCATAATAGATCGATCGTAGAGCGTGGGACAGGTTGGGCGGAGAGTAGAGAAGCGATAATAGAGAATAGAGGATCTAGAATGTAGAACGTTGGACTTGAGATTGTGCGCGTGTGTGTACACATGTACACGTATGTATATGGTGGCGCGATACAACGCTATATAGATATACGCAGAGCGAAGCCAGAAACGGAGACCTTCGATTTGAAGTTGGGATATACGAGAAGGGGCCATGGGGACCTACGGGTGCCATTTTGCCAGAATGACTGGCGATTCGCAACAAAGTCCTTGAGGATTAGGACCGTGAAGGACCTTTCCTCATAAAGATATCTATACAGCAGCTACACACGTAGGCTGCGCGTGCACGGTAACGGGTGACCCGGGATATATTAAATATCAGTATATAACCTGGCATCCGTAGCCGGATCGAGGACCCATTCCAGTGAACAATGAAGATCGTTGATCCATCGGATCGATCGTCTCCGGATCCCCGGTTCCGAACGAGCCAGGGATCCTTTATGTAAATTCGAGTAGAGCCCGGCTCCATGACTCAAAAAGAAATCCTTTCATTAATAAAATGCGTTGCTTCGCTACTAATTGACATGGACTGATAATTGACGTAGAAATTAAAAAAAAAAAAAGAGAGAGAAAGTTATCTCATTAAAAATACTGACAAAAAAAATAATCCCCCCCTCGTTATTTCGTGACGTCATAACACTCGAGGGAGGAGAAAAAAAATTGCAGAGAAAAGAGGAATAATAAGATCAATTAACTGAATCGGGGCGGAAGTAACTGGGAGGGGGGGAAAAAAAATTTCCTCTCTTGTATCCGACGACTTCCGGTATTCTCGAAAGTGACGCTCGAAGTCTTTTCGTAGATAAGAAATTCTTATCAATAGTCCTCACGTCGTCACCCGTATCCGATCGTCCGTTTCGAAAATTTCGCTTCGCCGCAATAACGCTGCTGCTACGGTCGAAGAAACCAAAGTTCCACGAGTCATTCACTTCGGCCCCCATCCAATCGTAATTCGTACGTAAGTGAGCGGGAATATGCAGTCTTGTGACAACACGTGGTCGATTCGCCTGCCGTTCGATTTATCGAAGCAGATCGATTTAAGGGAGCAAATATAATTAACGAGATGAAACGTCATCGGTGTAAATTTCATACGATTTGAAGAGATTGTAGGATGCGCCGATAACCCAGGTTTAATTTTGCCAATCATTCGGCCACATATTAATCAATTAACAATGCTCGATCGATCAGTATCGAAAATATCTGTCGCATTGAGAATTGGTTGCGCGGCAAAGGGCGGTACCGATTTGTGACGTAATAATTACCAATGGTAATTAATCAATCGACGAACCGATTACGAATCGGAGATAGAGTGCGCTATGGGATTCCTATTAATATACTAATTACGTAATACGCTTTATCGTTGCACGACACGTCGAAATAAATTTTTTTGAAATTCTATTGCATGTGGATAATAATTTTTTTTTCGTACAATTTCGCTTGTCTATTCTTCTATATCGGGATTATTGACGAAACACGTTAGGTTGGGTTGATTAATTATGTATGTAACAATACATTTTTTTTTTTTACGTCGATCAGGAAATAATTCAGGCAGAATCCGTACGAACGCTGCTTTACCCACTGCTACGTGTTTAGCTCATTCGCGCACGATGTTCTACATACTCGATCGGGCACATACATGATTTTAATGGGACTCGAAATTTGGCGATACTCGAGGGAAATTTGGCATATCGCAAAATTGATATATCGGACGCGTAAGAGAGAAAAAAATATACATATATATGAAAGAAGAAAAAAAAACAGCGAGAACGATCTTTCCTTAAAAAAAAAAAAAAAACGTTATCTTTCACTTCTGATTGGTCTAACGCGATCTGACTTTCATCCCGTAAGCCGCACAGTGCACCATTAATCATAACGAGGGGGCATTTCAATGTAAGCCTCCTTAAGCTACGAATAAATCTGCATTTGCCTATTGGCAAATGAATAAACGTATAAATCGATGCCTTCCTAAATTACTATTCGAGCAAAGAGATAGCGTAAAGGTATACAAAAAATAAACAAAGTAATACATTCAATTTGACGTTAAAACGAAGTCCCCTGTCCAGGGAGGTCGAGTCGAAGTGGTTCAAAGTTCAGCAAGACACGTAACGCTGACTCCGCGGATTCGACAGTCCAGGTCGCAGCGGATCAACGTCTCGGTAGCGCATGTTGAATACTCGCCCATACGAATAACAGTCGTACACGTGAAGTCTACTTGGCTTTGAATTTCTATGGTTCAACGTTACGACTATATCTATATAAATTCAAACTGACGTTCGAGAACCTTCTGGAAATTTTTCTAACGCCGTTTACAAATTTTCTGCCATCAATGTATTATACGATTTTGCATCAAAGATTTACGGTAATACAGTCGCGCAACCCTTCCGAAGGAACGGTAAACAGTTCGAGCAGTCTGAACTCGGCGAACCTTCTGGAACATTCTGTATGTATACCGAGAAGAGATTAACGGTCGGCGATACGTAAATACATACGGGGAGCAAAACCTGACGAGGGTGGATGGCAGCGAGCTCGAGGGTCGACGTCGACATCGGCGTCGACATTACGGCTGGCATTATCGAAAAGTTCTTTTTTTTTTTCGCGTTTTTACGTAAAACCGCCGAAACAGCGCGAGCGCGATTCTCTTGGATTTAACGAGACGGAAATACGAAGAGAGGCAAAGAAAGGTATAGGAAACTAATTAAAAGTCTTACGTTAAAGGGGTGAGTGGTTCAATTGTGAAATTTCATAGGGAACTGACGTAACTAACGTCAAGGTAGAAGACTGGGTGACGATATTAGGCAGTTTAGAAAATTATTAATATTCTCCGTATTAAAATATTAAACGTAAATATATTCGTACGTGTCGCAACGTGTAGGATGGAACTGAGGGAAAAAAAATGATCGGAAGCTTTTATCGCGCTTTAGGGTGTAAATTTACGCGATCTGTTTGGGTCTTGATCGGATTGCGCAACACTGTGGAGATTTCAGGTAGCGAAGTAATTAGATCAAAGAACAAACTGATCTAGTTGATGTAACGAGATCAGAGACACACTGGTACAGATTGTACAGTGGTGCAATCGTTACGGGATGAAATTGGTCCAGGAATCGAAGGAAGACGTCGAAACGTCAAGATGTCGAGAAACAGCGTGTAGTAAATCAATTAGAATTACTTGCTACTCCATAGGGATGTTGCTGATCTTGAAAAAGCTGATTGCTAACGATGTTATCTGTTTCAATTAATTAATTCACTTGGGATATGGTGCGTGACCTGCCCTTGGAAAGTACAAGAGATTAAACAGTCCAGGTCGTCACGGTTTAACAAGTTCGATGGTTACGATCGAAATAATCCCCTTTGCCCTTGTGCCGAGAATTCAGGAAATCATTATCCGAAATAAGGATGAAAAATGTTCCTTGGAAAAAGAGCGAAGTGACACTAACTTTTGAGCGTTATTGACAGAACGTTAGTAGCGAAGCCATTCGCTTGTTAATTACGTGATTGCTTGCCGTTTAATGGTAGAGAATAATTACGATGTCAAACTTACCCAAATTGTCAGCCCACGCAGCCTCCAGGCCCAGAAGAATAATCACAGTGACAGTCAACATGATTACGAGACGAATATTCTCGCTGGGAATCCTTACCGCGACACAACCACGTGATGCATTATCGTCAAAGGAGCTTTTCGCCGCGCACTTTATGCCTGACGGAGTAACGATGACTTCAGGTAAATTCGAACATTCTTGTCACGGGATAATAGTCGAGATTCTTCGATTTACGACGAAGCTGCACTCTTGTCGAGAAATATATTTTCTTTGCGTCGCTCCTTTAATCGACACGAAATCCGCTTCATATTAACGAATTAATCAATTTAACGATCGACCGCAAATCGATTTAAATTTCGAAGATTGGCAACACTTTTTGAGGCCGAACTTCGTTTAACCAATTTCCATTAGAGAGGACTTAGCGGCCCGTTAAGCGCACTGCTACCACCACTGGCACTACTATCGGCCAGTAATTTACGCACGAGCACTTTTCGATCCTTTGTCATTCACACCATATTATCTGCAAACGTAACTACGATAACGACGAATTTTATGCTTCCGTCGGTCTTCCTCGATTAACGTTTTAAGATATAATTTTCGTAACACTTTTGCTCACTTGTAAAAATTCGTCAAGGTGACGACGCGTCTAATAACATGACGAATCACAAATAAGTTCACTAGCGCCACTCGCGGAGGTATTCGGAAAAAATAACTAATCCAGTAGAAACAGTATTAATGCACAATGACAGTAACGCGATTAATTATCCTTTTCAGGTAGAGCGTTACTTGAAAATACGAAATTTCGATCCGGACAACGTTCGATGTCAAACGAACGAGTGGTAATCGGATGAAATTGCCTAATTGCTAATTCGATCAGATTATTCCAGCGTTCACTCTAGCATAAAGGTTTCGAATTAATAGTTGGCAATGCTGCTCCGAAGCCACTGTTCACTTTGATTTACAAACCGTCACGACTCATCCACAATCCAAGCATCAAAGCTGATCCTGGAATTCGGCCTGCCAGACTCATTGAAATCAACATAAATTCACGAATTATTTAATCCGATAACCAAGTACGAAGGTCACCGCTCTCATTTACGCTGCTGATTTGTCTGGCGAATTTCGCCAATGTGACGTGTACGAGAATTAACGGAAATGTCTAAATTGATCACGGCATCACTAAACAAGGAGAAAGACTAGCAGCCAATGGCAGAGCCGGCAGCGTCTAAGGAAACGCGCGTGCATACGAGCGAACGGTCGGCGCGCGACTGAACGTTTGAAAAGCAACCGACGCGTGGCGACGCGCACGCACGCTCGAACCGCGCGCCGCTCAACCGCTCAGCCACTCACCGAGCAACTCGGCCAATCCTGAATCCGCGGTTCAATTTCTGCTTCTCATTTGAGTTTGAAACCTTTGAAAATTCGAGGCTCCGAAGGAGATGCACTTACAAGCCACTTCGACGTATCTGACGCTATACGGACTCTCGACTGCCACCCTTTTGCCAATCCACACCGCGAGCCATGCCTGTGCTGAACTGACAGTTTCTTCTCGGCTTTCGGAACGCCCTCCGATGGTAGATAAGAGTCAGTGGCCAGAAAGCACCCTCGTGCGAAGAGGGCGCTGCCCTCTTTAGTTCAGTTCGGATGATCATTCCCCACCTATAAAGCCGTATGGAATTTTCCCACGTGAAACTTTTAAGGTTGGTAACGCTACTGACTTTAACTGGTAATGCAGTAATTTTTTTCTTCCCCTACCTTCATCGCTTTTTCTTTTTTTTTTCGACTCTCAGCCTCCTCTTGACGCTACTGAAATGTTCAATGATTGAAAAGTTTGATTACGCGCGTTCTAGCACCTATTGAAAGTTTTGCTGAAAAAAAAAAAAAAAAAATCCACCCCTACCATTCAACAGATTGCGCTGCCACGATGATTGTACTTGGGGAATTCTGATACGAAGGTAAAAAAAAAATTTGTTCGAAACTACCGCAAATATGTCACGGACTCGATCCATTAGCCTAATTAATTTCATTTGGAAAGAGGCCACTCGAGAGCAACGTTAAAGAAAAAACAGAAGTAAACCTCGAACCCTGCTTGTGCATCGTAGTTGGGTTCATCATACCAGTAGCGCGGGTTAACGGAATTACTGTCTGCCATGGGGGCCATGTGCAACTGAAATTCAAGCATTCGACCATTTAGCCATTCAGGCAGCGAGGCATTCAAGCATTCGGAGCCCACAAGAACTGCCCCAAAAATACTCCTGCCTGGGCGTCTGTTTCAGATAGCGACTACCGCACCACCGTTATACTTGCAGCTTAATTTTATTTATCCGGCAGAGCGACATCACCGAGACGCCGCCATCTTGAATACAAAAGCTTTACCAATGATAACCTTCAGGATGATTTATGGGAAATACTATAATCTACTTTCGTCTTATATACCGCCGCCCCCCCCCCTCCCTCCCTCCCTCCATCCCTCCCTACCGACATCCTCGTACTCCCATAACCCTTTTTACTCGTTTAACAGAGAAATCTCTTGTCTCTCGTAAAACTTTATCATATTTACGAACGCTCGTGTTTGACCCGGCGTATTGCAATTATCCGCAGTCCGTTCGAGCGGGAAAAAATAATTCGACGATTTAATTCGCTTCGCGTGACACGTCCTTGAAATTGCCTCGCGCTGTCCAAAACGATTCCCGACTCGATCAGTCCTTCCCACCTTTTGGACACTCGAACGCTCCGTTAAAATATCATTAATCAAACTGTCCTCTTTCATACATTTTTTTTTTCTCCCTACCAAAGCTTCCCACCACAGAGCCAATTCGAATAGCGCGCCAGCCAGGAGCGAACGAACTTTCCTGACGATGGCTTAAAATTTGACGTGCCATCTTCTTCGGTGAGCAGCGAAAAAAGAGCTTTGCGCGCGCGCCAAAAAAAAAAGCAGACCCAAAAAAATTATAAAAAGTATTAAAGAATTAAGTAAAATTGAAAAAAATTTTTTTACCCGCATATTAAACTTTCTCGGACTAGACGCAGAGCATTGGTCCAGCCGTTAAACGCATCTTGCACAATGCACGTGGCTGGGAGCAACATCAGACGGGGTACCGAGTCTTGTGTCTTTTACTTAATTAATTCGCTCTTCTTCTCCGCTTAATTGGATTCGTACCACAGTACAACGAGTGGGTCTTGTAAAGGCCAGTCCAACTGTACAGTCAACGACATCAATAATCTCACAGCTGTGGGTTATGAAATATGAAAAATTTAACTCGTCAAACCATTAACGGCAATTCCCATGAAAACATCGACCAGGTAAAGATCGCTTGTCAAAAAATTAATAAATTTTCTCGAAACTCCCTCCTCGTGTCAAGATGTTCGTGAAGCAGAAAAATCTGTAGTTTTAGGAATCGAGCAGAACCACGGTTCAAATAATCGGCCGCGTCTATTTTGGAGATCGCAGCGGCACAAACTTGGCGCAAGAAGCGTTCGTAAACACGTGAACTAAGAGCGAAGAAGTAAACGGAAGTGGCGACTCCTGGGAGCCCTCCGGCTTCAAAGGAAACTATGCTCGTGTTACCGAACGCATGATAAACTTTCGATCCGCTCGTCTCGCCTAAACAATCCAGACGAGCGCTGGGACTTTTATTCTTACCTTTCGCAATCAAAGCAAATTTTACATTCATTTATTTGCACTGTCGCTTCGCACCTGGACGTCACTTTTGCGGCTGATTTCTCGAACGAGTCACGTGACAGGAGCCGTCGGGGTCCTGAGGGAGTTTCTGGATGTCGTAAATAAGGAGGGAGGATGGGGTCGGCCAACCAAAGCGGGAACGTATTTCTGGTGTTTAACCCGATATTTTTCAGAGACCCACACGGAATGTACCTTTACGGTACACAGCTTGATATATATATATACATATATATTTCTTATAGTTTTGCTATAGAGAAATTTAGCTTTTTTTTTTCTTTTGGTCTCTACTAAAAAAAAAAAAACTAAAATTCTCTACAACTTTGGCACACGCGCTCGGCCAAGGTATTTCGACTTTATTACACGTACCGCGTGCATCGGGGCTTAGTTCAATTACCTCAATTGGCCCAACTGCGAACGCTCGGAGTAAACGCGAGGAAACCGCCGCCGTCTCCATGTTTCAAAAAGTTTTACGTTTCGCGCGAAACTTTCCAGTGTCTGCAGTGTCATTTGCATCTGCCATCGCGTGCGGGAGAATTTCTTCGTTTTCCACGTGGCTTCCCGATGACGTCAGTGCGGGAGGATTCGCGAGGCAAAGTCGTTCACGTTGATACCAACTGTAACGTAAAATTTCGCTGGCAGAGTTAGAAAAAGAAAACAATAAGAAAGTGTCAATAAAAAAATTATTAATTAACCTGAAAAACGTATCTGTGTCCCAAACTACTACGTACCAAGGATCAAGACCTTCGAACGGTTCGAACTTGGCTTACAATTTCAGATCCTATCGCATCCGTCACGGCGAAGTAAAATCTGGGTACAAAGTTGGTCGACTGATTTATTATATTTCTGGCCAGTGTCCAGTTTCACTTGGAGCAACCGTAATTAACCGGCAATGAAATTGACCCGAGGAGAGTCGTAAGACGTGAACGAGAGAGGGTGGAATAAAAAAAAAATGGTACCGACTCGGTTAAGCTCGCAGACTTTATTTTCTGGCCGAATGATCGGTTTCTGCGCATGCGCGGGGGTTTGAATATTTTATATGAAATACCGAACGAGAAGTGACGCGTGGGAAGGTATAACTAAGTAGGGAATGACAGAGGGAAAAAAAAAATGAAAAAAAAATATATGGAACGTAAAAATACGAAGAAAAAAAAAAAAAACACCGAATAGTATAACGAGGAGTCGCAAGTCCTGAGTATTGCCAACCGTAACGGTAAAACGGGCGTTACAAGGATTTGCGTTCGAGTGGGATAGGAATCCTAGAGATTTCGAATTACGCGGTGGAATGTCATTTGAAGTATAGATATAGATATTAAAACGAGTCCGACGGAAGGTTCGTGTTTTTCCGAAATTCCACGACGATGCAAATTAGTTTGGCGACTTCGCTGCGACGTTTGAATGAGAAAAAAAAAATAGACCGACTGAATTGGAATTTAGAAACTAATTCGAAGTAGAAAAAAATGAGTGGGAGGGGCATTATACGGAAATTGGAGAGAGACTCTCTCTCTCTCTCTCTCTCTTCCGATTTCGTGGGAACTGAGAGAGAGCGAGAATGGGAGGAAAGAGGTAACGCCATGGAATTGGCCATTTCGAGGTACTCCCAGGCAGTTATTGTTTGGCAGTACAGTCGAGGCCTAAGGAAGGCATTGCGATTCTCCGTGTATTTATCACGGCCGGTTATGACGTAAAGTAATGGGGACGGGTTCCATTAGATAAATTACATTTTTTATCTTCTTTTGGCAGTTCGGTTCAGAAGGGGCTGCTCGACCTTCATCAATACACTAGCTCGGCCGTCCATCTTGTTCGTAATAAATTATGCCCGGAAATGTTGCAGATCGTTCACCTCCCCCTCCCCCCTCGAGCTTGAGGCGCGTTTTGAATTTTCTACTGGCTAATGGAAAAAGTCTAAATTAGACGTTAAAGGAGTATCGATCGTAAGAAACGTGTCGTGGAAGACCAGATTAAAAAAAAAAAAAATTTTTTTTTTTTTTTCAACCCCTTCGGAAATTTCATTAATCACCTGTTTCAAATTGACTACCCTGCACGTCGCTATAGTAAATTTAAAAGAGTTCCCACAGTCCCGCGCACTCGAATATCATTGGGAGGGATGCGAAATCGCCGTTTGCCAAAGTCCATCAACGACGGGACGTTCGATTCGCGAGATCTACGACGCGAAGCGTTTTCGCGAAATTAGCCAATCGTTATGCAACGGCTCGTTAAAGCGTTTCATTCTGCGAAGTATAAACGTTCGTGATTTCGTGAATCACAGCGAGGACCGATTGCGGCTTCGATGCTCGATATTTATTCGTTGTACGTTCAAGTGCATTCGTCGGTCTGCCATTGCGTAATGCTGATGGACGCAATCATAAAACCCAGCTAAATCCAGTTTTCCTCCAAAAACACACAAAACCGTAAATCAATATAATTATTTTCCAATAAACATAATTTACGTCAAACTCCTCCCCCGTGGACGGTCCGGAAGTGCCATTTAATTTTGTTAGCCAAAATTTCAAATTTTATCCCCCCCCCCCCCCCCCCCACCTTTCAAATTCATTTTACTCCAAAATTTGCCTCACCATCGAAAGCGCGATAATCCTGCACTTTGACCTTCGTCCGGTTCATCGTTTCGGCTCCACCAATATCTTGAATTGATATATCGATTGGCAATAAGACCCTTACGGTGTTGCCAATTCTCGTGTCAAATGCGACTTATTGTTAGCGCTTGACTTATAATCGACTTGATAAATAATCGCGAATACGCGATAAAAGTTGTCGATGAAAACGCGAAAACTTTATTTTCTGGTCGGAAGTAAAAGAGGGGAGAGGGGTGGTTTAGGAAGGGGTGTTACGTCAGACACAGCATGGATTAACTGGATTAGAGGATTTCCAGTCGAAACTTTCCTATTCATTGACTCGCCACGCTATTCGGTGGTCTGTGAATTTTCCACGGTGCGGTTCGCGAGGTTAAAGGGGTTAACGCGTGTCGTGGGAGGACCGATCGGTCCAAAGATCCTATGACGTCACATGTTCACTAGAGTTTTTCGAACCGACTATACATAGCTATACCTTGAACCGGTACGTTAATATTGAAGTCTTTAGCAGTCCGTGAAGACCCTGAGCTAAAGAAGCACTTCTGGCTTCTGCCTTTTGGCTTCTGGTGCTTCTGTTGCTGTTGCCGTATCTTCTATTTTTACCCTCCTGTAAGGGGGAGAGATTTAAGGGAGAGTTGGATAACGTTAACTCACGTGCCTCGTATACTCCGTTAGTGCTTTCTAAAGGCGTTTGTTTGTTGGCTCTTTGCTCTCGTATATTTAAATATTGCTACCAGCAATTCCAGCGACTCTTTCCTGGCTTTGATTCTCGATCTTATCCATTCCCCCGAGACTCTTTGCCTTGGACCCACGTGGATGATGATTTTTGAATTCGAAATTGCGCATAGAGAAAAAAATACGTTTGATCCCAGAGGGCATTTTTAAAAGAAATATACTATCGGCTGGTAGCCTAAATCATAGAGGTCAAAAGTTCATACCTTTTTTTTTTTTGGAATGATCTAGCTCGCTTATTTTTACTTCTCTTCTGACCTACCAGCATCCACTTCATCAACTCTGTGCTCAAGTCACTCTCTCGGCATCGGCCTGGACCCACCCCTTGGAATCCTTAGAATTAGCCTAATCAGAGAGGATGCTAAATTTCTAAGCTTACCAGACGACTCACTAATAATTGGCCTAATGATTCAACCTGAAACCGACGCTTCGACGCTTGGCGTCTACTTTGCTTGCTCCTTTGCCCGCCGCTTCCTACGGATCAACCTAATTACCCCAGTTTCTCTCCTAGACCTTCCAGCGCAGTGACTTCGGGAAGTCGTTTTCATGGATTTGAAAATTAATTTTTTTTCGCTCGAATTTCAACTGAAAAATCGATAAAGTGAAAGTGAAACTGGATAAATTTGAGAAAAAGTTGAGTGAGGTAAAAGAATTCCTTGAGAATTTTTTTTTTAATAATGGGGTAAAAATAACAGTGGCAATCTGTGTTAAGGGACTTCATTCCGTACACGTGCAACGTTATGATACTTATAACAGATGCACCTTAAAGTCCATTGCTCGAATGGCGACTGTGTACGGAGCCTTACTTTCTAATTACATCCCTTAATTGAGCAACGAGCTTGTAAAAAGAAATTTCTCACCTCCCTGGTGTATGACACCCCACAATTTTTCTGCACCCCCCTTGCATCTCTACAGCGGACCACCTCGTTGTCTGCTTCAAAATTTCTTTATCAAACTCTTCTTTTTTTTTTTTTTTTCACGCTAGCAGCAGATCAGACACCTAACCAAGACTTTGCTCGTTCGCTCAAAGTCCTGTGATAACAGGGGTAGCACGAAAAGCACACAGCACCGATGCACGTGATGAACGCATACGGTCTGATGATAAAAGGAATAGGACTAGACCAGGGCCAGGGGGTGGCAAAGGGGGTCGCTTCATTTTTGCAGCTCCCAAACCGCCCAGGTAACGCGTCACTCGCCTCGACATTGTTTCGTCATGATGCAATCAGCGCGAACCTCCCCTATCTGTCAACCCTGTCTGTAGGGGAGGTTCAAAATAGTTGATAAAAAAATACACACACACACACACATCCGGAATATTTCATTAACCAGCCCCAAAGTGTTTTCGATGAAGCTTCGAAAAAGGCTTTTAATGCAATAACATCCCCATAGCTCTGGCAACCGGAAGCCAACGCGGAAAAGGGGGTGGCAGATTTTTTCACCCGGGTGGACCGAAAAAAAAAAAGAGGTGACTACCGGTCAAGCATACCGATTACCCATCTCCGCGTGACTCCCTTCCGGTCGGTAAAAAAGGATCGTTCGCGGTAAGGGTTGACAAGGGGGGGGTTGGTTAAATAAACTAAATCAAAGAGCAATCCCTTCTTGTGGCTTCTGCAGAAGCCAAAGGTCACGCCAGGTTCATCTGAGAGCTGTAGAGCAAATATTTATCTGGCTCTGATCTTGCATCTCATTGGTCCATGTCAGGGATGCTGGGTACAGAAATACGTAGCGATCGAAACCACCGACAGACTCGGTGACCAAGGAGCATAATTAATATAAAATTATCAAAATTTCAGTCCTTCCTGGATACTGGGGGGGGGTGGGATGATGATCTTATCAAAACGAATCTCGGCAAATCACACAACCTTAGCGACTCAAAGGATTTACACGTGACGCTCGAGCGTCGCCAAGACGCGTTAAAGCGAATTCTTAATTAAGCCTGTAAATAAAGTGCTGGCCTGATGCTTGTCCGGGCTATAATATGCACCCCTGCGTCATGCTTATTAATTCATTAGAAGGTAGAAAGTAGAGCCAAGATGGATGGCTTGCACGGGGTGGCATATTCATTAACGAGCCAATCTGATATAGTTGTTTGCATTCATCTTAGGATATGCCTCTAAGTGTTTACGTTAGACAGGCTCGGTGCGTCACTTGAGTTTTCCTTATGAATAATGCGGCCACGTGTCCACGATAAGGGCGGCAGTGAATCTTTATGGGTTGGGGGGGGGTGGAATTTATAAAATTATCAAAAATAGCCTGGGAGTTGATTGGCATGAATTTTAATTTTTTTTTTTTTACGTCTCCACTCAGACCCGTCGCTAAGCAGACCTAGTCCAGGTCGAAAGCTGAGACAATAAAACTTGCTGTAATTCCTTGATTCGACCTTCTTTTTTTTTTCGAACTTCAAAGTGGGTACCTACTTGTCAAATTGCTCCTCGTAAGCGCATGCCATTACCGATACTCCTACGTGTTATCCATGGCAAGGGTTGTTTTTGGTCGATCGAGCTAAATAATAGATCGGTAAATTAGTCGGGTGTGGCCAGGATCATTGGAACCGATTCCTCGAGCCTTTTCCGCTGTAACGAACATGATCTACAAGACTTGCCGCTTTTAGGGGTTGAAACCAAGCGAAAATTGAGTGCCCCTATAGCCTGGGCTGCCAGCCCAGAAGAATCGTTTCGAATCAGTCAGACCCCTCGGAGTAACATTATTCTCCGTGTTAAAGTCTAATCCACTTTTTCTGTAGAAACAGCCCTCGGTGCTGACCTTAACGAAGCACGTAGATATTATCGCGATAGGTTAATTAAAAAATATTTATTTTACATTCGACATCGAATACCCGGTAAAGCACCGTATTCCAAGTATAGCCAAGATCGATTAAATAATTATCCAACCCGATAAGATAAGACCGCAGCGAAGTTGAATTAAATTAAAAGAAAAGTTAAATTAAAATTAACCCCCCAAAGATCCCTTTGGATGATAAATAAACAAATTTTAATCTACAAAAAGCTCGTCCCGATCTCCTATCAATTTATTGTACAACTATCGAAATCATTCCCCAATTGGAAGCGTATCGAGGACTTGACGTCATGTGGGATCTGATATTCCGCAACTCCTCGATTCACCAATTTAACTCGTACCCGTCCTACCGGAAGTTTCCCCGGAGCAAACCTTCCGGCTCCCGTGTGCAAACTCACACAGTCTCTTTCTCTAGGTTGGCCCAACTTGCGCTCTCGTTTGGTGCTTCTTCCTGCTTCCCGAGGCTGCCAGCTACTCTGACCTTTAGACACCGAGTGAACCGGGTAACTGTATATGTATATATGTACCAGCAGTATATATATATATATATCACAGTTTTACGTTCTACGTACCATCACCTACGGTATTCTGAAGCTACGTCACTTCCTCCTCCAAGAGAATCATGACGCACGACACCGTGACACGTACCGTGCGCTGTGCTCACATATGCGTGAAGACGTGGGCGATAGCTGACGACCTAGCCCTACCTGAAGATCAAGGTACCCCAACCCCAGAGGTTGGACTTGGATGGGAAGCAAAGTCTTCCAGGATGATAAGAAAGTCCAGGGGGGGGGATGAAATGCTGGAACTTGGTCGGATATGTCAATGAGGGTTGCAAGGGGTAGCAGAGGGGGGGATGCCTATTCAATAGCAGTGTCGATAGAGGATTTGGTGAAGTGACCTTGAAAAAGAAGTATCAGGATGATAGATAAAGAGCAAGAGGCAGCGAAGGGGGGGGGGGGGCGAAGAGGCGGAAGTGCCGAAGACCAAGTGCGGTGACGCTTCGGAAGTCATGTATCTGTGATTGATGAGGGTCAATAATTTCGTCCCAAAGACGTATATGGATCCGCCACAGGGATCTTCCCCTGTAGAAGCAATACCCCGTCACGGTTGGCTATGAAGCTCATTTGGGACTTCCGGTCAGAGAACTTTGATATTCCCTTGCCGTTGTATGACAAATACAACATTTATCGTAATCCATGCACGGTGGGGCGTGTGGTAAAATTTCGTGGGGGAGGTAAACAAGAAGATGAGGGCGAACGAAGCTTTTAAATTTAAAGCTCGTAGTAATTGAAGCAAAGTGCCTGGTAGTTAATCGGTTCTGTTTTTTCTCCACTTCCGGTCTGACGCTCCCTGGGCGTTCGGGAAGACCGAGATAGGACATATCCACTAGTCGTTTACCCGAATGCTTCGGGTCCGATTAGGATCGTGCGATTTTAAGGGAGGAAAACTTGTTAGGAGAATCTTCTTATTTTTTTTTTTTCTTACACAGCTTTTTTCTTTCTCCCGTTTTATATACTCTTTATTATTCCCTCTCGCGGCTGACCTCTTCCTGACCCCTCGCCAGACTACCCTTTGAATATTTCGTTGAAAGCGCGAAAGAAAAAAAGACTGAGACTCCTGTGCGAATTCAGTGGCAAGGATTCGAGGCTGATATCGGCTGGATCAGAAGTTAGGGGTGGAGGGTAAAAGCCATGTAGCTATTGGATATGAATATATACGTTATATGTATATACAGGATCCAAGTAACACTGTATATGTATACCGATAGCAGCAGTAAGGGTACGAATAGAGGTTTACCACTGCGATTACGTAAATAGATTTCTTCCACAATGCAAATTTCACGTATGGGACGCGGAGGGGTGGGAGGGAGTTTTTATAAAATTTCGAAAATTTTTCGACCTTTACCTTTAAGAAATTATTCAATGACAGCGAATGACAGCCATCCTTCTTAAGGAGCAACGTACTAAGTTCAGGCAATGGCGACGGTGGATTAATGATCGTTAATTAAACTCTGAGGGAAGATTGATTAATGGTCCGAGGGGAGGGGGAGGACGACAAAGGGGCGAATAAATGAAAAAAGAAAGGGAAAATAGACCTTCGGGATGGTTTGAAATTTGGGTCGAGACGAGGCTAGTTAACATCCCTACGTAAGTAGGGGGCACCTCCCTCCCCCCTCCCCCCTCCCCCTCCCTCTCGACAGTCAGGGTTGACGAACCGAAGAAACGTCTGGATATCATCAAAGCGCGTGTCCTTTAAGAAGTCAGCCGCCCTTCGCTCTGCCTTCTCGAATGAGTCCCTTGTTTCGGGCGTGTCCCTCTGACTCAACCTAACAAGGCCCTTCGCTTCAGAGAAGCTTAAAAGGTTCGGGACCATCTCGGTAATTTTTTTTTTTTTTTTTTTTCCATATACTACAGTCACTGTGTCAGTCCGACAGTACTGCGATAATACGAGAAGACACTGCGCTAAGAATGACTCGTGAGATAAGATTGCCAGAGCTTATGGGATTTTTTTCGTTGGGTAGGCCTAAAGAAAATTAAAAAAAAAGAAAGAAAAAAATTCGAGGGTTCAAATTTTTTTTTGCGAGACAAAATTTTTTAACCCAATGGGAATCATTGACAAAATCGTTGTCTGCGTGTTTGCGTGAAAGTAAGAAGAAGAATGAAAAATCAAATTTGATGTACATATTGGGAATGTCGATTTATCAATTTCGAGGGCGAAGGGATCAGCGTGTTATTCGTCTATTGGATTTACTCGGCTGAAAGGGAGTGACTGATATTGCGTAATGCAACCGATACCCGTAAGCAGCCACGCTCGAAATCAAGCATAAATTGAAGATCAAAGAGAAAATACGAAATGACAACGATCAGTTGGAATCTTTCGAAAAGAGCAAGCTCGGGTGAAAAAAAAGCCGACGCAAAAGTGGCAAACAAGGATATTTGAAAGAACGAGAGGCGAGGGCTGGGAACAGTGAGAGAGAAGACAAGAGAACGCCTCTAGGGTAGGAACGAGTAGACGAGGGGAGAGAGAGAGAGAGAGAAACCGAGATGAGAGTATAATCCCGAAAATGGTGTAGAGACTAAACAAAAGTTAAAAGATGTAAATTGGTACAGCGTTGCTTCATTTACTAAATTATTTCCGACGCCGCAGTGGATTTTTCGTGTCGCTATTTATCCTCAAGGGCATAGATCTTCTTTCTAATTGTCAGTGATACCAAAATTCGCTGGTCAGGAGCAAAAGCACTTTTTGCAGGTAAAGAGCTCCAAGGGTAGTGATAAAATAATAACAAAATTAATGGCCGATCTCGATTGATCGACGAAGTGATAAAAATTTGGAAAAAGATAATAATAAAAGCTAATAAAATCTCGCTTAATCGTCTCGAGTGGCAAACATTTTTCTTCGGTTGGTATTAAACAGGGTTTTTTTTTGATGTCGCCAAGTTCGCTCCCTCGCGAACTTCTGGTCTTTCGAGAAAATCGAAGAAAAGACACGAGCCCGGAACGACCCTCGTGAATAATATTTCACCCTTAAGTCTTCACTTTTGGTGGGACGTGAAATACGAGGCGCGTTTAACTTCAGTGTCGCGCACGTAAAACGTCAACGCGTACGTAAAGACGCATTGGAGACTCTGCCTTTAGGAAAATTTCGGGTATGGCTGCCAACTGCAAAAAAAATATCTACGTATCTTGCTTCCTGCCGTTTTCTTTATCGACTGCCAATGAGGAGATATTGAAAGAAAATATTTTTTTTTTTAGTGTACGACTTACCGACTGAGCTGGTCAAAGCCAATTTGATCGGATGAAAGGAACCTGAATAGATCTGGGATCTTGCGGAGACAGGACGCATCCCATTTGAACCCTGACAAAATAAAAATAAATATATATAAAATTTTGTCTCCGGTCGTACATTCCATTACGGAAGCCCTGATGACTATTGGGGTCAGCAAGTTTCCAAAAGAGCACAAAAAATATTTATTTTCTCCCTCTTTTCCCTCATTCGACAAAATTCACTTGATTCACTTTCCAGCGACTCGGGGATGTACGCCATTTTTTGGAGGAACACGCAGCTGTCCCTGACCCCAATGCAATTTAAGTGCACCCAAGGGACTCCTATTATGCAAATGCATAGGTCGACTGACCACGTGACTGTTTACCCAAGAGTGTCACTTTTTACCAGGTCTTCGTTTACACGTGACGTCCGAAAATCAAGCGAGATAGTTGCCGTTTCCAAAAAACGGCTCAAATTCCGTT
>JARQSV010000481.1:1004145-1025345 GCA_030142285.1 Calameuta idolon | reverse complement strand
AATATTGAAAATATTTGTTTCGAACATGAAAAAAAATTTATTCACTAAAACTGAAATAAAATAAAAATTGGACAATAAAAGTCAGTCGCATTCCAAAGCGTATACTGAAACGGTAGACTGGAAATTTTACTACTTTTCAAGTAAAACTGTCGACAACTGACAGTGTAGATGCTCTTGTCAACAAGACTATTAAGCGTTCCTATACTAATTGCCGGCGGATTAGCAGCGTGAAATATTAAGCGCCTTCTCCTGATCCTCTAACGATAAACCTTAATTACTTGTGTCGCCTACGTAAAATTAAAAGGGTCAGAAATCCGGCTATAAACTAATTTTACGAAAGACCGGCTTGACTCGCCACTGAAAAGAATCGGACGCGTTTACATGCATTTACATTGAAAAACGCCATAAGCCTTAATTCGTACAACGTATATGCGATTATAGTAAAATAGACATTCAATAACTTCCCCGCCATTTTCATTCTTCATATGATCCTCTGCTCGAGTTATGGGACGACAAAAAAAAATGCCTAACAACATTTTCCTAATTTCATAAATAACAGAATCAATGTACCATACCTGATTCTCAAGGATATGTTGTAATCTGCACGAAGGGTAAAACAGTTTTCTTACCGACCGAGCCAATTTTAGGTCTGCCGTATCTGCACTCGTTCTGACAAAATTAGAAACACAAAATTGCACTCTGGCACGATAATGCACCGTGACCAGTCTCTTTCGTAAAAATTCCATTACGCGTTTGCCAGAGTGTATACATATACCGCCCAGAGTCTATATTACTATATAAAAGATACGAAAAATAGAAAAGAAGAAAAAAAACCAGCCAAATCGTAAATGATCGATACACGTTTAAATGAAATTTTCCGAGCCGTCCAGTTTCTTTTGACAGAATCAGCAAAGTAAATCAGCGAGTTACAGACACTCTAATAACACTGGGAATAAAATTCTCTGTGAAATATTATTCGTTTAGTCCCGAGTGAAGGATCAACGTCCCCTGGATAATATTTTTAAAATCTGCTACTTGACAAAAGTCACAAGGAAATGCTTGTTCGCTTTTCAATTAATTTCCGGAGAATTTCTGCCATCGGAAAATAATTAACCAGTACCTACCTCTGCGGTTGTTCGATTCGAAGGTGCCGTATCAAATAGTGTTCACACGATAGCGTTATCCTGCCATGAAAAATCGACTGGGAAAACCATCAAACTACGAAACTCAACGATCAACTTCGGCGATACCTTAAATATATCCCCAAAGGAGTTTTCAGGTAGTAAGTTTTAAGCACGCACGATAGCAGTCTAGTACCACTACACGTACCACCTCACGTGGTTATAGCCGTTTGTTATGACTACGCCGGTGGGACGTAAAAAACCCAACAAAAGTACGTTACTGTGTATCTGTTCGCAAGGGATGCAAATCAATTTCAATGCACGTATCTCTTTGCTCTCGTGTCGTCGTTATTTATTGAATTTGAATTTTTGTTCGAGCACTAGTTAAAATACGTTACTTTTCCAATTTTATTAGCTGCGCCATTAAACTCTGGTTTATGCGACAAGCGTAAAATATTACCGAAATACTTTCAATGACGATTGAGTGTACTTGTATCTTTAAATTATGCCGCACGGTAATGATAATTCGGCTTATCGGTTGCGACGTGAGGACCCATAATTCCGTGCGACCTTTGACCGAATTTATAACAGGAATACCAATTAGGCTTGGGAGCGGCAGGAATGGAAATGCTCAGTTTGAAATTTGAGGTTACCCACTCTTAATTCTTCTCGGTCTCGTTCCAGGAACCATAGAGTAATAAATTAACCAAGAGAAACATCGTCGAACCTAGAGAAACACCTTCGCCCTAACGGAAGCCGTGTGTTCCTACGCGATAAAGCCTCTTACCGCCATCTCGTAACACTAATGACTTTAATCCTCATTTAACACTTTATAGTTCTCACAATAATACCTCCACCCTTAACGGTTATACCATGGCGCAAATTCTTACACGACTGTCCCATAGTACAATTTGAAGGTGGCGCCATCTGCCATTACACGCGATACCATCGGTTCATTGCTGCCTGAGAAAATTTTAATATATTACATCGTCGAAATTTTAAAAAAGAAAATCCTTACCTAGTAGACGAAGAGCAAATGAAAATCAAGCCTGGAAGAAGCAGAGGTGGTGTCCCTTCTTGAAGAAGCAAAGAATCAACCGACCCTTGGGATAAAAAGATCATGATAAGCGTAAGCAAGAAGCTAAAGAAGGAAGGACCGAAAAGACGAGAGAGAAAGAGAAAGAGAAGCGTGCAAGATAACTGGAAGTGGGGATCGATAAAGAAAGGTTTTCCCGAAAGTAAACAAGAAACGTAGCGGTTCTCGTATGGCGGGTGGCTAGGAAAGAAAAAAAGGAGACAGGGCCGACTATATCTCGATCAGATTGCTTAGGGTCCGAAGTAAGGATGCTGGATGGTACTACGAGGCTTTAGTAGGACGTTGGGTGAGTGGTGGGTGGTGCCATGGTAGTGATCTGGTGATACTTAAGGACGAGGAAAGATCCATCATCTGATTAGCGCCAGTGGTTGATGGCTTTGAGGTTAGTGGCGGTCGAGTCAGCGACGTGCCAGATCCTGTCATAATTTTTGTCACCAGGGTGAACGCGACCAAAAAATTTAGGAACACATGGCTACGTAAACGCAATCGGTAGCATACGTCTTGTAGAATGAAATTATACTAGGAATCTCATTGCTGGCCTTTTCAGTTCAATCAAAATTGTGGTCAATGAATGTAGTGGAAAAAGTTACAAAAGAAGGTTATACATACAATATATACTTAGTCCACCCTGCGAAAGTCTAGTCTCTTCGATCTTTGGTTAAGATGCCGAACTGTGTATGCATAAAAAAAGATACTTTTACGCTAGTTTCACTATAAAGCGTTACTTTTGATTTCAGGACGCTGCTCAACCTTTACGCTCGTATCTCTATCTCCTATAGCTGGTATTCCACGATTCTTGGGTTTCTTTGCCCAATGAATCTATATTTATACCGTCTATAAGCAAGAGTTCGATAGGACATGATACAATATAATACGATACCATACAAGACTGTGCGATGCCATAGAGTATGATAAGACACAAAACTGACATAGTCGGACGACCTCGTGAAGAGAAATGGCAATCTGCCTCAATACAAAATTTCATGAATACAATATTGATCGCAGAGTAGCATGAAATGAGATATTCTCCGAGATACAATTCGTTTAGAATTTGAAAAAAAAAAATTCTCTTATGCAGACTTAGTGATTTATATTCTGATATAAATAATTAGCTGTGGGTAATCAGTAAGAATTACACGTTGGAAATAATCCTGATTAACATGTAGGAAGTGCACTGGAAAATGTGTAACGAAAGTACGAAATAAAGGACTGCAAAATAATCATGCTTGTCATAGAACATGACACTGGCTGTGGAACATAAATTTTCATCAATGCTAATCAAGCTGATTTTTTTCTCGTTGAATTTACCGGCTCTGCAGGATACCCATAAGCCCCACAGATCTGGTTATTCGCACCCTGAGTGTTACGTATGACTGCGTGGTAATGCTTGGTGCTTTTATAGAATAATAGATAAAGTTAAAACCTCTTTAGGTATTTCATTAATCAAACTGATTACTAATACTGTTTAAGCCGTTTTAAAGGACGTTTTTTTGATTCTACTAGATGTTTGATGGAAAGGATAATACTCTCTGATGTATTCTTAAGAATTTATAGAAGAAAATATAGTTATATTAAAGTACGTAGAAAAATAAATATTTGTAGCGAATTATCTAACGTAAGTCGTTTCATAAGAATCACTGATGGCTAAATAATATAGGTAATACAAAAGAAAACAATATGACAATACATATTAAAGATGCCAAATAAAATAATCATTTTAAATTATCAAATTTTCATTGAACTCTTCTGGTAACTGGTTTGGTGCTGCTATGCCACAGGAGGTTTTGTCTTCTCACTGGAAATATCATTTTGGTCATACGTTTCAGACTTACCCTGATTGTCATTTTCGGCCACATCTAACTGAACTTGGTTACAGGTAACGTCCTGCCGTTTTTCTGACTTTTTCTCATGTTTTCCATTTGCATCCGCCATTTCCTTTGTAGTTTCTGACAAACTGTCTTCTTTGGATATATCTTTGGCTTGAGAGAACTTTCTGTGATGAGCTCTCAAGTGTTTTCTTAATCCATGAAAATTAACGAATTTCTCGTTACACTTGTTGCAATCAATCATTTGAAATTTCTTGTGCAATGCTACATGTCGTTTAAGAGGACGAAAGTCTGTGAAACTGGCCGAGCATTCTTTACAGTTGTACAATTTTGAACTGGCATGGGTTGAATTGTGATCACGGAGAATTTTCTTTTGACTAGGAGCTTCACCACAGGAAGGACAGAGCAAATTTTGATCATTCAGCTCAGTTTTTGAAACAGAGTGTTGACCCAATTTCTTGTCACAGGATTCCTGAACATTAACTTTTTCATCAACTTTGGCAATGTCCTTTTTCAGAAATTGTATCTTACAGTATTCGCAGGTCATTATGGCATCTCGATCATGGACTGTTGCCAGATGTGTGTCTCGCTTGCTTTTGCTACTGAAAGCAAGATCACAGGTTGGACAGGGGAATGGAAGATTGCTTGAATGAACTGATTTCTCGTTGACGTGAAGATTGACATGTTTCTTTAAATCCTTCTTTAATGTGAATGACTTTGGACAAAAGGAGCATCGGTAGGATTTAAAGTCGCTGTGTTGTTCTACATGAACGATCAGTAACGATTTATCTTTGAAGACTTTCTTGCAGATTAAGCAGGAATACTCATTTTGACTAGTCATATGTTCCTGTATGTTATGTTTCAGGACAGTTGGCATTGATGCAAAATTTGATTTGCAAATTGTGCATTGGTACAGATTTAAATTGCCATCAAGTATTTTAAGTTCCGGGCCTTGACTTTCCATATCAGCAATTACTAGCAATTCTTCTTTCTCCCTGACTTCTTCAGTAAAACACATCTTTTGATAATCTTCGGCCTCTACACTTGTCTTGACTCGTTTGTGTTCAAAAGCATTTGTTTCTTCTTTGTGTGTCACGTTCGTTAAACACCACGATTCTCTTTTTTTTGTTATATCATCTTCCGGATTTTCCTCGTCGGACACATAAATAATTTCAACTCTATTGTCAATTTTAGAATACATGTCAGTAGCTCTCTTCTTCTTATCAACGGCATTGACAGTGGTTGCAAGACTTTTGGATCCTTTAAATTCTCCAGCTATAGTTTGTACATGATCTTCTTCTGCCCCTAAATAGAAATAAAATTTTTCTTTTTCAGCATTGTCATTACGGTTCTTATTGACATCATCTACCGTTCCATGTAGAACAATTTCACTATCATTTGAAAGTTGCTCCTTTTTATTATTTGTTTCACCGTTACCTTCAAGAATGGATAACTGTAAACCATGTTCCCTTTCTTTAGCTCTTGAATCAATACATTTTTCTTGAACTATTTGAATTGGCATGACTGTGTCCTGAATAGCATCATTTGTCTGCGAAACATTGGTTCCAACAGTTCCTTGATTATGTATTTCGCCAACGTGCTTTTGATTCATTACAATATTATTGCTGACATTGTCATCAAGTACCAGTATTTTAATATCATGATCTTTTATCGAAGCTTTTCCTCTAGCTTCCATCAAATTGACATTTGAACGCCTAATATCATCCTTCTCCGAAGAAACTTTGTTTTTCTTTTCTCCATGACAATACGTTTTTTCTGAAGCGTAGCTCGGAGGAATCTTTCTTTTCATCCAGTTCATCGTCGTTTCATTTCTTATAGGGACATTATCATTATTACTAATGGCAGTGTTACTTAATTTCTTTAATGGAAATACTACGATGTCTTGTTCGTTTTCATTCTTATTCCTTGAATCCGAAGTTGCCTTACACGAGCTTACAGGTACAACTTCTACATCTTCTAAGTTTCTAATAATCTCCGACAGTCTCTGCATGTCAAGTTTACGTCGCGCGTCGCGCTTCTTTTTTAAAGCATTTTCCACTTCAATTCTATCTTCCTCCGAAATGTACTCGACGAAATAATCATCTTCACTGTCGTAAGCGTAATCCACATCAGCGTTCTCTTTATAAGTTTTACAACGCGTATCGTCAAGTTCGAACTTACTGCCATAAATATCATGATTTATATATTCATCCATCCCACAATGAGCCCCCAAATTACCTTCAGTCATCATCTTGTAGAATTTCTTCAACTTTTCATTTGCCGATTCGCACTGTTGTTTAAAGCAATAAAACGAATCCGCCAGAAAGATACACTTCTTACACATCATTTTCGGGAGTTCATCGTCTTCCGAAATCTGAAATTCGAAAAAAAACCGTGAAAGATATAAAAACCGAAATTCTTCGCGCTTATATTGTATGTCTTGCGATCAATTGCTAATGTTGAAATTCGAAATTATTCATAAAGTTTTAAAGCTGTACCTCTCTCGAATCCTGATTTGATGTGATTTCAATCATATCTTTTTTAAGTAACCAAAGAATACAAAATATTAAAAAAGTGTGTTAAACGAAAAATTATAATTAAAGAATTCCTGGAAATGCAGTCGCGTTGCTTGAGAGGATTTTTAAAGTGCGCGCGTGACGGGTTAATAGAAATGCATAAAGAATTAAACAAAACATATTCTCTCTACGAGTTTTGACAGTTACAAAAAATGTGATTCTTAACGCATGACACGTTGCTTTTCATAAAGTCGAGCAAAGTGAAAAAATATGCATATTTTAGTTCTCACAACGTATGTATATGTATGCATACATTGTAATACAAATATAACGCAGAGCCACGTGCAATTTGCTAGAAACTTCATTGCCTTCGATCTGTCAAAAAAGCACGTTGCACTTGTGGACCAACTACATGTATAATAAAAAAACAAAAACTAACCTCAAAGTGAATAGAGGCCATAATTTTCTTCGGTAAATTTGACACATGCTGTGCTTTTGAAAAGATGGGAAGCAGTTCGCCGTCAGCGTTCAAGCATGTACGACATATTCTGTTGAATACGCTCGACGGTGAAGACGTCATTATTAACAATCACCTCTTTGATGCTCTTGAGATAAAAAAAAGTGTAGGAGAACAATAACAACTATACACTATACAATATAAAACTTAATCAACGCAGATATGCGGAAGTTAGAACGCGTGTGCCACCATGTTTTTTTGGTATGGCCATGCTGATCCGTACTGAAACTAGCGGCAAATAAACATACATGTGTAACTAAACGCACGAGACGCAAAGTTCAGTTGAGTTCAATTTATACAGCGGCGATGATTAAAACGATATTAAATTTAGTACATAATTGATTATGGAATTATTCGAAAATGTTTCAATCGTAAAGTGAACCGAACAACTGTGTCCCACGGCAATAATTGTGGGCTTGACTAAAAGCGATGCCATGAACGTAGCGTCGGTTTTCCCCTCCACGTAAACTGGGAGTCGACGTCGAGGTCGAGGAACGAAGAGTCGATTAGTAGCGTCGTAGCGACCGTCACAAGAACGCCATGTTATGCTGTAGGTGGTGTGGTGCGGGGTTTACGTGTTGTTTCGTTATTTTCCAGTAATTCTACTCAATTATTTATTTCTATTGAACATTCTCAAGAGTGTGTAGTGCGCGTCCGTCTTTACCCGAGCTGCAGAAAAAGAAACGTTTTCGTAAATGTGCGCGGTTAAGTTGCTTTTTTCTGTGAGCCGTTCGTGCTTTACTGGACACTAGTGATTCCTTGAGACTTCTTTAGTAACTGCCTTGTAAATTGTTTACAAGGTGCTCACACGGTATTGCCGGCTGAGCGATTGTTCTCAAGGGCTGTGTTTAATGATAGAGCTGCTATTTCCCTTTCAGGGATTCGCTGTGTACTGTTGCGGGATCCTGTGCTTCCTTAGTGCAACCCTTTGTCACTTTTTATAACCTGACAACGCAACTGAAGTTTGTCTGCTCCTCGTGTAACATGTCATTGGGACTTTGACAGAATATTCAACGGTAATAATGTTTTCTTTTACTTACGTTTTTATTGGTTACCATTATTTTATTCACATTTTCACATTTGTGACCTAATATTTCTTGTAATTGCGTTATTCTTCAAATCACAACGTACATTTTCATTGGAGCTATCTCATTCAAAACAAGACCATTTTTTTTGTTTCTTGCGTTAACATTAAATCAGTTTACAGTGTGATACAAAGTTTTTATTTCTGTTTTACAAATTTTTGTACCGCATAAGTTAATGTATCGGAAATTAATAACTTTTTATGTTGATAATAATAACCAAATACGCAAAAGTAGTACTTTACACTTTCGCTACTAGTAACTTACCTTTGTTGCAAACAAGCAGCAATTTCGTAAATATTTAAGTTCTTTGTAATTGTTGATATAAAATTGAATTCACATATACACGTTTTTACAATAATATGGTGTATAAAAATTCCGAGTATACCATACTTGAATAAAATAAACAAATTGTTTACTACTTGTATTATATTTAAATATTTGTTTCATGTTTTCGTAAGTTGCGTTGTGTTACTTTTAATATAAGTTTACATGACTGTGGCCAATACAGATGGTAAAAGACATTTCCATATGCATTGCACATATTTCAGGATCCGAGTTAACTAGAAAATATTAGAATGTGGTCATCACAGAGTAATAATTCTACCGGCAGTGGCGTAACTACTGCACAGAACCTTCGCACATTGGGTATGACATCTGCTATAAGCGTAGCAGAACCTAAGCCTAGCGATCTCACCAGGACAAATGAATTAAGAGAAGCTTTGAAACCTTACAATGTTTTCGAATCCGAGGAAGAACTTAATCATAGAATGGAAATTTTGAGGTACCTAAAAATAAGAAACCTATAATTTGCATGCAAGGGCGAGTGGCCATAAAAAGTGGAGCAAAGTAGCATCAAATAAATAACATTTTATCTTCGGTCTCACAGCAAATTGAATACTCTGGTTAAACAATGGATAAGAGATACAAGTATTGCCAGAAACATGCCACCGAATGTGGCAGAACAAGTTGGTGGAAAAATTTACACTTTTGGATCATATAGATTAGGTGTTCATCACAAAGGAGCGGATATAGATGCTCTATGTGTAGTTCCACGTCACATATACAGGTCCGATTATTTTACATCATTCTTTGATTTGTTAAAACAGCAATCAGAAGTTACAGACTTACGGGTAAGTAATTTGAGTCATTAATAAGACAAATTAATTCTCACAAAAATGAAGCATTTCACTAGTTTTTTTTTTTTTAACTTGTAGGCAGTTGAAGAGGCATTCGTTCCAGTTATAAAAATGAATTTTGATGGCATCGAAATCGATATGCTATTTGCAAAGTTAGCACTTAAGGAAATTCCGGATTCCATGGTGAGTGACAATAACAACTGATAAAATGATATAAAATAATCCTTGTTATTTATTGTTGGTAATAATTTTTCTGTGTCTCGTCATTTTCAGCAACTCGATATTTCCCTCTACCCCAAAAAAAAGCTATGCACAAAAGACATAGCATTTTCATTATTTGCCGGTTATTTTCATCCTATCAGAATATCACATGAAGATCGTTAATAATATTTTTTAAACTTTCAGGATCTAAAAGACGACATGCTCTTGAAAAATCTGGATCAAAAATGTGTCAGAAGTTTAAATGGTTGCCGTGTGACAGACGAAATATTGCGTCTGGTGCCTAACATAGAGAATTTTCGTTTAGCTCTACGGGCAATAAAGCTGTGGGCAAAGAGTAAGTTTATTTGTCAGAAGATCGCGTTCTTAAAACTGCGTAAGCTCTGTCTTCTTTTATTAAAAAGCAATGGAATTTCAGGACATGGAATTTACAGCAACGTCTTGGGTTACCTTGGCGGTGTATCATGGGCTATGCTCGTCGCGCGAACTTGTCAGCTTTATCCCAATGCTGTTGCAGCGACTCTAATAGAAAAATTTTTTCTGGTATTTTCCCAATGGAAATGGCCACAACCCGTCCTTCTGAAACAACCAGATAGCGTCAACCTTGGATTTCCAGTCTGGGATCCTAGAGTAAGGAATTATACGAGTAAAAAATATACTACTAACACGTATCTTTGCTCCGTTATCACTTGATTATATTTTTCCAGGTAAATATATCAGACAGATACCATTTGATGCCAATAATTACCCCGGCATATCCACAGCAAAACTCAACGTTCAACGTATCAGTGTCCACGAGGACGATAATGCAAGAGGAATTCGAGACTGGCTTAGCACTCACCGAGGAGATAATAATGGGAAAGGCTACGTGGGATAAATTATTCGAACCGCCAAATTTCTTTTGCAAATACAAACACTATATTGTACTTTTGGCCAGTAGTCTAGCGGCGGAGGATCAGCTCGAGTGGTGCGGACTCGTTGAATCGAAAATACGGCATTTGATAGGTGAGACACTGAAACTATTTAAAGAGAATAAAGGATGAATTTTCGTATATTTTTATTAAAAGTTAAAATAATAATTTTCGAATGCCTAAATTATTAAACGCGATATATTCTTTTCAGGTACACTGGAAAGAAATCCTCACATCACCTTGGCACATGTCAATCCTGAGGCTTTTCCACCGTTGGAACCAGAAACAGATAGACATTGTTCCATGTGGTTCATCGGTTTACTATTTGCCAAATGCGAAAATTTGAACGTGGACCTTACTTATGACATAAAATCATTTGTTGAATCAGGTGGGTCAATACTTATTATTAATTAGACTTACAGTTAAACTACCTCTAGAACGATTCTTATACCGAATTTTCCCTTTTTAACCAGTCGAAAGACAAGCAGAGCAAATCAGTATGCTAAAAGACGGAATGCGGATAGAAGCCAAACACGTGAAACGAAAGCAGCTCCACACATACGTTTCTCCGAGTTTACTTAAACGCGAAAGAAAGGTATATTATTCCTTTCACTTTACTTTCTCTCTATATTTGACCTTGTCCTTACTCGTGGCTCGTGCCATGCTCGTTCGTATATCACAAAGTAACATGAATTTAGTTATTGTTACAGGTGTCCGGTGGCACGCATCGGAATGGAAATGTTACTGGGAACGGAAACGGAAACGGAAACAGCGGCGGAATATCACCGGGAAGTCAAGGGGAAGCAAACAGCAAGAAACGCTTGTCCGACCAGGGCGTAGACGCTTTTGGAAAGAAGCGCAAAGTCCATGACGGTGAACAACAAGTGACACAGGTGCTTTCGTAATTTACTGATCAAACTTCTATTGCCTGATATACTTGGTGATCGACGTACAAGCCAATACGCTTCATGGAGAATGAAAGAGAAGGCGACTCTCTTCTTTCTCTCCGCACTCGAACTCCGTATCGATTATTTTAATTTCTTAGGGAGACGAAAGCTCTTTAGTACTTCAGTCCTGCGGGGAAGATAGCAACTCTGGATTTAGCTTGGACGAATACAAACCGAATTCGACGTCAGCAAAGGACGTAAGACACTGTATATATCATCACGTCAACGCTCATACGAATAACTAATCGTCGATTTTTAATTAATAAGTAGTAGCTTTTGAGTTCCTTATGGTACCAAAGGGAGCTCCGTCATTAGTAACACACATACTCGACCAGCAATAACGTTTATCAGATGAATTTTCTATCTCTCCTTTTAGGAAGGCCCAGCAGCTGGTGCAACGGTAGTGCAGGAAGGATTCGTATGCACTTGACCACTGCATGGATACTACCTCACGCCAATCCGCAGATGCTCTTCTGGGCCATCTAGAATGTAAACACTTCTCGCACCGCAACCCAACACCCACTGCCCGCTCTGTAAGTCTCTCATTTCATAGGGAAAAACGGAAGTAAAGAGAAAAACAAAAAAAGAACACGAACGCGGTGTCAAAGAAGGTCGCCCGTTGGATGAGAGTCACAAGATTTATTCGTTAACAATAATGAGGATGCTTGGTCCTCGTATACGGTCGATCAGGCCGTGGAAGAAGCGCCTCGCGTGAGTATCGACCGTGTATGACTGGTCAAGTTGCAAATGGTGTAGTTTTCATCTCCTTCCTGTCTTTCGAATCGCTATGCCAGAAATCGAGAGTACAACGAGAAGTTCAGTGGATCAACTCACGATAATCAAGACTGTCGTCGCGCTACGTCTATCCGTGATGTGAGTGATTGCTTTTGGGCAGCTTGCGTATTCTTTTGCCAGACCATCTTTTTCTTTTACTCTTCTTTTTGCTCGTTACTTCGCCCGTTCTCAAGTCTGATACCAAGCAAGCTCTTGAGAAGCAATCTCGCAATTCTAAGCGAATTCGACAATGCGTTAAGAAGACTAAAGTAAAGTTTCATTGAATATCTAGTCAAAGGAACAAGTGTAGCCAATCAAGACCCAGTTGCCTTTATCTCAGAATAACTGTAACTTTATTTTTTTTTATCTTAAAAAAGACATTCAAAGCCATCGAACCTGACAGAATCAAAGGGAGAAAATCTATGATACACGAAACTTAAGAAAGAAAATATAACAGATGACAAGTACGTGTTCTCTTAACAACTTGTAACAAATTGTTCCATACTTACTGTAATTGAGTTGATCCGAAAGCGACGAGACTGCATTAGGGGATTGGTTTGAGTGAGCTTCTTCTTCTTCTTCTTTTTTTTTTTCTTTATGCAGTCTCTTAATTTTTACAGTGGGATAGACCAACAATTTTAATTTAAACTGTACAGCGACATTGATGGCATCTTAGTTGATTCTAATTAGTTTTTTCAGGTAAACGCATGCCTCAAAAAAAATAATAATAAAAAACAAAATAAGAAAAAAAAAGTAGTCTTGGTTCGAACAAAGAATATTTACCAAGGTGTTTTCTTTCTTTCCTATTTAAATTTTGCATTTTTCCACTATGGACAAATGTCACGGTTAAATTCTTTCGACGTTGACGATAACTGCCGATTCATTCACGGCTGAAAACAAAACATAACCTCTCCGCGACTTGCGAATAGGACAGTGTGGCCGAGAGTGTAATAAAGTTTACTCGAAGAACAAAGAACCCCATGGTAATCGCGAAAATGCGATCACAGTAGGCCATGATGTTCTTACGATTGTGCAATACGTTTCTCGTAAACAATCTCAATGGATCCGTGTGATTCCATGTGACTTTTCGCGAACGATGACATCTTTCTTACTCGTCGTTAGCTGTAAGACGACTCTGCAAGTCAATCGAGTTGCAAGAAGAAATGACACGGTATATTTGTGACCAAACAAATATTTTTTAACTAAGAGGTATTACGTGCATGTATGGGCGTGTTTATATAAATATATATAAACCAATTGCACATACCTTCTAGCAACTAAAACAGTATACGTACCATTAGGAAGTAACGGATATTAGAAATCCATAATTTTTTTTGTTTAATTTATCTCTTAGTTTTTTGGATTTTTTTCCACTAGCTCATACCGCAATTTAATATTATTTTTTGTCCACTTCGTGTTCTCGCTTTGAATCACAATGGCCGCCCACGTCATAAATTTGTCTGATTCCTCTGTTTTCTTACGTATGACGAACCAATGCGACACTCGCGCTTATGAAATTTTGAAAAAGTTCGTTATCACGCAGAATACTCAAAATGTACTTTTTTCATAGTAATTGGTCGACCAAGCGACGTACAGCTACTAACTGGCCCCAGCATCGAACACGTGACAGTTTCAAACTGTTTGTACTTAGTGTCATTCCAAAAAGTTACGTGTTCCGTCTTTTCCTTATGATCGAAATTTCAAAGAGAATTGAGAAAGAAAAGGCGATTTTTTTTTGCGACCCCACCTATGCCACACGCGCATGCGCGCGCGCACTTCACGTCGATTAGCTCATGGGACACTTCAGTTTTGTCCACGCGTGAGGCGAAAATTCTCTTAAAATTTATTATTCACGATATAGACGACCTTAGCGAATTGTTTTTTTTTTGTTTTTTTTTTCTTTAGAATTATCCTTAATTACTTAGGTCGTAACTGTATCTAGGTTTACTAGGTTAGGTTAGGGTTTATTAGACTGTCGATTATGTGACGAATCGTAAACGGCCAATAAGGGAGATTATCGTAATTAATATTGAATTTAATAAGGAGGAAACTCATGTGACTCGTGACTCAGAGTTGGTTCTCGCTTGCGATATTTTCTAACGACACCGAACAGTGGAAGAGCAAGAAAAACAAAGAAGAAAGAAAGAACGAGCAAGTGGATGCACATCAGGAATTAGAAAAATTCATTAATTCTTGATGTCCCAGTCAGGTATTGCTTTCGTCTTTTTTTTTCTTCTTTCTCCGCGAGAAATAAAATTTTCTTTTTCAAACAAAAAAAAAAGAATTATACTGCGAAATCCAACTGTGTAAGTGTTTTCTGGCATTACCGATTACGAGCTATCCTACGGGCGACATTACATGTGACGAATCCGTTAATGATAATACATAAGGGGTGGTACAATTAAACGGCACGTTCCGATAAAGTGGTTTACATTACTTTGGTAAGAGGGCCCGAGAGGGGGGGGTGTAAATGGGAAGAGGTTGAGAAATGAGTTTGTAAGGAAAAGAAAAAAAAAATAATAAAAAATGGAGGAGGGCCGAGGATATGCTTTTCGAGGACGAATGAATTATCGGGCGAAGGCTTGTATCCTTAATGTATGCATAAATGTCCTCTGAAGACTAAAAAAAAATATAAAAAAAAAATGAGAGGATATTATCGATCACGACGCGGAGTTTTATCATTAGGCAAATTACTGAAATTGAACGAAGGAATGGATTATTTAGTTAGATTAAATTGCATCGATGTCAAATGCAATTGATCCTATATAAGTGTTCACGAGAAATTACGGAGCCCCCCTCCCCTCCCCTCCCCCCCTTTCCTTTTTTTTCTTTCTACTGCTCCTAAATCATTCGTTCCATACCTTCACCCCCCGTATCCTTCGATCCCGATCATCGAACGCCAGGATTCGTTTTCCCTATTGCATCGTTATCAATTGGATTAACAATAAGTGCGGGTGAGAGCGTTGGCTTATCGTGAATTTTATATAGGATGCCTATACCTGTATATGGTCAATTTCCATTGGGTCTTGATCGTGCAAGGCTGACGTGTAAAGATAATCTGTTACTAAATGAGACAACTGTATATGTGGTTTCACTTACAGTATCGGATAAATCTTTATTTAGCGAGCAGCACAACCGTTTAACATTTGTATTCCATCGACTGTACACTATGTATCATTCTTGAATAAAAAATAAATTTTCTTTTATCTCCTTTAGCAAACAATTGTGTATCTGTGAGTTTTTGTTTTTTAATTACTCAATGTTTTAAAAATCAGTAGACTCGAGCCTATCCTTACTACAGATCCCATGTAGCTGCAGATCCAGTGACGTATGGACAATCCTATGCTATGGAATAAGGTACGTTTTGATGTCCTTGAGTAAGAATTATTGTAGGTTAGGTAAGGGCATAAATGCATTTTTATTGCATTATGCAAGTTTACGTGAATAGAATTGCGAGTAGCCTTGAATTTTATGATTCGTATGCACTCGTCACTGTGTACTTACTTCACGAAGTATTTACTTCATTTCTCTCAAGACCGAGAGATACGCCATGGAGCCCTTCATGATCTGTTGAATAAGGAGAAAAAAAAATGGCGAATGACAACGAAGGAATGTCGTAAGAGTAAATTGAAAGGCGCTTACGGATGTAAATGTTTCTAGAGAAAATACGTAAAATTGTCCTGCCGTCAAGTGCAAGGGTTTTCGTGATCTCATGATCGGGATGATTATTGGCCTGGCGAGATCTGGCGGCAATTGGTACCAGTTTGAAAAATAGCAAGCGTCGTGAATGGAGGAACTCTGGAAGGAAAGGTCAGAACGGGTTATCAGGTACAGGGGAGACCGTTGCCATAAAATGGCAACCTTGGCGATAAAATCGTCTCAACAACTTACCCCGTGACTTAAGAGTCCACGGACTCGCTTATTCCTTAATTTTTTGTTTGTCAAGTACCGAATAAAAACTCACCTCGTGAATCAAACACTCGCCGAGAAAGCAGTAGCTGAAAAGTAGCGTTACAACCGCCAGCGAGTAAATAATGAAGCTCAAGGTATTCGTTTCCTCGCCAACTTCCGCCATCTGTAATTCCAGTCTGGTTCGTTATAGAAATGTTAAAAGGTTATCAGCTTTCTGTCATTACCGTGAGTAACTCGAAAGCCACTATGCAAATGACAAAACTAAGACCCATAGTTTGCACCAGCAAGAGGGAGCTGTAAGTCTTATTTAAAGCTGTGGCCATTCTGCAACGTTCGTTTGGTTAGCCTAACGTTTTTACGACGTAAAATATTGAAAGTTACTGTACAAAGCAACAATTTTACGTGCAATCAAACAATCACGTAAACTCCTGTGTCTATTAATTTTCTTTTCTGTCGCGTCGCCGGGAATTCGTTCGATTTACGAATGGTTCAAAAATGGTTACCCAATGAGCTTGGCGTGTCGCTCGATCAGCTGTTTCATTTTCGTCCGGTGTACCAACGGATCAGTCTCGATATTTCGAATTCGCACGGAGAGCAACACAAACTGTCGGCAAAGGTAGAATATCAGGACGACCAACAGTGTATCCGATCCCGTACAGCCGATTGTCAAAACTGTGCTCATTGGCAGTAGACTGAGACAAGCCAGTACGTGACTACGCAAGTCGTTAATCTCAAATCCAAAATACATTTGATAAGGTAGCTCGAAGGTTGACGTTAAATTATTGGATTCTACGAAAGAGAAGACAGAAACAAAGAAGTGAAGTGACAACGGCGTTCTAAGTAAATCTATTACTCACTGGCGACGATCCACTGGGATAACGGTACTGCGTAGAGCATCGTCGTGACGATGAATATCAGGACGACGGCGAGACGCGTATACAGCTTTCCCATGATATTGTACAACCACGCAATTCCTGGCTCTTCCTCCGGGCTGAATTCGTCTTCTCTGACTTCGCTCAACAGCGGCAACAACAGCCGCATCTTTCTACGGAACATCGCCGTCTTGAGAATCACCATGGCCGTGGGTATAGACTCTGTCATGTTCCTGACGGACTTGTCAAAATTCAACCAATACAGATTCGGTACGAGCGCGGCAAATTCGGCGCAGTTGAATAAACTCAAGTACAGAAGGTAAATGAAAAAACGATAATTATTCGGGCTCTCTGGCCAAATACCAGCCAATGACAGGACTCGCTTGCTCAGCCACAATATGTCAGAATCTATGGTCAAATACATGTCGAACGGCTCATTGAGCGTTGCTGCAGTAAGATTTGTCAATTGAGATTTCGACTCCGTGAACCTAGACGATGCTTCGCAAAACGTGGAGGATTCGAAACTAAATCTAAAATGCTTGCTCGTGACTTGAAGTGACGGTGGGACGAGGGGATCGTGCAACGGGCAGTCGACCCCTCAAGTCCTGGGCTAAAGTCTTGGTAAGATTTCAACCGTTCTGCCCTCATTGAATAGTAATGCTCATAGCTTCCGGCTCGATACTTTTACACTATTAATGGAGACATTAAAGATTCTACTTTCAACTCACACCCTTCTTCAAACACCGTCAAACTTATTCCACATCCTCTGCATGTTTCAACAGTTTTTTTTTTAATACGCCCGTAACTTTAGACAAGCGAACGCTCATTCGATGCTACGACATTAAATTCGGTTTTCAACGTTTCACCACATTTTCCAAGTCCATTATCACCGAGCGAGTCTTATCAATCAGCATTTATATTTTAATTACATAAAAATTGCACGTGCCGGAACATCATAACCCATTGGCATTACGAACACCGGTTTTATCGATAACAATAAAACGACTTGACCCAACAATAATAAAGCTTCCTTTTAATAGTGTCTTATCAGTTCCATATCTCTTACGTCCGAAAGCATAAAGTGCGAATCCAGTAGTATAAAAGTCCTGAGAATCTCATTCGTACGTCGTTACCACCGATCCGTGTCAATAGACTACCCTGTAGAAATTATTTGACATTATTAATTCCAGAAAAGTCAAATCGTAAATGTTCTGAATTTACGTGCTTCTGCCGACTGTCTTTTTTTTTTAATTAGCAGCAGCAAGGACACAGCATTAGAATCCAATTCGATTGTCAGGACGTCAAAATAACAATCGTTAAGGTACGTTTTAAGATTAATACGATCAATGAACGTAATAATAATATCGTCGGTGCTGTATTATGTGTCTCTGGGTATGTGCGGCGCGGGGCTTCGTGTCTAGTGGGACGTTGCGTGCGCGCCAGCAGAAAGCAGACGGATGTGCAACCGTGCAACCAGTGTCATCCTAGAATCCGAGTGAAGAGTCGAGGGAGACCGAGGACTTTTTCTTCCTGTTTTATCCGCCTAAAGAGAAGAAAGATGAGGTACAGACATATCGTTATCGTCGGAGCATCATTAATAACGACGCTGCTGTCACTCTCCGGAGTGATGTATTACTTCAATCAAGGTAAACGAAAATTTCTGAAACGATACAAAATATTTATTTGATAATAATTCTTGCATGGGTTTTTTTTTAAATTACTCTTATGGCTGATTTTTATGCTTGTTTGAAATTTTTATTATTCTTGAATCCACTCGAACGAAAATTTAACCTGAAACATTTTCAAAGCGTATGTGACTTGGGATGGATTACGCACTAGGCTAATTATGATGCTGGCAGATGGTACACATAGTTAATATTAATGGAGTGGTCTTATCTCCCCTTCTTCTGAAGATTTCTGACCTGAGAATTGGCACTATTCCCAATTTTGGCGAATTTTCAAAAAAATAAATATCACTGCCTCGGTATGTGATATGAAGAACATGAGGATAAGAGAATTGAGAGATTTGAAGCAAGCAGATATGTTAAAGAATCAGGATTGCTGATGTATAAATAGGTGTAGTGGGTAAGCAAAGTAGTTTCCGGTAATGGAGGAGTTCATCAAGGTCTGCAGGGAGGATCCTGTGTCCTTGATAAAGAAAGTTATTTTCCGGAATTGAATGGAGATGCGTAATCTGTGTAATCGACCAATCAAAAGATGCCAGGATGTAAACAGGTTGATAATTTGACATATGGAAAAAAAAAATTTATTTACCTGCCAGGTAGAAATTTGTACTTTTTCAATAAAATTTTATACAATTTTTTGTAAGTTCCTCGCAGTAAGAATACAAGTAGGAATTTATTTGTATCCACGTGCAGTGACGTAAATCTTCACAGCGATTCAATCGTCATTCAAATGATAAGTACGTGAGTCCTCGAAGTAACATTCTTACTCTATACTCAGGTCTCTACGAAGATGGACAAAAGTGCCCATGCGTGATTAGATCGCCTTTAGGAACGCAGGAAAAAAAAAATAAACAAGACAAACAAATTGATTGTAAATATATCAATAACGATTAGTGTTATTAATTTTCTTTATTAAAAAATATCCTGACCGAGTATCACAGCTTTGGCGGTACGTTTTACAAGGCGTTCGTAAATCTACGATGACAGATATCGCGAGTATCGAGTCGATACGTCTACCTTGTGCAATATCGGTTATCAATCGATGAACGCAAATTGTTATTGAAACGAGAGAATAAAATTGAAGTTGGCTATAAAACTTAATGATGTTTCGTTACGGGTCTGTTTTTATTTTTTAAAAATTCATTTACTTTATTCCTTCGTTCGTTCTAACCTCAAAATACTTTTTATTATTCGCCAATGGTTAACACGGGTCAAAGAGTCGTATATCGGAGCACGATCGAATCAATTGAATTAGAAGCTGTCAGTGAATCTGCGAATGGAAATTAAACGCGGAGGAGTATTAGAATCTGAATAGATTCCGGCCGTCTTGAGTATAAAAGTATTAAAGGTGTCATACATAACCTCACGATCTCTAAGTATACATATAAAATCCAGTACGCCTGGATAAATACAACAAATACATATTACGCTCGAGTGGGCTTTTTCGAAAGGTTCTATCTATGCGAGAGCAGCTCGTAAAAAAGGGAAGGCGTTCGATTTTACGAGCTCCCACACGAGCCGAATCGTGTGGTCGTATCTTTTATTCGAAACTTTCTGCATTTATTGACAGAGACACTGGGCGTAAATTGATATAGAATCTCATTAACCCTATACTCGTGACCTTTTGCATTAGAATTCAAGTCGAATGACTTTTGAAATTAACTTTTTTATTATTACATCTAAAACTAACCTCAACGTCTCTTAGCTTTGTGCTCTGGACAATTTTTTACCTCGGCCGATAACGTAGGAATCTGTATCCCTATTTTCATTTGATCATACAGACAAATGCCCAGTGGGTACTTTTCCGTGCCAGAACAGTTCTATTTGCATGCCACAACGAAGCTGGTGTAACGGAATAAGGGATTGTCCAGAGGGGGATGATGAATCTGAAACAGAGTGCGGTGAGTCTCTCTTTTTTTCCATCATTCTCTTTCCCTTTGATTTTTACCTAGTTGTAATCACACGTTTCTATATAATGATATGCTTATGCTGTATGTTATCATGTAAGTGATAAATTAAATTAAAGACCCCACTCATCGCCTGTAGATAATTTCAAAATGATTTTCCTTGCTTCTTGAAACACTATTAATCATTCTCATTTAATTAACGCATTTGAAAATTTCTATTTACACTAGGAGATATGCATGGCAGCTGGGACTGGTTTATCAAAGATCCCCAAAATAAATCCAAAATCATTTGTGGTAATTAAAAAAAATTCATTTTTTCCACCAAACGCTTTTAAACCTATGCTTGTATAGAATTATTTTCCATTTTTTTTTCCCCTAGATTCTACACGGTGTCCTGAAAAATGTACCTGTCATGCATGTCACTTGATGTGCGTTGGCTACGACGAAATACCACAAAATTTCTCATCCAATGTTACCACCATGTATGTATCGAGCTGCCTATATTCAGAGTATATCAGTTTTGGATATTAAGACGTTTGATTCACGTATCGCGCGTTGACTTTTGTAGAACTTTGACAAACAATGCGCTTACGCAACTTTCTACGAACGAGCTGATCAAATACGTAGAATTACGATACCTGTAAGTCATTGCTGCTTTATCTTGACTGTTTATTCT
>JARQSV010000481.1:963318-1004045 GCA_030142285.1 Calameuta idolon | reverse complement strand
TAATTAATCTAATTCGAATGTAGTAATTATAAGATTCCAACAGAATTCTCTCGGATAATTATATTCGAGAGGTACGACGCGGTCAGCTGTCTGGATTAGAATCACTGGACGTTCTGAGGGCGGATGGTAACGAAATTTCTTACGCGGACTTATTTGATTTCGAGAACAGCACCTCCCTGCAATGGATGTGAGAATCGTCGATTTTTATTAGTCTTATAAATATTTTTTTTTTGTTTATGCAAATTGACCATACAAATATTTTGTTACCAACATCAGCTAGACAAATACACAGCATAGCATTTCTTACAGAGACTTCAGCAGAAACAAACTGACTTCCTCGAACCTAAAACTTCCGTATTTGCCAGAATTAAAGGAATTGTGAGTATCGATAATCGAATATATTGATTTTTGTGATCGCTTAATATCGATTGTGAAATTTTGTCTTTGTATACGATGCAAGAGTTCTGGACGAAAATCGACTTGAGGCTATCACGGAAAATCTGTTTTCGATGTTACCAAGCCTGATGTCACTGTACGTATCGATTGTTATCGATCAATTGATTTTACATGCGTATGTTAAAATTATTATTTTTAATTATTGCAGGAGCCTAAGTGGAAATATCGTAACTACCATAAACGTGAACGCTTTTCGAAATCTGAACAATTTGTTAGAATTGTAAGTTTACCTCGTAGTCTAATAATGCATGACATGAAAATTTATTAGATTTGAAGAATTTAATTTTTTTTAGAAATTTAGAAGACAACAAGATTTTGAGCATTCCGGAGGATGTCTTTAAGCCTATAGGAAATTTAACGAAATTGCAAGTATATCTTTTGTGGCTGTTATAATTTATTATTTACTTATAACAAAACCCTATGACGTTAACGCTGTTACGACCGTGCGGATCAAAGTGATTATAGATTAAAATCCAGACGTGCTCGCAGCAGATTTACTGGTGCTTTACTTAGATATACGTATGAGTAATCATATCTGTCTAGTTATAATCAAATATGGAGAGCACCAGATAGAACAATAGAATAAAAAGAAATTAGACAGACGGCAAATTTCTCACTGGAAATGAAGAAAACGTCACGTACTTGATTGGTCGGAACTGAAATTTTCTTTGTTTCTGTGAATTTGAGTTAGAAAATTATTCAATTCCAGTACCGCGTGAGAAATGAATTTTTCTCTTTTTTATATAGTCGTTGTGATCGATTCTTTCAGATCGATAGGATTCAATCCGATTGAGGATCTACCAAGCGCTCTGTTCGATCCACTGAAAAATCTGCGATCGCTGTAAGTCATCGATTAATTCAGTGGTAATCAATAATTAATATTAAATGTGAATACATATAATTTCTCAGTGGCCTCGAGGAAATTGAAATCGTCAACATGGAGAAAAATATATTCGATCTGTTTCCGTATTTGGATTTCGTGTGAGTTGAAAATATAAAATAAATATTACTCTAATCGTTATTATAATTCTCGTATAAAAACTCAAATTTGTCTAATTCGATTTTTTCAGCTACTTGAAAAAGTTTCACTACTGCACAACCTACGCGTCGAACGTTCAAAAATGCCGGCCCGTCAGCGACGGTAAAATCAACCGTTGACTTGAGTCCCAATATTTCTTTCAGTCTAGAAAAAAAAAAAGAAATCAATTTTTAAATAATAATCATCCATTTGTCAAACAGGAGTCTCATCTTTGTCCCACCTATTAAGCAAACCGCTGCTACGTGCTGCCGTCTGGGGTATATCGTGCGTGACGTGCTTGGGAAATGCTCTGGTCTTGTGGGGAAGATTCACAGCAAAGGACGAAAACCAAGTGCTGAGCATCGTCATCAGAAATCTGGCCGGTTGGTTTTAAGCCGCCATTAAAAATCCCCATGCGTGTACAAAGCATGCAAAGTCTAAGGGAGAAGAAAAATTAAATTTAGCCTACGTGGAATACGTCAAGTTCGAAGAGACAGACCTATGGGGTTTCATGGGATTCTTCCTGTAGCTTCTTTTATTTTAGTTTCTGACATGCTGATGGGTATATATCTCTTCGTTATCGGATTGGAGGACATTCGATTTCGAGACAATTACAATCAGATCGCCAGCACCTGGATGTCATCTTGGTCCTGCACTTCAGTTGGCATTTTGGCCATGACGTCCTCAGAGGTACCAGCCCATAGCTACAGACATATCTCTATACAATGTAAAAGTACACCATGGAATTTTGAAACTGACATTTCAGGTTTCGGTATTGATCCTACTGTTCATGTCGGTAGAAAGATTTATGCTGATCGCTGCACCTTTGAAGAGTCATCGCTCCTTGACACCTCAAGCTGCAGCTTCGTTTATGATCGTCATCTGGATTTTTGGAATTGTACTAGCGCTTATACCAGGTACCTATAAACAATTATTTATCCACTTTTAAATGATAATACAAAACCCTGTTCTTCATTCAGCTATTCATTGGCGCAGCAGCACCAGATTCTACGGTGTCAATGGCTTGTGCTTCCCTCTACATATAGACAACCCTTATCTGATCGGTTGGGAATACTCTGCCTTCATTTTCCTTGGACTGAATCTCTTGGGGTATCTATATGTAAAATATTGCAAGCTATAAAGAAATCAGTTATTCGACTTCAAACGCAACCACCTGAACATGGTTTTACTATAAATATGAAACCGACAAGCCAACTTCAGGTGGTGGCGTTAGGCTGAATCAACCGGTATGAATTTCAGTCTGATCGTCATTGGCTACGTTTATGCTGGGATGTTTGCCAGTATTTGGAAAACGCGACACGCGACTCCTCTGTCAGTGGGAGATTCGGAATTTGCAGTAAGATTTTTCTTAATTGTATTAACCGATACGGCCTGTTGGGCGCCGATAATTACACTTAAAATTCTCGCCCTGATGATGTACCCTGTTCCACGTAAGGATAATTATAATTATTCATTAAATTTCTGAGTCACGTTTTCTTACTTAACAATTGGGAATGAACTTTTCAGCCGATCTTCATGCTTGGGTCGTCATCTTCATCGTGCCGGTTAACAGTGCGGTCAATCCTTTGCTCTACACGTTCACTACCCCAAAATTTCGAGAGAGACTGGGCGAGGGATGGATTCGAAAAATCCGTGATCGTTTTACTGGAAAAAATTCTACTCGAAGTGAGTAAAATTCGTAATTTATGATGACTCTTGATAATCAAGATTTCTTAAGGAAATGCATTTCTTTCAGATTCTCACCTACCGACGAATCTGTGCAATAAGAACGTGACGCTGTCACTCTCGTCAACGGATGAGAAATATCCGATAGATCGGAAAGTCTCGAGTATCCCGACATTTATTAACGAGAGTCAATTAATTAGTAAACTGACTAAGCAGACAAGCAAATCGCCGATAGGTTCATTGCCTGTAACGAGTCAATGACTTGTTTCAATTATTTCTCTATATTGCGCCTATACGTTGCATCAAGTGCAGGACAGTCAGATGTAAATCAAAAACAAAATCCATTTATAGAACTTTTAATTGAGCTATCAAGTATAGTGAAATTGTGACAGCTGATGACAGAATGTATACGTTGAAAATGTAATTCGTTAAATTATCAACTAACATATCAATATTCATATTTGAGATATCACTGAAAAAATGCTTGTCTCTAATCAAGATACAAAGAATGACCATGACTGAACGTCAATACAAATTAATATCAGATCCAAGAGTCCGACTTCCATTAAAATGCTAAACAAGAGTCTTCCTAAACTTCTTGTCTTTCAATATTACGTTCAATTCATAGGTTTACTCGTGTAAAGCAAAAAAAAAAATATTCCAACAATTGTTATACGATTTTATCATTTACTCACATTCAACGTCTGCATTTTGTCGCAGCAGTAAAAAAAGATTTGCGTCGGCACGAGCCATTGTCCAATCAGAGCGCCAGTACGAGTATCGCAACTGGTTAAAGAATTTAAAAGCTTTATGGCCGCTCGTAAATCTACTTTGAGCAAAATATGTTTTGATCTCCTTAACGTATAGCACATGGCATACGGTTATGGGATATAATATATAATTTATGATGGACACCCAATAGGAGGGTCCCGTTAACGGTTATCCTCTTCCTCCTCCATCCCCGACCTCACCTCTCGCACCATCCCGGACTCCAAAGTCCTCAAGTAAATCTCGATACTCTGACAATCTGCAATTTCACAGAGAATCCCACACTCGAGTCTCCAGAAAGCTGTCAGCTTCTAATAGGAAATAAAAGACACTTACTTCCAATCAAATATCCAATGCAGTCAGCAGTCATGATGCATAACCGGGCAGACTCGTGTCATGTGCAAGGAGGAAGGAGGGTTCGAAAGTTCAAAGGCGAAGAACGATCGTAGCAGCCTTCGAAGGCCTTTCGAGTGGCTCCCACGGCAAAGTAAGAGTCGTTTCGCTAGTCGCGAGATGTGGAATGCACGCACAGATTAAAGGCACACCTTCCCGCCGGTGACTGCGGCCATTGCAGAAATACTATACAGTTTCCAGCCAGTATGGAACATTCGTTTCACCTGTTGCACCGATAATTCGAATCTTTTCCTTTCTCCGTGACTTCTTCGTTTTAGCCTCAGAGATCCCCCCCTCACTTGTATTGGACAATTACATCAACAGGCACGATCGAAGATTATTTATCTGCAGAAATTATTTTTTAAAAATTTTCATAATTAACCCTCACGTATTTATACAGATAATATACATGGAACCAAGGCCGACGACAATATACCTTTATTACGTTCTGTCAGTCGTGACTCCGTGACTCGTGAATGGTGAATCGTAAGTTCTTTCAAATATCGTCCTTGATCAACTTGCACGTAGAACTGGTTGCAGCAAACGATCAGCATTCACTTGTTCCTTAGTGTAATCTTGGCTTTGTTCGTTCACCGCAATGCAGGCGTCTTTCAATCGGTAATTCTGCATTCGTCCATTTTTAGAGTCTGCAATGCAAAAGAAGCTGGTTGTATACTGTATTTGTATTACGAGCATGCTCACCGGTACGAAATAGCAGAGATAGCGAGAGTTTAGTCGCTCATAAATGTGATTCTATTAATATTCACTGGTATTGCGTAACGGTTGACTTGCAGTATAAATCGAGCAAGGAAACGATGCGCGTCTCGCGTTCCGATCGAATCTTAATGTAATATATTAACGTGCAAATTACTTAACGAAACTGTGCTTGTTTATGTTAGAATACTTGAGAGGCTAGATCCGCGATGAATAAATTATCGAATTTTAGTGTCCACCTACGTATTTTGCTGATTGACTTTCTATCGGCGAAAGTGAACGTTGACGTCCGTGACTCTAGTCACTTTGGCAGCTATAATTTTCGAGGTTAGATTGGCTGTCCGTTCGATGGAAGAAGATTGGCTGCAGCGGAACGCGTAATCAAGATGAATGATAATTTGAAGTCAGACAACCGTGCGTCTTTAATCGTTGTCACCGACGCGAAATCACTTCTATAAATCGGGAAAAAGAAACGTGGGCGATTTTGCAAATTTGTGTAAATGTCATTATTTCGCAATACGGCGTTGCCATAAGCCTACTGAATAAGCATGAGGTGACTCACGAATCGATCGGTCGAATGTTTACGATTCTCTGTATCTCGTGACCGATGCTTTTCAATTTATTCAAAACCGTAAGTGTATACGGGAATGCAGAGAAGCTTAGCGGCGACATTTTGACTAGGTTATGTAACGCGAAAAGGTCGACTCTGCGGAACTTTCGAAGCCTGTCGAGTGAATCGTAAACGTCATAATTGCACGCGATAAACTTTTTTTACCTGAACAGCATTACAATCGTGAAGATTTGTAAAAAGTAGCAGGCATGTGCACGCGGCAGGTGAGGCAATGGCTTTTTTTGTTGTTGTTGCGTTGTCGCGTCTGAGAAAACAGAAGCTCATTGTTAAATGCCAACAGATCGGCAGAAAGTCTTGAAGCAACGACATAACAATGACAGTCATTCGTGGAAGAGGTCACCGTTACACTTCTTCTTCCTAACCGTAAGTACAGCTTCTCGACAATTTGTTGAAGCGCATCAGACTCACGGACCGTCACAAAACGCCATAATTGTCGTAGAGCGTTATTTACCAGGCTTACACAATCCGCATCGTCCGCTCAGCCGATGCCAACGCTCGAATGTGATTTACTGCCTCGCCTAATGGATCGAGCGGTAACAATTAAGCAACATAAAATTTCATCATAGCTTTGCCTTCGCTTTGGATTCCCCGAGCAGAATTTATCTCCAGAAGGCACAGCAGCCATTATCGCGATCGATTAATCGTGACATCGAAGATCTACAGTCAGCTCGAAAAATTCGATAAATCGAATCTGTTGGTGAAACGTAAAATTTTTTAAATAAATTTCATACGATTCGTTAATTATAAACAAAGTAAAAAAAAAAATACTGTCGGATCGTCCGTTCAATTATTATATGTTACAGCAAAGTCAAGACCAAACGAATCCAACTGGAATCCAGTCTCTACGCGATGCACTTTGACTCTTCATCTTCCCACGATCACGATCGAGAAATCTTTTGGCTCTCGATCACGCAAGCAAAGATTCTCGACTGGCGTGCCAAATCACAGGGATCCCTTACCACTCGTACGATTCTCATCTTGGATGCTGGGATCCATCTGGCCACCCTGCTGGAAGTGGCTGTTCCAGGGAAAAAGATAGAGACGAGGTGAACGAGAAAAGGGACGAGGGGTGGAGTTTGGTTGGGTAAAAAAAAAATAACGAACAACGATTACCCTAACTACTTGACGTTTAAGATTCTCAATCGATTAAAGAATGGTTTATTTGCTTCCTTTGTCCCGGCCCCGATCCTTTATTCAATTTAACGTACAGACGGCGCGGCTCTACTTTGCCTCGAATGATCTTCGAATTCTCACCTTCGTAACCATCGCTATTAAGCGTCTGGCATATCATAATTATCCATCAGAGATATTTATTTCAGATCCTATTAAAGTACCAGAAGGCGGTAGCCAGATTCCTCAGTGGCACTGAGCGAGTTCAAAATAACGGTTTGTGGAATTAGTCCACAATGCTTCGGCGATAAAAGATAGCTGGGTTAACATATGGGCGAATCGAGTATATATATGTATATATACCCTGGAGCAAATGGTGATTGGTCATTGTTTACAGGTTACATTGACCAGACGCCAAATTCCTTGCATTGTCCACGTTTTATCAGCAGGTAATATCTAATGAGTTATTCGACCTTTAACCTCGGATCTTTATGTTAAAGATCGATCGATGCTTTACTGGATCAGTCTTACAATTTTTTTCGATACCGGTTTTCGTGTATTCTTCATTATAGAAAAATATACCTCAAGATCTGCCGCAGGAGATGAAAAAAGGTATCGTGTAACAGATGATGAAAAAAAAGAAAAGTATTTGACAGAGAAGCCTTATTCCAAGCCTAGCACATTCTTCGAGCGGACGATTCGCTTATCCTGCGGTAGATAGAAAAGAAATACAAGACCTGGCGTATCGTAAGACAACCGATTCACCTTTCTTCATCTTTGTGCATGAGCGCGAGTATTCACGTGTCGAGGACGCGTGTACTATCGGATGAGGTCATTGCCACCGATGCGAATGCTCACTGAGCTGCTACGCCTCAAAGAGAAGATCATTGTTATTCCGATGTCAGAGCGAACTGGCTCCCTTGCTTGCCATCACAACAAGATTAGCATGTTAGCCAACTTAAACTGGCTCTGACAATAGGAAAGGGATATGGAGAGCCCGTGCGAGGGAAAGACGAAGAAAACGAAAAGAAAAAAGTACTAGTAACGTTAAAGCGAACGCACTCATATTTCACTAGGTACTTGATAGAAGATCGAATAAAATTACAATAAAAATATAAGGCATCGATGAGACGTTGATAGTACATTTAATTTTCTGCAAGTATAAAAGTTACTCGAGCCACGTAGATTTCGTATCTCCCGCTGACAACTGGCGACACCGAAGCACCGCAACGCCCACGCGGCGGCCACGCGAACTAAAAAGGTATCTGCATGTAATCTCGTACCAAGGTTAAATCGTAACGCGTTCGTAAGGTATCGCGGTTATGGGGGTTATGGTAAACTCCCCCTTGTAATATTCATCGGTCGTGTATAGCCATATTATGATACAGGTTCGCAGAATCGAAAACAATGCAAGGCGTGGTGAGTTCATGCGCCAGCCATTTTCGTTTACCCTCTTTAAAATGGTCGTTGGACTGCAGGCAGGTCGGCCATGAGGTACGGTGAATGTTTAACGGTCGGGTGAAGTATTGTTCGTGTCTCGACGCTGTATTTGGAAATACGGCGTCGTGTCAAAGGTTAAGAGGTACAGTTGTACATACGTGGGATATTAACAGTTTGGCGAATCACGATGGAAATTACGAGAGGAAACCGCCCTTAAAAAATTGCATCGTAAAAATGACTTGTCATTCGATACTGTTTACGGAACACAATATACCTGGAGAAATGTGCACTGCGATGATGCAGGTTATACGCAGACTGTGTGTTGTTCGTAAGGTTCTTCATTAGTGTATAAAGTGACACGACAGCTGGGCGACCTTCGTAAAGGACCGAAGGATCTCCCGTTTCATTTTTTTTTTATTCTTTTCATGTTCGTCGTCTGCTATCAGTTTTAATATTCATAACGGATAAGGTCTATGCAAATTAGAAGGATCGACAGGCTGAGTGAAATTAATTGAATTTCTCCTGCAATGTATAATAGATTAAGGTTTGATATTTATACAGACGAATATTGATTGGTAGATAGTGAATTAATAAAAAAAAATTCTTAAATTAACAAAAAAAATTCTCAATGCAAATATTTTTAGGTTCAGGTTTAAAAGGTTTTCAAGATCGGCTTATGCGTATCCAGGATAATAATACGTAGCGACGGCCCAATGAACATGTGCATATACCTGTCAACAGTTCATCCGCCCACGATCCATTATAAGGTACATAAATTCCTTTGCTCCTCGTGCATTCTCCCCTTCGATGCGATTTATGGTTGAGATTATTTGGGATTAGCATAACGATTCCGATGATCAAGATTCTGAGAGCTGACAGACATCTCATGATTAAACCAGATTATGTATATTGAAAAAAATTTACTACAAGCCACGGAGCGGCCATTTTGACTTTTCAAGTCAGCTGATTAAGTAAGCATATTTTTTTTTCATAGTTATCCTAAGACCTTCGATCCTTCAACTTTGACCTTAGACACTCCAGCATCTTTACCTTCGGCTGCGAATCGATACTATTTCGAATTCCAGTAACAATAAAACCGATATGCGTTCCAGATAATCCTTGACGCGATAAAGAGACGTCGAAGGCTTGTCGGCGAATCGGACACAAAGGACTTGAACGTGCAGCGGAATTTTCAAATAAGGAAAGGATCGTTAGGCAAGACTATCGAGGCCAGTTGTTGCAGAGTCCAAGCATATAAAAAATGGCAGGATTATAATGATGTCAAAGATAAGAAAAAGAGTTAAGGACGGCAAAGGGGTAGAATGAATCGATCCTCCCTTGTACGTCGAATCGTCGGACACTTTGCCAGAGGAATCATTTTAGAAAAGAGGATCGTCCGTACACCGAATCATTGTAAAAATGGGAAACGATCGGAATTTCAGTCGATAAACGCTACTTTGCCAGCTGTTCCGAAGCCTCTCCATACTTGCACGGTGTAAATATGATATCAGTAAAGCATTCTCTATATGGTATCGATTGATCGAGGTTGCATCTCTATATCTGGAGCAGCGAACGGCAGTAATGGCCGACTCGTCAGTAGCCCTTTGACAGACTTATTAGCAAATATAAATCTGACCGTGCCGTTACCGTAGTCAGCCATTTGCTTTTTGTAACGAAGATACTCGAAGGAGTGCGAGCACGAAATACGTCGGATTTCCAAGGACAGATCTTAATTAGTACTTGATCAATACCTTTGTCGACGTATCACCATTTTTATCATATCATTTTATTTATAGTTATAACAAAGTAAAATTACTTTTAGTCATTCTCTATAAGGGTCACGTACGAACCAAAAAATCTTCCAAGAGGCTTAACATATACATATTTATATTATTAAAAATATCTATGGTGGCTATAGCAATGCACAAGTGTATTAATCTTTTGTCAAGGGATTCCAAAGTGATATGGGAAGCCAGATAGGTACCAGGTATGGATGGAGAGGAAACTTGAAGATTCTCTCGGTCACAGGGTAACCCGAAGAGCAGAAGATCATAAGAGCAGAGGAGCAGAAGAACAGCGAAGAAGGTTGAAGGGCAGCAGTCCAGCGGAATGAAGAGTGTATTATATTATGTTGCAGGGCGGTGTCGTCTTACCGGAGCTGCCACTTACAAAGCCGCTTGCGGTCGGTTGTCCTCAGCGGAACGGGATGGAACGAACTGGAACGGACACTAGCCGGGCACTGGGCAGACACTTTAGTGACACGGTCATCGACTGCAAAAATCTCCAGGACTCGATATTGCGCGGACACCCACACATCCCGATGACTTCACGCTGCAACGGGCAAGTAGTCTACTCCAGGTCTGATAGCTCATGGACAAGACGCCATAATAATTTTCATGCTCCTCCTTGATCATTCACGCAGATGCAATTTCTATGCCTTAGCGTCCCTAGCCACTCGCCTGACCTGGGTCCCAGCTGAAGTCTCTGCTGAAAGTCACTGATGCCGTCTTGAAATGGATCACTGGTCCAGTTGCTTGGATAATGCTTCAATTACCGGAACCAAGAAGATGGTTACTAGGTTATGTTGATGCTCGCCACCGGACAGAATCGCTGCTGCACCGATGGATGTTTTATTCAGGAAAATGCATTTAGTGTAGCGCAGCGAGGTATCCTATTGTCGAAACATTGAGTGGGCTTTAACGAGACACTAATAGTGTCGTAAAGATTTAACAAGGAGGAGAGAGCTTTGAAATGGCTGCTTTAATTTATCTGGGATATACCAGGTAATAATTCTTTTCTAGATTTTAAAGTATAGACCATGAGAATGAACGTTAAAGATTTTCTAGGAAGCTGGAGCAAGGTTACCGCGAAGCGGACACTGAACAAGGAAATAATGAGTAAGGTACGTTTCAGGTATACTGGGATTCGAAGCATACTTGGGAAACGTCACGTAATCCGGAAGCTGGGACGGAAGACGTTGCGCACGGGTCCAGGAAATATTTAGACCTGGTATAAACTCTCTTGTTCAAAATCGAGCTGCGCAAAGACACTGATGCCCAACACGGTTGAGTTAGAGGCGGCCAATAATAGTGCGAGGCATTCGCCAGTGGGTCCATAGACGCCCCACTGTATGAACACGCACGGATGCTTGAGAGTGGGGCGAGAGGGTGCCAGAGAAAAACGCATTCCCGCATGCCGCCGCTACGAGTCACGGTGACCGCAGCAGTAACGCTCGTGCCACTTCCCGGGCCTCCTATTTTCTTTTACTACCAAACGAATCGGCCTATTTGCGACCGATAGAAATTTGAGAAGCGATCCACTTAGCCGCCCACTATCGCCCTTGTCGAATGACCAGGGTATAGCCAATATGTACGTATGGGTCCCTTATCGGATTATCAGTCGACTGCAGGGTCCTGGATTATAAGCGAAGCCAAGGGGAGATTCCAAGAGAGAGAGAGAAAAAAAGCTTCGGAATACCTAGAAGCCATATCGACTGATCGGCTGTTAAGAAAGATCCGGGAATTAAGTAGCGGAGACCAAAAAGAAGCGCAGACTGCATGCAATGGGAGGAATCTGGAATGTTGGAATGTCGGAATGCAAGAATGCAAGACACGGTACTTGGACTGTGCACTTTAGGTAGGTAAACATCATCTCCCCCACCTGACGATGCCGTGCAATTAAAAATATGTTCAATCATTATATTCAGATTGAGCCGACAGTATCTACATTGGACTCTGATCCCTCCACTCCAATCTCCACGGAATGCACGCGCTCTGCACTCGTACTGTGTGTACTATTTACATCGGACGTTAATCCACCGAGAAGCGATGCACTACTGCCAAGTGTTCCCAGCCATCGGTGGAGCCAGAAGTCACTGCAACTACACGGCTGCATAGTTTACGGCGCCTGTTCTAATCATCACCAGCCGCCCTGGCATCAGCCGATACCTTCAGTGCCTTCAACCGTGCGTCTCGAGATTACGTATTCACCCTTGAGCAAGCACAGTCGTTTCGTGAAATTTCACAGAGCATAATTCGGACTAGGAAGACTTTAGCCTGGTGCCTAAATACGAATGATGATCCCCGAGCACGATGATTTATTGGTACAATACGACATTTACGAAATCTCTAATTAACTAGAGTTGACGACCTCTCGGCTGGATGGCACCAGTTTCTACGTGGACGAGCGTCGACGATCTGCCGACAGTTAGGAATTACCAAAAAGGGAAGTGATAATGAGAATGGTCGTTAAGGCTGTTGAACGTCGCCAAGGGGTCGCAAGGTCGCAGAGTTACTTTCACGAGTTTTACGTATGTCGCGTGAACAAAATTGTCAGGTATAGGTGTTAAAATTAATCTTTCAGTTCGTTGACCGATTGACTCTCTCCCTTTCTCTTCCTTTGTCTAGTTAAGCCTCCCCTCTCGCTTGGCCACCGAGGGAAAACAGCGAAGAAGGAGCGCAAGGATCTTTGCTTCCTTCTGCAAATTCTGGTGTAAACCACTTCAATGGAGCTTTTGATCTCTGTGCAAAATTAGTACTCTAAGTAACTGGATTATCTAGGAAAAGTCCATTAATCGTGACGATGTATCAATCGCAAGCACCGACGACGATATACTAAAACGCTTAGTGTCCAAAAAGCTGGCTGCGTTAACGTCCTCCGTGAGATATTTCAGCGATCCCTTCAGCCAGATCCCTACCCTTACGCAACCGCAGCGAGCCGCGAGCCGTCATCGTGAAATGCCTAATGGCGTCATGTGTCTTCATAACGTCAAGAAACGCGAGAAATCGAGCTCATTCTTTTGCTCGTGTGATACGTAAATTGGCCTGAAAATAGTAGACCTGAGTCGGCACGTGGTGCTCGGGAGTACGAGCGGACTCACGGCGTCCTCAATGGATGGGAATTAATTTTTTATTTTCACGTTTGGTCTTTAAAAGTATAAAAACGGAGTAAAGGAAAGAGAGTGATCGTTAAAGTCAGTTTAGTGCCGATCGAGAGTCCGTAAAATCTACTTCCCCAGTGACTGCGAGAACGAAGCGAAGTAAGAAACAAGCGAGGTTAGTTTTTCATCCGCTCTCATTACTTACCTATCGATTGCAGGACGACGATGCCCGGAAGTCCTCGTGGCATGGATCCGCAACCAGAGAAGAAGCTGCCGGTCCTGGTCTAGGGTAGCTGCCGGTAGGTGGTAGATGCATCAGGAAGGTACGGGGTGCATGGATCATAGAATTCGACGTGGATTCCAGCGCGGGACGGAAATAGAGGGGTCGCGCATCGAGAATACCACTGCGCACCGCATGCCGTTCGTTACTATAGTGAAGCCAGAACGTGGCTAGGACGCAGCAGAAGAGCTACTAGAGCCTCGAAGAAGACGCAAATACTGCAGCCTCTCGACCGCCCGACCAGCTTGCTCACTTCGGGGTGACTAACTCCTGGGGATCGCGGGACTTCGGCTAAGACAGTTACGACATTTGAAGATCCGACCCAAGACGCATTGTCTATGCAGATCAAGGGTGAGATCTTTCGTTAAAGGAATCTGTTTACTAATTCCACCTTCCTCTCTTGCACTCAGATTGACCTTTGTACCTGAGACGTCACACTCGACTGTGGCTCCAGAGGTAGTCGAATCAAGTAAGACCCGTGAAGATGCATCATCGGTACCTGGATCTTTGTTGTCCTGCAAAGCCTGATGGACCCATTATAAATTGAAGCAGGAGTAACGTGACTTCCTCGAAAGCGAAATTCTCCAGGAAGAAACGAGTACTCGGTTATAAGTACTTTCTTCGCTTTCTTTTAATTCGAAAATCAATGCACAGCTACACAATCTACATTCTTAGTGTCTGCTTGCCTAATGTTGCGCGTCTTACGCTTACACGGCTCATTTCCGGTTATATGGATGCGTTTAAATTTTCTTTTTTTTTTTCCTCTTTCTCACTATTCTTGACTCCATAATCGTTGACGGATGCGTCATTCGCTTAATTTCATATCTAAAAATGGATTTTATTATTATCAAGTGGTTTAATGATCGACGAGAGGGGGAAGAGGGAGACACCCAACTCATTAGCACATGTATTCGAATTCTTGGCCACGTTCGTCTTGTCATCAGCTCTGCTGGCTGGGATTTTTTTTTTGTTTATTCAAATCCTTGTCCCCCTTCTTCCGAATTCCATTACGAAAATATCCACTTCCACGTACAATTATCGCCGTCTACTCGCGTCTTGTATCTTGTACCGAAATAGCGAGTCTATCAAAGAGTCGAAATAATAATAGGAAAGCGGAGCACTCAAGGTATCGGTATTCTAATCGAAAACACTCGAAGGACTGAATAAGCAATGGAAAGCGAATAACTTTGAATGGATAAATATTATAATTCCTACTTTCTTGATAAACTCGAGTCGAATTCGATTTGGCCTATAAACTGTTATAATTTTATAGGGTTATTCTGCATTTTATATTCGCCAATCTTCCCCATTACCTAGTAAAGCCGATGTGGATCGTTAAGATCGATCGCTAAAGATCCACCGAGCAATCCTTCTACATAGCAGAACAATCTAATCGTAAAATCTATCTATCCAAAGTTTCCTTTCATGTACATACATGGCGTTGCTTTGCAATGCAATTTCCGGCACTGGATTTATGGGCCGTCACGATTCCCCGAGGCACACATGCATATCGGCTTAATGTTACGCCTTCGATAGGTCTGATTATCTAATTTGTAAAGCTGATTTATTAAAAAAAATTTTTTTTTTTCTAACCCAAACCTCGCCCTTCCTTCGTACGTCTTTTCTCGTTATTTAATTATTTTTTTCGATAATTCACTTCGAAAATCGATCTATACGAATTTCTTATTTCTAGGTAAACGTATCGACAACTCTTTTCAGACTCTCGTGCCGAAGATGAATTTCACGAGAATATAGAGTATCATTGTGAAAGTACGATGTGAACGAGGTCTCGTATACTTGAAGCAGCCTTCGAGAATTAACACCGACGAGCTAAACAACTAAACAATGCACGACCTCGTGCAATTATAATTAATTAGAAGCTCCTAGTTGCTTAGAGTCATATCGCACTCCTGCTACAATTACAATAAGTCGGTATAAGAGTTTCACAAATTACCTAGAGAGCAACGTCATTTGCATTCAAGTTCATTCCCACTTAACGAATCGACGTTCGCAAGAAAAAAGTATACAGGACGAAACGTAAAGTAAGAGAAAATTTAAACTAACCTCAAATCGTCAACTTCCATCGGACAGTAAAATACTGAAAGTCATTTCTTCTCCTTTCACGATTGTTAAATTTATCGATTATTACTTCTCACTGCTGCGACTTGTAGGTACAAGTGTTACGCAATGTATTACATTGTCATTGCGCAAGCAGTTCGTAACTCCAGCAGTTAATCAAACTGGAATCATAGAAAATATCTAATAACTCGTCGATACGGACAAAATCCATTAGTAAACGGAAGTTTCATTTATCAGGAACAGAAAGTTCCAGTCCAACTGCACATTTCGAATATTCCAATTTCCCGTGACTACTAGAGCCCTCTCTGAGTCGGATTTTCAAGTGTAATTACCAGTGCGGTTACCGAGATACGGAACGTTCGTGAGAGAAAAGTCCTACGGTGAAAGTATGGTAAATATTAGAAAGAATAAAAAAGTACCTTGAAATTGGCCGTAAACTCTTGCGGTTCCCGATAGCATCATCCATTGTCCTTTTGAGGTTATCTGGATAATTTTTACGAACGCGCGCGGTATGACACGACGCGCCGGTTGGGTTAGGTTAGAAGCGACGCAGAGGGCAGCGGAGAGGAGACAAATCTTGGCGACAGTTGGCTCGATCTTTATAGCCCGCAAATAACAACTGAGTTCATCGTCCTTTACAGTGTTTCTACGAATCCGATGCAATTGATTATCGATCAGATCAATAAGGAGAATCTATGGACATACGTACTTCTACCACCATACGGTTCCCTCGGATTTATCGTGTCCAATTCTCCCGTTGATAACCTAACCTAACGAGTGTCTTGTTAGTAAACAAGAAAATGAATATTTCATCCGTCTTGCTCCGTAGCAGCTTTTCAACTGACCGCTCGTCACTCTGTTTTAGTTAATAATTCACTCGAGGATAAGAATACGCATTGCGTAAAATTTGCCAGCAGGTGAGTACCGCATTATTTCACACTAATTGTAAGGTAACACCAGACAAGATTTCTCATTATCAATTATCATTGATTAGACGATACAAACGGGTCCCGCTTTGTGAGTCGGGTACCACGTAGAGTCACGATTTACTGGAACGAATTACTGATAGCGTTGACAGCTCTGATAAGAACGATAAGCAATGCTAAATTGTCACTCTATTAGGTATGTAAAGCAGCGCACGAAGTCACAGGATGCTGGATTTCGTCTATGGATATTTACGTAAATACATACAGGTATATATATTACAGATATAAAATCAAAAAGTCTTCTAGGATCTGGTATGCTCGAGAGGTTATAAAATTATTCCAGAATCACGTGCCGTGGCTGTAAAGGATTATTTATTCGGATAGCGAAAACAACTTCCTCTCCGAATACGCAGACGGAGTGAACGATCGGAATGACCAATGAGTTATGGAGAGTTCGATCAGTCAATTTCTGGGTGTAATACTTTTTCGAATTGCGACATCGCGTAAGAACGACGTCAACGAACAGAGTGGAATGTCGTATTGTGTGAAACCAAGGAGGCATCCAAATGTCTCGAACCGAGCAATCTGGCAGCCAGTCGACTGGCTAAGCGTTAAGCGGTCAACATGGCCGGTCAGGTCGATAGGTGAGCAGAGCATCGAGCGTGTCTCTTGGCTTAGACCAGGGGAAGGCAGAGTGACGTAAAAGCACGTACCATACATATGCCGGTTAACATGTATGTAGGAGAGAAGGCATCGCGAGCCAAGAATTCAAAGCCATTGTCAGGCCTGCTGCCGGATGGCTGACGTCTACCTATTACGGCCGCTGCTACCAGAAGAGGAACCGGTCATAGAAACGTTACGGTTTTTTATTTTTATATTCTCACTATTCGAATTATCCATCGGATGACTTCGATAAGCTACGGAGAGATCGATAACGACGATTATTATTTTTAACTAAGAGATCGATTGATTATTGATTATTAAAAATAACGTTTTTCAATCCTACTGCTAGTCTTAGGGTTAACGCATCTGATCGTGTACCAAGATTCAGCAGCAGTAGTAACGCACTGAGCGAAAGGGCTTATCTTGACATTTAATTAACTTAGGTAAATTGGATAGTTAAAAATAACAGCTTACATAATTAATTCTGAAATAAAAAAAAACCGAAGCGTGGGTTTTGTACGTCGTATCTGCGTAGTCGATGCTGCGTAGGCTCAAATACGAATGCGCCGTTTGGACGTGGCACGTGAGACTCTTGGAGAGAAAGGAAGAGAAGGGAGAGACAGACTCGATTCCTAAAGACCAGGATGGATTGAGGATGTTAAAAAAAAAAAATAGTCCATGATCATTACGTCCGTGTAAAATCTTTAATAATGAAATTATCATTAAGCGGCGCATGCGCAGTCGCGCTTAGATCGCAATGGTAGGTGTCATATTTCTTAATGGTAGCAGCAGTCGACATGCTCGATTAAAGCTTGAAGCTCGAACCTTCGTGTAGTATCGCAAGGCAACTTACAACACTTGAATAATCGACATCGTACGATTACGTAACAGCCTACTCAAACGGTCGAGCGAACAAGAACACGTCTGCAGTTTTATTTTTAATAAAGGTAAAATACGACTGCAGCAGCTGCCTGGCATCAATAATTATTCCTTTGCCGCAGGTCGAACCAGATAACGAGTGGAACGTGATACAAAGTACTCTGATAAGCACGCTTCCTCTTTACCTGCTGAGTTCCAAGAATTCGAGTAATAATGTATCTTAAGCGATTCGACCTTTGACCCGGGCCCTGAAATTTCGCAACTCTTCCTTCGATCAAAAGTGCCGATTGATTACCGGTTGATTACAGGGGAAACAAATGAGCCGTGCAAAGCCACGTATTAAGGTCCCTGGGTATAAGGTCTTAAGGGCGGCGATAATGGCTGAAGAAAATAAAGCAAAGCTACCGGCAAGACAGGGAGAAAGGAAAGGAAAATTTTTTTTTTTTTTTTCAAATTCTGAGATAACCAGGTGAGAGCCAATCGTTACCGAGTGCAATTAGCAGGAGTTAATAATTATCTGTATTGCATCTAATCAGTGCTAAACAATAATATAGTGTCAGGTGGTCAGCTCAAATCTTTAATGCCTTTAATAATTACAGGTTGCAGTACTGAGAGTGCCGAGGCTGCCGATTCTACTCCCATTCGAGATTCAAAGTTCCAGACTAATTGTGGGAAAGTCGAAGGTACGAATATTAAAGAAGAGCGAAGTGCCTGATCAAGTTGGTAATTAGCCCAACGCGCTCTGCATTGTGCGTTGGCTGTTGGCCGCTGGATGGTGGATGTTGAATGTTAGGCGTTACGAATTACGACAAATTCGTGTATCAGCCTGATGCATAACGGCATTCCATCACTGCTCTGGGAATTAAGTCGTTGGCTGAGGTTGCAGCTCGCAGATTACTAATTTTCCTGTCCGTGTTTTCTGGGTTACGCTGGCGATTGCTCGCGAACGGCGAGGAGCATGATCTACCGTATCGTGGATCACCGAGCCAGAGTATACGAAGTATGTAGGTAGACTGTTGGCACGACCAGGCGGATGCTCGGATACTGTGGATGCTGGGAGCCAAGATTCTTGGCAGCCCCTCTCGATGCTGTCTCCGTAATTCCCTGGAGCGTAGACAGCATGAGGATCGCGGTCGTCGGATGTTTATATTAGAGATAGTGTACCTCTGTACCCGAATAACCAACCAGTGGCGGATCGTCGCCATTTTGTTGTTTAAATTTACTTTTAAGATAATTCACATTTTCTTATCAGTACACATGACGTAGGTATAACGTACCGTGTTTAGTCTTTGATTGAATTACTTTTTTGGGGGTTTTTTCTTTGTTTCAGTGTATCTTCTTATTCCTGGAGACCAAAGGACGAACAATGGAATTATGATGAACCGTGGAGGCTGCTGACGCCACTGCAATTTACTCCAAATAGTTGAACTCAGATGTAACAGCAGAGTGCAGTTGCGGCGCGGGCTGATGTATAATGCGGTGTAGGAGTAGAGTGCTTGATTTTATCGTGCGCTGCGTAGAAAGATTATTAATTGGGGTTGCGTGTAATTGGCATATAATATTCATAGAGTCGTTGAATAGATTGTGAGTGCGATCCGTGCGCAGTGAGAAACTCGTAATTCGTATTTTATTGAAGGAATGGAACAGTTGGCATTACTGTGTTATTATTTGTCGAGTATCAACGCTGCGATATTTATTGTAGGAGCAAGTCGCGTAAGCCGAAGTGTAATAACCTTGTGAAACTAGACGAATTCGATCGGCGTGAAGTCAGGCACTGTCCCGTACGATGGCGCTGCTTTAAAAGTAGAATAACAAACGTCAAGTCTTGGAACAGGAAGCGAGATCTTGCGGTCTCGAGATGCGTCTTTGGTTCTCGCCTGCAGCATCGGTAGCGTTACCGCAAATCTTACTTTATTTGCTTGGATATTAGTTAACAGTGTCCTCTAAACTGGATGAATATTATCTAGAGAGAAATAGGCTTAAGATTGTGTAGTGGTACGACTGGTAAGGTTGGATCGAGTCTCTCTTCCTTTTCCCGTAATACGAACTGGCAAAGAAAGAAAACGGATTGTAGTTGTATATTTGTTGATTTTTATTATTTCAATATCCTGGTCCATCCAAGAGTACACGTGGAACTTTGTGTAGAAAAGATGCTTTGATTCTGATAGATATTTTTGTACGTTCGAGAATCGTCACTTGTCACAGTCTTGCAATTCCCACCTTCCTGTGTCGTGACTTTTTGAAGGGAATTTTCGGATTTACTCTTTGGTTATTTTTTTGGATACATTTTTTTTTGTCGATTTTCATTATACATATGGCTTGGTCAGGTTCAAGGAATTTTACGCGTGGTAAGTTTCTGCTTGCTTACGTATGAGAACTTGTCGAATGAACTTTTGTGCTTTGAATGAAAGTCAAAATCTTTACCGAAGAATCTGACGATAAAGTCTCGAAAACGGAAGTTCTTGCCGCTGGGGCGCTGCCCACCGGAGTGTCGATCGTTTCTTGGTCGTTCAACTCGGATTCGAGTTAATTCTCAGGAGCTGTCTAACACGCAACGTTTGACTCCGTAGCGATCCTCCGGCGCATCCGCTCTCTCACGGTGGACTTGTCACGGACAGCTAATCTCCCGTTTCTAGGAGGGCGTCTTGATACTTTTACCAGAATGAGAATCCGTGGTGGTTCTACTGGAGGATCGTGCGACGGGGAGAGAATCAAATGGGAGAAGGAAAGGAGCAGCTCGAGTTTTGAAAAGGCGAAGAAACTCGAGGAGAAGCCACTCGTCGAGAAACTTCATCCCGACGACAACCCTATGGGCAGTCGAGTGGCTGAAAGGGCGCACTCGAGAGAGCTGGAAGAAATCTTATCGCGTTGGAATGTAAATAAGCCAAAGAAATAATTAATGTAAGAAGCAACAAGATTCTCCGTACGAAAATGATGTACGGACGAAAAGAAAAAAAAAAGAAAAAAAAATCCAAATTATACGGTATACATCTTATTAACCAAAATCAAGGTAATCTTTGGTTACGAGAAAGATGAATAATTGATTAATGACAATTAAAATATTTTTTTAATTAACAGTCACGTTTTATCCAAGCAAATATACAGCAGTAAATTTAATTCTGTTTCTCTTTGAATCACGTTCAAATTTTCTGACGTGTGGGTATCTGTTGTCAAGGATCTGATGTTCTGGAACAAAAAATTATATCTAAATGACCCGGAGCGCCTGGGTCCATTCTTCGGAGGCTGTACGTACGTACGTATATCTGCGACCTCCAAGAGGTTATCTGGCTGTAAGGATCTAGATATTACCAAAACGATCCATCTTCCTTTCTTCCCCTCCGTTGCATTTAGCGTCGCCTTCTACCGGAGGCACACTTTGTGCTCTATACTTCTTTGGATTGATATATTAGACAGCATGTGTGGTGAGAGTGCCAGGAGTGGGGAGTGATCATGCGCAATGGACAGGAGACGCGTAGGACGCGTAACGGTAACGGCCATGCCACGCGACCGACGCCATTGACGCGACGCCCTCGACTGATCTCGACTCCGTTGGGACATTGAAAGGTTCAGTCCGTCGTTTGGACAAGCGGTCAGACCAGTCTGTCACTTTAAAGCGTGGCCATATTAAATAACGCTGACCCAGAGGTTAAGTTGGCACCCCTGATCGTACGTGACTTCCTCTCCTCTTTCTTCCCTTTGTTCTACACTTTCTCCAGCAGCAGCGTAACGAAGCTACCGTTAAGTGATCACTGGTTAGACGAACGTATAAAGGTAATGGAAAAAAGCTTAAAATGTTCTTTTTCAAGAGTCGTCGAAGTTATTGAGCTTGAAATATTCAAGCTGACCCATTAAGGAGTCAACTTGAGCATCGACGCCCACTGAATTCATACTCGTGAACTCTGATGAACTCCTGAACTCTCTTTATTCGTCTTTGACGATCCGAGGACAATGACGGAATACTATTTTCTCCTTTAGAATCTGCATGTCATTCACCGCGAATCTGACTTCCTCTTTTGACTTACGGTACTCGGGTCTCTGCTCTCTAATTAGAATTTGCACTTTTAGGTTTCACTGTAGTCCTTTCGTTTCTTGATTCTTCAATTATTCCGACTATTCTGTTATTATGGGTTTTCACAAAATTATAATAGTTTTTGCTACCTTTGTTTCTCCTCTTGACAAAACTTTCTTCTGTGAGGATTTATCATCCTATGTTCTTCACGAATTTTTCAAAATTAAAAAAAAATTCGGTTTCCCTCTTAGCAGAGCGTGGTTTCGATCCACGGACCTCTGGGTTATGGGCCCAGCACGCTTCCACTGCGCCACTCTGCTGTCGTTGTAATGACTCGCCGCGATTACGTACATCAATCACACACTTAATATAATTATACGACAGAACAACTTTGAATCTTCAATTCGTAACGGTTAAATGAAACTTGTAAATCTGCACGAGTTTAACATTATCTTTTTATATAAAAATCTTTAAATGATAATATAGCCGACCAACCCTATACCGAACAGCTCATTGTCCGACCTTGGAAAACTTTGACGTCACATATGCATACGTCCACTCTCTCTCTCTCTTTCTTTCTAGAAGGATCAAGGCCGATAAATTATTTCGTATATATCCTTTATGCCGAATTACCGTCCGACTAAACTGTCCTAGAGTAAAACTTACGGAAGATTACTGAATAAGATACGCACACCTCGTAAATAAGTTGGAAAGTACGTAAAAGGAGGAAAAGTAAAGAGACGCGAGGGACAAGAAGGTTAGACTGGTATCTAGATACGGACTGCTCCAGGTGTTCCAAGCGTCAGGCAGCCGCTGGCGATGCTCTTCCGAGTTCCAAGAAGACCAGAAGACAGGCGACGTAATACATTACCAGTTAGATATACATGAACTCGATATGTAACAAACTTCAGGTATATGGGCTATAGACTACAGAGTACAGTGCAGCCCTGACAAGCAATGACTCCTGACGTCTGACTAACCATTCTATTTCAACGCTCTCTTTGGATCCTCTGACTAACAGAGTAACTCCTCCGCACTCCTTCTGGTGATCATAGTCATCTGAATTTCCCATATTATTAGTACGATTCATCGTTATACGTTCCGGAGGAAGTTATAGATCTTATGAGCGATGCTATTCGCTGTTGATTTTTAGCTGCGCAGTTGGCAGCGAATTAGCCATTCTTGTTTTGTTTTTTTTTTCGCGCGACACACGGTAGATATTTGTTTCTGAATTCTGTGGATTCAGGTACATTTCGTTTTTGAGAGTAAAAGCAGTCAAAGAGGTGGAACGAGAGTCGAGGACGGTTGAGCAGCGGATAAATTTATGGGATTTATGGAACATTCGATATCCGTTGACTTCGATTTGAATTATTTGGAGTAAAGATTATAAATGGCGTGTAAATATGTAACGCGATCGATCGACATGGCGGAATCGTGTTTTTACCGAATCACTTTCATCCACGATGCGCGACGAATATCAAAGGCTTTGCTGTTACGAGATTTCACTTTCATTGACTTTCTTCGTAGCAGCTGGGAAGTTGAGCCGCGAATCGGATCGGGACTACAAATTAGAAATTACAAATTGTAAACTGTGAACTACAAAAATCCGAAACGTAACTCCTTCTTTGTTAGAAAGTTACAATTTGAAACCAACGAGCATGCAACGAATCGCTAACGATTTACCTACTCTTCGTTTTCATGCGCAGGAGGTTATTCGCTCTTGGTTGAAACGAATTTATATTTGCGTTACTTCCCAAAACATAATTGCAGACAGCAAGTAACGTCTTACGTAAACCTGTTAACGAATAAACATCTTTTCAAGGATATTAACAGGAGCATGGCTAAATAAAAAAAAAACATCAAACTTTGTCAAAGAGACGTTTAAACAATTTTCTTTCGTAATAATCGTCGCTCTTAGAAACATTTATGCTCAATGAATATACAAATCCAAATGTGCTATTGCACTTTCAGGTTTCATAACCTAAAAAATATTTTTTAGAGAGATAAGTGAATTTCTTCGGTAACGGTAGGTAAAGTAGAAAAAGTTTAGTGAAAATTTTCCATACAGCTTGCGTCTCTTCCAATATATTATCCACAGTAAGCCAGAAGAAATGCGTGTAGAATTACGTTATGTGTTTGAGGTCCATTAGGTGCCTGAACTGTGCTATAATTCATCCACGAACAATAAATATTGAAGAAGCCATTTTGTTATTGCGTTCGACGTGACTCCTCCAAACTTCACATTTCCTTCGTGAGAATCGACTATCGGCTGCGTCGGGAGGAGACTAGGTAACGCCGCACGAGAGGTGGTCCTCGACCCGAAGCAACCCGAAAAGAAAGACTGGCTAAGATTCCTTCGTGAAGAAGTTCCATGTTAGTTATTATGTTCATCCACCATGCTGCATGCTCACGGTTCCTCCTTATAGTACTGCCTTATACTGCCAGTGGTGGGTATTTTGCTGGCAGCAGTGCTGGCCCCACTCGCGACTCGAGGATACCCGAGGAAAGCCGATCGAAGTCGAGACGCGGCGAGCTGAACCGAAATTGACCGATGATTGCCGAACTTTGCCACTCTCCCGTAGAATGGTTCGAAGCGCGATCGTGCAACCGTGCGGCAGCCGAGACGGGCGGACAGGCAGTGGCCGCAGAAGGGCAGACAGTCACTCAGGGAAGGCAGTCGCGTACGAGTGTCTTTCGCGTTCGTCTCTGTTTAATTGGATTTGGATCGGTACGCGAAATCTTCCTTCTTCCGGTTCTTTAACAATAGACATATGATAAAGTGCTCTCGTTAATCGCGCTTACACTTCTGTGCTATCTATTCCCATCGAAGAATCAGTGCAAGATTGAAGTTAATGGTGGACGTTTTATTTCTAATAGCTATCACGGATTACTGGATTACTCTACGACCAGCAACGGGAGTCTTTCTAAAAGGTGCGATATCTTGCCTACATTCACAAACTTTCTGGGCTTAAGGCATATGAAAAAAAAGACTCGCTCTACTTTCCGGCGTAACCTTTAAACCGTGAATCTTTTTTAAATCCTTTTTCTCTTGTTCTTGTTGATCCTCGGTATCTCGCATGTTCCTTGGACCGCATCGCTCACCAGTATTTTAGAACAGCTGTACCCAACTGCTGTATTCTATCGAAAATTTTGAAAATCCGTCCATTGCTACATAAAGAGAGTCGGATTGCACTCGGGCGTGAATTATCCTCGGACTCGTCGGGAAAATCAGGAAATCTTTTCGAAATGACTAACCGTCGAAACGTCGCGAAGAAATAAAAAGCGTTAGGTGTCGTTTGAAATTACCAAAAAGAGATACGCAGACTGACTGTACTTTATGACAATAAGATGTTGAAACAAGTAGAACGAAAAAAAAAAACTGACTGTTCAACCAACAACGCCGCATAACTTTGAATTCCTCGATATTATAAACGGAAACAGTTTTTCGTCCGATTCAAATGTATTTCTCGTATAATTTCTCTTGGCTTGCCTATCGAAAGAAATGATTCGGATACCAACAAACACAAACTAAAGGCACGTGGGAATATTGGCGTATATTGTTCGCGCACCGTTTCTCTTAATAAATTCGCTATCTGACGTAATCGACGAATACATTCTACCCACGTAATTCTTAATGGGTCTTTTTCTCCTCCATCGTCAACGTTCGAGCGTCATGTTTTCGTCCCCGTCAACTGTACCTGATTTCTCCACCAGAAGACATTTGGCAATTACAATAATTTCATCGTAATTGACACAAAGCCTAATTTTTAAAAATCTCCGTTCGTTGAACTTTGTCTTCGTTTCTGTTTACTTTCCTAATCGTCCCCTGCGATCGTTCCCGGAGTAAATCGACGCCGGCCATTCCGGGCCGCTTCTTTACGTACTGACGATTCCAAAACACTACCGACATCAAAACAACAATAATTATTCCCAAAAAAAAAAAATATTACCTCCTCATTAAAAATTTACCCAAGCATCCCCCCCCGATTAATACACCATCCTCAATCGCACCCAACCTAAAAATACATTTACAAGCTTAAACTCGCATACTCGGAACCACAGTCATCCTCCTGACTAATCATCAAATAATAAATCGTGACAATATAGAGGAAAGAAAAAACACACAATCACCTGATAGTTATTGCATTCCATAAAATATTGTCACTACTGAATTCACCCGATAAGACCAACGCGTACCAGTTATCGCCTCAAATCGTAACAAAATGGCATTAACCGATACCAGCCCGGCGTCGTCACTATCGTAATTTAATAAAGTGAAGAAGTCCGAGGAATATTGTCCACGTCCTCGAAGAAGCGTTACGTAGTCGGGTCAGTGTATGCGTAAGCAATGCTCGGGCAACCTGGTGAACAGTTGTGGTACCGTTGTCGGCGGCAGCAGCGAACTACGATGCGTGTTTGTTTGCTGCTGCGTAACCGGTCGTGTCGAGTGAACCAGCAGGAGAAAAAACAGAGAGAGAGAGAGAGAGAGAGAGAGACGTCGGCCGGCCGGCCGGCTAGCGAGGGAGCGACCGAGCAACCATCAGGTAGAAGAGGCAGGCGGCAGCGGCAGAGGTGCGTGGGTCTGCGCGCGTAGAGGAGGCGAGTGTAGCGCCAGAAGAAGAGATGCGTGGCGAGGAGCGTGTAGAGGAAAAGGAATTAAAAGAGGTAAACGCGGTGGAGTGCCGTTACCGCGCGTCCTCGGGTAGGAATGGCCAAGAGGCGCTGGATAAAACCTGAAAGCGGCAATCGGGATCGCGGAAAGAGAGGACGACGGTGGCTCCTCTTCCTTTTTTGTTTGGATTGCGGGGCGAGTTTTATACGCGTCCCGAAGGGATGCCTGTTCTTTATTTTGTATTAATATTACAGAAGAGTGTATTCGTGACGCGTGTAGTTGTGGTCGCTGGTAGACAAAATAATTCGATTTAAGTAAACACGAGTTTAATATCGTAGCTGTTATATATATGTAGTATATTTAAAATCCAGATACTGACCTATTTCGTTCGCGTGCATTTTGCCTCTTGCACAAATGCATCCATCAATCTATCGATCGAGCGATCGAGCACGGTGAAAGTGGCGCTCCTCCTCTCTGTTCCTTTTAAACTTAGAAAGTCGATTGTCCTGTCCTCCCGTTGCCCTCTCGTTACGCCGTTAATGATTTCAACTATCGTGACGATCCGAAGGATTTTATTTTCTTCCTTTTCCTTTTTTTTTTTATTACTCGCCATGCCGGAAACTGTTGATCGTTATGTTTCTACGTGTTACAGCTCATGGTTTGTTATGTATTACAAGAGTTTGTAACTTTGCTTTTTTTTTTTACAAATTTTATTACTCTAACAAAATTATTTATCCATTTCAGGCTAGATCGAATCAATTTTATCATTCCATCTGCTTCCTGGTTATCGTAATGACTAGAGAGAGCAAGTCGCATTCCGATAGGAATGTACAGCAGTCAATATATTTATCGTGAATCTACTTTTCTAAAAAAAAAAAAAGACAAAATTAATTTTCAAAATCGATATTAATTTTTTTTTCTCTAGTCTCATTATTGACTTTCTTCTTTACCTACTGAAATTACAATGATGGTCATATCGGCCGGGCAATTCGTGATGACGCCTAGTTACCGATGCTGAATTCCCAGTTAGCGACGACATTGAAATTCCGAAGGGTAGGTGCGCCAATAACCTAGCCTAACTGACCCCATACCAGGAGGGCGTGCCCTAGGAGGAACGACAGTCGCGGAATAGTAAACGCGATCAATAAAGTTGACAGACCCAACAGACACTGTACTTGTACGGTAGTGTAGTCCGTGCACGTGCAGCATCTCCATGACTCTTGGGGATGCTGAGTGCAGCAAGCTGCATTGGACTTGGGCCGGGGGGGGATTTCAAAATTATTATTATTTTTGGCTGCCGATAAAAATTATTATAGCTGCTCGGCAACTTTTATGACGCTAATAACAGCAAGGCGGATATTTATTGAAGCTTGAGTAAAACCGTAACGAAATAGTAAAGAAAAAAAAAATATTATTACGAACGCATTACGACTCGCTGGGAACGCGGCTTAACGTTCTTTTACGAGGCTAAGAGCGAGGAACGGTCTAAAGGACAACCAGCATGGTGGAGCGAGTTAAGTTACTGTATGCTTTTTTTTTTTTAAATCAAGCAAGTATTCGCGCTAAGATTTAGTCATTTGAAAATTTGTCAGTTTTTTTCGCGAATAGGTTGAAATATATGTGTATAGAAAATGGCGAAATGTAGGATCACGCGAACAGACGTATATCGATATTGGTTCGATATCTTTGTGAATTGGGTTTCGTAGGGATTGATCGGAGACGAGAGAAAGTCTGTTGGCTCGATGGGACGCGAACGAAGAAAAAGTTTAAGGAGAAAAAGCAAAAAGGCTACACTGAAATTTGACACAGTTATAACACGCGCGCTTCCGACGCGAAGATCCTCTTCAGCGATCCACTCGATCGCGCATATATTTGCCTAGATCCTCGTCAGACAGTTACTCGGATGATTGAGCACAGAAGAACCTACTTCCGAAACGTGCTCGTTGCGCGAGGAGAGCTAGGTGAAAATTTATCCTTGTGTGACACTGGCTTTATCTTTTCCCTTATAGCGCTCGTACGTGTAACGCGAACCTGAATTACGAGTGAAATAACTGTCAGGTCCTTTTTTGGGAAAGTGAAAGAAAAAAAACTAACTACTGACGTACCTATTCATTGGATTGCTTGACGATACTCGCGGCGAGAAACTAGCAGATCATTTGGCAGCCTCCTGCTTCGAGGGGTTTGCGCTTTGTGCTCCGTGATTATTTCCAACTGACCCGCTTACGGCTCCCTCCGCATACCTGAGCGTCGTTTTCGGTCCGTTTCGTGTCTCTCGTCTATTTCCATCGAGTTTTCTCGCCCTGCCAACACTTCCGGTTTATTTAGTGCGACTTCCCGTACTAGGACGCGCCTCGTGAAAATTGACGTTAACTAAGCTATGTCGTACCTTTGTTTACCTGTTGGAGTCAGACCTACGTCACAATGCTGTACAGGGTCGTACGTGGCTTCTGGACTATTCGGAAGTCCCGCCACTGGAAGTTCCTTGACCGACGTACTTCTGCAGGAAATCTTGATGCACTCTGTGAGGGGGGGGAAAAAAAAATAATAAAAAGACGCACTGCGAAACCCGTTGGCACGAGCTGCGATGCACCTGCTTTTCTTTAGGTTGCATCTCGCCTGGACGCCGTTACACAATAGAGTCGAATGGCCAGGCACGTAGCGTCCAATTAAGCCCATTCCGATTCCGGCTTGTTTCTTCTGTTAAAGACGTTTCACTCGTTCCAGTCGTTCTCGATTTATTCGACGTCTGAACTTGGACCGTGCTTAGTCTCTCTATTCGTTATTATATCCAAGTTCAAGTCATTTACAGCCGGATGGGTGGCTCTGAGGCTGGTAGGTACCGCTATACGCGTGTATTACGCAACTTCCGTTTAGTTCGAAATAATCCCGAGAAGCTCTTGGGATCGTTAGGAGACGCAGTGGTTGCCGCTTTCCCTCGGCCTCCTTGGCACTTTATAATAATTAAATTGATCCGTAATAAAAAGCACCTTTTTCTTTTAATACCTTTTTCTATTCTTTTCATATTTCTTGTAGGATTCGTTGTCGGTCGGGACACCCGTTATATGTTTTCTCAAGTCGATCTTTCGAACGACCTTCTCTCGACTTGCGCCTCCGGTAGGGTAGAGTCGAAAAATCGACTAGACCAGAGCAGAACAAAGTCGAGTCGAGTCTCGAGCGGAATGCGGGAAGAACGCGCGTTGTATATCTCCGGGCAAGAAGGCCTGCTTACGTAAACGGTATTCCTGACCTCGCGAACGCCTTGGAGGTTTCATCGTTCCGTCGGCATCGAGCGTCGTCACCCTGGCCGCCATACACGTCGTGAAAATATAACGATCGACCAAGCCCGTTGCTGAATAAAAATGCATCGTGCAATTGTCAAGTATGTCAGAATCCTTAGTTATCGCTTCTTGCAAGGCTTCTTCGGTAGGCAGTGCACGCGCGCGACTAAATATTTGTATATTTTTATAACTTAATATTCGAATTGATTGACGAAAATTTCATATCATTTCTTACGAACCTTTTTCATGGCCGACCGGCGCGAAGTTAGCTCCAGTACCGTACGATAGGGCAGCTTCGAGTATCGATGTCAACATAACCTCCAAACGGATCGACAGGACGCTCGCTCGCAGCCAGACGTACCTCAACCAACGTTTACATCTATTTAAAGACGTGCTACACGATGCGATGCAGTGCGTCTCTCTGTAATCGGATATTCATAGAATGGAAACGCCTTCATCCTCATGCGTAAAGTACATGGCGACAGTTCGTGGACGATCTTCAAAAGCACGGGAATTATCCAGTTTATTATTTCGATGCCAGACTCCGTATCCTTGACAGGCTTTATGGCGGCATAAAGGTGGATAAAGGCATTGTTCTCGGTCGGAATGCTGGAATGCTGGAAATAGTTGGCTCGCTGTATGGCAATTATCGACTCTTGCGAACACGCCTATATTTCTACATAACTCTGCATGACAGTCTCTCTTCGTAGGACGCTTTAAACTCGGGACTTCCACACGACGCGCCGCAGACGACCGTCGGCTGTCTGGATGTATCCGGCGCATATGCGTTTCGTATACCTGCCGATCTTTTTTCTCCCTCTTTCCCCTCCACCCTTACCTTTTCTCTCGGTTCGCAGCGCCACTTCTGACCCGCTAGAGCGACACAACTGTGTACTAGGGTCTTAGCCGTTGCCTCGCTCCAGATATTCAATCCACCTCAAATACCCTGACGAATCTCTTGTTTGTCCGAGGTCCAAGAATTACGGATCACCCGACTGTCCTTGCTGTTTCGGTTGCTTTACGGTAATAAAGCATGCTTGTCCTCTCCTTCGTCCGCCATGTTGCATTGGCTCGATACTCGACTATGTAAACGCTGAGGTAATTGCGCCAAATTTTTTTTTAAGTCTGTCACTGTAGACGACGTTATCGCAAAGGCGTCTGACAATTGTCTTTGTCCTTTCGCCTTTGCATCGAAGCGACGTAGACGTGACCAAGGACGCTCGTTCCACAATAATAAAATGTGCCGCAATCTTATTATTATGTTTCCACGTAACTGCGTAAATATGCACGAATGTATCAAGAGAGCTGGAAATCAGAGTCAGCGAGATTACCAAATAAGACGGGATTGTCGACGACGTCGAGACTCGCCATGGCGATCCGGGCAACATGAGTTTCTGGATAAATGGAAGAAAAAAAAAAGAAACAGAGTGTTAACCCAACCTAGACCAATCCCTTTCTCTCCTTCTAAGAAAATGATTGGGTCGACCAAAATAAAAGACTCCCGGGTAGAATTAATCGTGGCCTATAATCTAGGTGGGCGTCCATAAGATAATAGAACGTTCCGCGCATGCGCGCACGAAGACGCGTTAACGTCTCGGCAACGATAAACACCTCAAGACAAATTGCTGGACACTTTGAAACCCTCGTGCGTGCTTAATTAACTGTAACTGAGGATATCTGTGCGGGATCGTACGGGAGAGACAGATTTATTGTTTTATTGAAGTCTCGAGGCTACGAATTTTTCAACCACAACGGAAACGTCTATTCAAACTGGACGATTTACATATTGACACTTGAAATTAGAGACAGACGCTGTTTTCGTATTAAATCACTTATAAGAATCGTCATACTTGCACGTCGAAATTCTATTCATTAACAATGAGCTACTATGGCAGCTGGCAATAAGTCGAAAAATTTTTTTTTCCATTCCTTTCATTTTTATCAATGTTCCTTTTTTATTATTTGACAGCTGCTTAATTATTCCAACCCCCCCCCCCTCCCCCGGGGGGGGGGGCAGTACCTATTACACGTGGTCTCACTCAAGGTCGTCTCTGCTCATACCTTGTATATCCTGTTGCTCGTAAAGATCACGGTGATCGTTTCACGATTCGTTTATTCGACAAGCACCGACTCGCTCAGTTTTGAACCCACAGGCTTCTCTCTACTTTCCTCTCGCTTCTTTATACTCGCCGGATCCTACGCCTTCTCTCTCTAGAGGCGTACGACTATAAGCTTGCTATATCTGTATGGCAAAATTCCAAAGGTATTTCTCCTGGTTACGCGAGCTGTCGAAAAGTCAATCGACGAGTTTCCTTTGTTAGTCAGCAATTCGGTAATTCTCACGAAGCCATATCGACGACTATCGGTGATTCGCTAATCAGTGGGGGAAGGGAGGGAGGGGAATTGAAAAATGAAACTCTACCTATTGTACGCAGAAAGGAATGCTCGAATTTTTGTTTTGGACAATAAAACGTAACCTATACCAGTTTCTACTTGAAAATTCTTTATACCGTAGTTAGTATCGTACACTAGCAGTCGCACAAGTATACAGCGCTGGTCTCTATAAAAGGTATAATATCGGTAGGACGTTGTATAACGCCTCGGCGCACCGATTTACCAGGGCTCCAGGTACTACATCGTCTCTCGACGTTCGTCCGTGCGATTACGCTAACAGCAAACCACGCCTCGATCGCGTAACGTTTCCTCCTTCCACGGAAGACATAACATTATCTAACCCAACCCGACCTAACCCCTCGGTCCTCCATGTACTTCGCGTCTCCCTCTGTTACAAACAACCGGGACTTTCTTTTCTTCCCTTTTACATCCATTTCAATTACTTGTCTTTGTATTTTTCTGAACACCCTCTGTCTTTCTCTTCGCAACGATATTAGCTACTCTTAGCTTCTTGCTTCCTTTTTTTTTTTCTTATATGTATTATATTATTATTCGACTAGAATATCTTTCTTGCGCATTCCTGGATTATCAGAAATACACCATTAACGGGTACCTGATGATTGTTTCAGGTAAGCGGTTGAAGAATTAAGAAAAAATAAAAATCAAAGGCCAATTACACATGATCGGCCGTGATGGACTCGGAACGTGGCTGGACGTTCCTGAGGAATTCGTTAAAGCGTTCGGTGACGTAAGTACGAGTGTAATAACTGGTGGAGGCCGGATGAGCACGTTTTACAGAATATTATCAGCGTAGGATAAGACTGTTAATTACTGACAATTAACAGTGTATGCAGGTAATGGTGCAGTGCGTGACAATTAGTGAGCTCTGATAACAGCCAATTTACAATCGTCAGATTTAATTGTTAAAAATTTTTTTTTTTTTAAATTCCAAATTTCTTTTTGCCCTTTCTTCCCTGTTCAGGTTATGTATATTTTTTTTTTATACCAAGCAAAGTCTGTGTCACACGTGTACGTGGTAACGTATTGAGGATTCTGAAATTCGGTGAAAACCTACCATGGCGGTAGGGGAGCTTCCGGTCCTGCATACGTGACTTCCGGTGCACTCGATGGTTATCTGTATCATCTTGTATGCATTCGAAAGAGTGTCTAATGAATTTTCCCAGCTCGAGAATCAACGTTCGATCATGGCAGCGACAACTTTTCTCTCACCCGTTACGTAGTAAGCTGCCGTTTTGTTATTTGTCCCAGATTTTATTCCGCCGAGTGACACAAGAGTATCTCGCGGAACAATAAGAGAGCAAGAAATAAAGTCTCAATTCGGACATGAAAATGTTTAAATTATGAGAGCGTTGCCATACGTGACTGTACCAGAGGTGCGCGCGTACCTACCGAACACGTGATAAACTTTCACCGTATACAGTCTATAAGATAGGCTAAGTAAAGTCAGCTAAGGTAAGGTACGGCAAGGGAACGCCGGGATTCAGGTGTCCTATGTGGACCGGTTTCTGTAGTATTTCCGCACATGGGTATTTGGTGAACGTATGATGTTACCCAGTTTCCTTTTTTTTTTCTATTTTTTTTCCACACGAACTCTATACCTCAACTATATTTCGTATCCGTTCAAAGATAGTTACTACGAATTGAGTCTATATTCGTGTGTATGGAGAATTTTTTTTCGAACATAACCTATAGCTATACCGACTATCCACGATAATCGAGAGTAATGCCAAGTAACCCGAAATAAATCGAAATATATATATATATATATGCGCGTGAGGATGATCAAGGGGACACGATACGTAATTGAGGTTAGGTCTTAGCTCGTGGCGCAGTCTAAACTCCGAGGCGCCATGTCGCACTGTCGCCGTTTCGAATTCCAAAATAACCGGTAAAGCCTCCGTCCAAGACCAATCCCAAAATAATCCTTAAGTCTACGGGACTACGTGAATTTCATCGTAACTGCCGCGCCGCTGGCATTATTAACCGCGACGGGTTCCCTAATCTCCGTCGCCATGTTCTTTGTGCGTTAAAGCTCGTGGCAGTATAAATTTTCAAATGGCACTGTATCTTTAATGATTTTTTAGTTTTTGGTTTCTTTTTTTTTTTTACACCCGTACGCTTTGGCAACGTGGTCTTATTTTCTTTTTTTTTTCGACGCGCGCGATACTGAGAGCGTCCAGTCGGATGAAAATCTTGACTGATAACGTTTCCTCCCCCTACTGGACAATCCGCCACTCTCGGTTTCGCGAGAGCCGTTTCAAGAAAAGCAACGAGAGTCCCGAGCCTTTTCTGTCTCTCTTGCGCTCTCTTTCTCTCGATCTATCTATCTCTCTCTCTCTCTCTCCGTAAGTCCGCAGAAAAGACGGCAATGCACTCGATGAGAAAGTTTCCTGCCCGATGAGCCTTCCGCGCGAGAATGCGGCATACGCGACTCCCTCGGCCCGTGGGACCAAAAAAAAGATGGCGTCTACGGGTAGAAATATTTTCTCCATCGAGTAGCCGTTTCGATCGCGGCAATTTCACGTTCGCAGCGTCCGTACGTCTTATCGGGTGCTCATCCTTTGTATCTTCTGGATAATCTCTTTGCTTTTTTTTTTTAAGGTTATACATATATATATATCTGATCTTGAGATCTCAGAGAATTTTATTAGCCGTATACATTTTATATTGTCGTTCAAGTCGGCGCGAGGGATGCTGGGAAATATCCTCGACGCTCTAAATGCCTTCCGTCGAAACGTCTTGCCCGACCCGATCTCGACTTCCGTTTCATCGGGAAGAAAGACTGGGCTGGCACTCGCTGCCAATTAGATCGATTCGCGCGGCCACGATGATTCTCGGTTCGATGAATTTTCACGGCTGTACGAGTCGTCGTTCCGCATGAAAATTCAAAGGGAACCGAGGGAAACTCGCGCGCGCGCGGCACCGTTAATTTCACCTTTCGCGACGACCGGGCTTCCTGAGGATCAGCTGCGCCTCCAGGTGACGCAAGAGAGTCATGGCGAAGGAAAAGAAGAAGGAAGCGAAAAAAGAAAAAAAAAAAAGAAATCGAGTAATTATTCTCCGGGCACGCGAAGACACCGTCGGTCAATCGAATTGAATAAGCGTCTCCGTAAGAAGCAAAACTGTCGCTCATTAGGCAGATAGGCCGATCGATTCTTCAATTAGGTTTTCAGATTTTTCGAAAAAAAAAAAATCACCCGTTTTTATACTCAAAGAGTATACCACCCCCCCCCCCCCCCCCAAATATTCCCATCGGACCTAAACTATACTCGGGATTCCAGTTACGCTGCCTCTCCTTGTCAACTTCTGTAACGAGTTAACTTCAGGATCGATCCTCGTCCTTAACAATGATGGATGATCTCGGTGCAGAGTCAACCGAGTCTCTCTCGCTCTCTCGCTCTCTCGCTCTCTCGCTCTCTCGCTCTCTGGCTGCGATCCTCGTGTTGTCGCTGCCAGTAGCAGCTTGGAGCGCGATGCACTGGCAATTACAGACATGCGGCCAAGGGCTGGGGGAGAGGGAGGGAAGGGGTGGGAGGGGGAGGGGAGGGAGGTCTTGGGCCTTGCCGAGTTCGAGAACCCTTTGCCGGTCTGCCATTCCTTCAGGAATTCCTGAAGGAAGAGAAGAAGGAGAAGGAGAGGGGGAGAGAGAGAGAGAGAGAGAAGGCAGGAGCCGGTCGACCGGCTGTGCCCGGCCAAGGATACATTCTTCTTCCATTCCTCAAGGTGCAGATATGCAGCAGACTCCAAACGTATGTCATCTTCTTGGAGACTCCAGAAAAAAAAAAAAGAATATAATTACTTCCTGCTTCTTCGAACGGCCCACTTTTTCTGTCGATTTTAGATCGGACAGGCAACTGTGTTTCTGTAGGAGATTGGGGGAAGGGGAAGGACGCGTGGATAAAATTGGAGGAGCGAGAGAGAGGAGAGTTCAGGCTATTTATTGATCACTGTGTACAGTACAGTACGAGTGACATTATCGATCGGTGGATATATCGATCGATCGATCTTCCGCTGAAATCCTGACGACTTTGTAAATAAAATCGATACTCTTGTTTGTTTGGATTCCGTCGGGATAGGCGGGCGATGGGGAGGGGAGGGGCTGGGTCAAAAATACTTAATCTTACCAGACTATTGAACTTGTATCGATTCGTCATTCGGTCTACACTATATAATTAGATGCATTATCGAACAGGGGCGTGTCGCAGCCCACCGATGTCTGTAGTATCCGTCGTACAGGGTAATTCACTCGAAAGGCATCGCGAAGTGTGTCGCCGGGGAGATTAAGAAATTTTTTTATTTTTCAAAATACTTCGCTGCGATCGTGAAAAAAAATATTTCTTCGTTATTTGCAAGTGGCAGGAAATTTTTACGGGGAGAGGGGGAGGGGGGTGGTGCGCGTTAAAAATGATTTTATCACATTTTTAATTATCTTTCTTACGAACCCGTGTAAAACACGTTCTCGGAAGTAAAAGTCATTTCGGTTACGTGCACGTGTTCTTCTTGGACATTTCAAGAGCGATACTTTCGGAGTAGGGCCACCCTGTACATCATCCAGCCTCAAGGATTATACATGTGGTACGTAAGCACGATGGTCTGCATGCGGCTTCGCTGACTTTGCCAAGCATTATCCTAACGGTTTCGAGGGAGACTTCCCGGGAATGACGCTTCGAGTGAAATGCTGCCAACTTCACGCGGGAAAGAAGTCTCCGCGACGCATGGGACCACTGCGCGCGCTGCACATTGGACAGTCGGAACAGTGGACGTGCTGGATACACGGGAAGGAACGGGACGCGCGTCGGGTTGGCATTCCGAGGCAGGTTAAGGAATAGCGAAACAACGAGAACGGCCGTTGCTGGACTTCGGGGAAATTTGAGGGAAATTAAAACCACGCTATGAAAATCAACATGGCGGACTCTGCTGAGGGAATTGGGATTAGGGAGTCTTTTTTTTTCCCCAGACCTTGAGTTCAGGGTTACTTTTCGTCAGTCTGGCTACGGCGACGTCCTTGTTGGGTCTTGGCGATGTCTTCTTTCTGACGTTCTTGATGTATCGTTGCCGATGGAGGATTTTTGACGTGTCAGCAGCGTTTCAGGCGATTGCTTAATGGATTGATATTTTATTATTATTTTCACTCCGACGTTACTCCAGCCTCTCGTTCTTTGGCTCCTATTTGACTTCTACTCTTTATCGGACATGCGCTTTTCGTTCCATTCGATGCGATAGGTGCCAACGCTACGGGCGTTGCGCTGCTCATCGACGCCTTATATGTGCACTGATGTGATTACTGGATTTTCTCCTAATACGGATTTCTGCTTAGAGGGCCACGGCGGGACTGCAGACTCCATGACGACTAGCACAATGCCCTAGGTGATTTTATAAAACAGGCTAGAAGATATATATACGTATACAGATACTAGATATAGATATACATACGTACACTGTCTATACGTCAGAATTCTCAGACTGGAGTTGGAGATAAAGCGAAATGACATACGTCACTCGATGTTAAATTTTTTTTTTTTTTAACAATTATATATAGCTACACGGCTATAGATGTTACCATTGTTTCCAAATTACGTCAGTGCCACTGGCACATATGAACTGTTCCTATTTTGTAAATTCTTAACATATTTTCTTTGTCAATATTTTTTTTCTTTCTTTTTTTCTTTTTGTAAATTCTTAACATATTTTCTTTGTCAATATATTTTTTTTTTGCTAATCAAAATTACAGCATAACCGATACGCCTACGATTTTTCAGAATTCTAGTTTCCCTTTCACATTCGCGCAACTGGATTTGTGAAGCGTGTGTGTATTAATGTCATATGCATATTTATATCTGTATGGCACGTGTATATCTGACGCTGTCAAAATCAACTTGTCAACAGTGTCGAGCACCTACGTGGAATTCGCGAATATTTCAACTGGCGAATTCTCAAGGGGAAATTATTGAACGCGCTTTCGAAATTCGCAAGGTGCGTGCGAATGCGCGAGCACGTTACGCCACACTGTCCGCAAACTGTCGCTAATTAGAATTCCAGCATTGTGTTCGCAAACTTCCGCTCCCAATAGGCCAGTCCCAGGCAAAGCGGATCCCGTGTCAGAATTAAAGCCGTGAGCGCAACGGGTGCCGAAATTCGTGTGTACGTACCTGGTCGTTACATAAATACGATATAGGCACGTGTAAAATATTTTTGATTGATTTTTGAAATTTTAATATTCTTCAAAAATACCCTATTCGTTTACATTGCTGTTACGTTTTTCTCTTTTTTTTTTTCAATTTTTTCACTCTTATGCAGCGACATGGTGTCCGATCACGTACGACTGTTAAGATTCGGTAATTTCTCCAGGCACGATTGCCCACGAGACTTTTTACAATTACTCGAGCAGCACGCACGAGAAACTCGATGCATTTCGCAAAAGTAAATCCCACGAGGTCGTCGATCACATAGAAACCTATCGAAAGGTACAGTTATTCCAGTTTCCCAGCCACGTTATTTTTCCTTAGCTCGCCAGTGCTCAGTTTATCGCTTCGAGATCCATCGAAGATACTTCAGATTCTCGTTACGGCCACCGGGTATACGCCGGGAGTCTTACGGTAGTCATCTAGGCTGGCAAGAATCGACAATTGTTTACGCGAGTCTATCCGAGCGCCGTGGAGAACGGAAGGATAAGAAAAAAGGGAAAAGTCTAGAATATAAAGAAATATTAATATCCAAGCATTCGTAGTCGAGAAGGCAAGTCCGTGGAGTTACGGGGTTGGCGTCCTTGGATTTGCAAAGTGAAGGAAAGACGAAGGAGAAACACGTAACCTCTTACTGCTCAAATGTCAGAGAGAAAGGCCAACTTGTTAGAGAATCGAGAGACAACCTGCTGCTGCTGCTGCTGCTGCTGCATCGAACTTATAATATCCACGTAATACTTACGAATCACGTAATTTCACGTATTCCACTTTAAAGCCACGCAACAGGCATTCCGTCGCAGCGTCTCCTTTCGCCACGCGTCACTCGAAATCGAGAAATCGGGAATTCTGGGTAATTATACGCGTGGGTTTAGATTTCATTTCTAATGCAACAGTGCCAAATATACAAGACAGTGAAAGACGCCTGGACAGGAATCACATAGATATTTACAAGAAACGTCCTTGATTTGACACAGCATATCGTAATCGTCTTACTTTTTTCTCAATCGATCTATTGACAGGTCCGATAAGCCTGAATAGGTTATGGGTTATCGTTTTAAGTCAAACACAAGAATCAACAAGAAAGTAGATCCCGACCGAGTAAATTTCCAATGGAAATTAAATAAGCGCACGTGTTCAAGGTCCGGATGCCATGAGAAAAAGAAAAAAAGATCTTCCCCGTACGCGTCTGTCAGACACGTGTTTACGCGCGCAGTGCATGCTGGGACTGCGGGGGCTGCGCGTCCCACAGGCTCAAATTCAAATCCCGTCAGTCAACGGTCGTTGGTTCCGATCAGGATGCGCGCGCAGACCCTTCGTGAATAACTGAATAGTCCAACAGGAATTTTCGTAATGGCGGCCACGATCCGCTCCGACGGACAGACGCTGCTTCCCTATCCCAGGATCAATCTCCAGTCCTCCCCGCCTGTTATCTACCTGATATTAATACTGCCGGTAATACCGGTGCATCGCCACTGGTACTTTGGCGCTAGTGCTGCGTGACAAAAGCCACCAGCCACCGAGGGAAGAGAGAAAGAGAGAGCAGAGAGGGCATCGGCCTGACCGTGACCTAGCCACCGCTCCTTGCACTCCTCCTCCCCTGGCTACCAGTACTACGCACCTTTGCACCGCCCTCCTGTCCCTACGTTCCCTCCCCTCCCACCCTTCCTGCCGTAACTTTTCCATAGCCTCGTGCCGCGACCCATCGGATTCGTTTGGTTCTCCGGTGACGCTCGTATTTATCATTGTTCCGGCTATTCTGGTACCTTTGCCGATTTTCAACGACAGGAAGCGTTGCAGCTTTCGACGAGCCACGTTTCATGCTCCATCGAAGCATTTACTGTGTTATTCCTACCGCGAGTACCGGGCGCTGGATTTCATTGGCTACTCGTGTCTTTTGTTTTTATACATTGTCACGGTATCGTTACGTATCTACGCACTGCATCGCCGTCGAGTGATCTTTAGAGCCTTAACGGAATTAAAGTATAATGATCTTTGGCTTCTTGGCAGACGGGGGGAGGGGGAGGGGGGAGGGGAGCTTAAGGCGGACGAGAGAGTACGTAGATCGTCGGACAAAGAGGGGACGCCGTGGCATAATAAAAGCAGGAAGACGAGCCGAAGGATAAGTCGACTACCGTTAAGGCTACGTGAGACTAGCACTTTGACTCGAGCCACGTTCCACTCCGCGCGTAACGTAACGCTACTGTTAGCTACGTATGTACGCTGCTTACGTAGCGTCGTATTTAACTGTTACCTCTGTCTCAGCTTTGGACTTGGCTTGTGCTTTACTTTCACGTCAGGGGAAGACTGTC
>JARQSV010000481.1:945989-961901 GCA_030142285.1 Calameuta idolon | reverse complement strand
CCTTGAGATTCTTTTACTCGATGCAAAAGACAAAACATGATCGAGAGTGGCGATGCTGGCGATGCTGGCGATGCTGGGGATGCTGGTTGACCGAAATAGCACGAAATGCCACGAAATAACGCGATACCGGCCGGATGTTGTGGATTTTACGTCTTGGGGCGAATACATGTGTACGTAGCTTTTTGGCTGAAATAATATTTATTCGTCCCCGGAGTCATTTATGGTGAATTTTGCTCGCGTACCGAAAGTCCAGTATGTTATGGCGAAGACGGAAAGGAAAAGAACGTGTATCGACTTTAACGAAGGTTCAGAGACTTTCAATGTCATCCAGAAACTTTTGGGGCGAGGTGCCACCAGGGAGAGCAACTTATTTTCTCATAAAATAAATAATTTATGCCTCCGCACTACCCAGGCTACATTTAAAATGGCTATCGCGCCGATCTTTCACGGTTTACGTACTCGGTGGAAAGAGCCTTGGAACCGGGGAAAGTGCATCCGGTTCGCGAAGATTGAACATCTTTTTCTATGGCATTCAAGGCAAATCTTTTTGCGACACCTCGCGAGAGCCTCCTTTTCTCCTTATTATTTTTCAGTCGATTTCAAATATTTATTTAACGCGTGGTTCGCCGCTTGCACGAGAAACGCACGTGAAGCGGTTGGAGAATGGGAGACGGTCGATTTAGCGGAAAATTTCAATTTTTTGTATTTTTTTTTTTTCATTTTCAGGAAGAGTCGTAGGATGGACACGTGGTCAGAGGGCATCGCGTACCACTGAAGAGGAACCGACGGAGGGGAAGGTGTAAAATAAAAGGAAAAAGTTTAAAGAAGAGGTGAAAGGCAGAGTCGGAAGAAAACCGGAAAACGGAGGGGAAGGAGGAAACTGCGGGAAGAGGGGTGGAGGGAGGAGGGAGGAGGATGCCCGGCTCGCAAGCCGCCGCCGCCTCGGAGCGGCGAAACGACAGAATGGTGAGTTAGGGGACCTCGAGGAATCCTCTTGGGGTCAATAGGTCATGGGTTCGTGATACCATCAGCTATTCATTTTCTGTGACAAACAATTACGTTTGGATCTGTCAGGCATCGGTGGTGAAAAATTTCTTGGGTTGGCTGTACCGGGTAAAATGTGGAAATACATTTTCAATAGGAAGTTAATTGAACGACCGATCAGGCTTACTCGGTAAATTGCTTCGTGCTCGAATGCAGCAACTTCAAATCCGCTGAATAAAATAACAATGGCACGTGGAAATCACGTAACGTCACCAGCTCGAAGCGTAGTTCCGCTTCCGGTTTTGGCCATTTTACCCGAGCACGTCGAAATTCATGCTGGAATTTTCCAGTCTGGAAAAATTAGTAGTTAATCGTTTTGAGGTACTTTGGTGGGGGGTTTTTTTTTTAATAAATTTTTTTCTTTCAGACCACCCACGAACCACCAAAATTGAAGACGACACTTAAGACACCCCCGAAGCAAGCGACCAATCCTCTCCAGTTCGTCAAAGTAGGACCTTGTTCGCTCTATCGCACTGCTCAGGAGCAGCTACAGAAGGTACAGGAGGTCAAGAAGATAAAGCAGGAGGTCCGCGACGATCCCGAGGATTGGCAGTCGGTAAGATCGATTTGAAGAAAAATGCTATAAAATTTTTGAAACTGCCATTCTGAATTTGATTATAGAAAATTAATTGCTTCCTTTGAGACCGAGAGAAAGATGACGTCATACGGTGTTTCATTGCAGAATCTGGACAATTGGAAGAGCAGTCGCAGGAAGCGGCAGGAGCACATAATCGAACGGGTGGTCGAGGTGAAGAAGCTGGAGCTCGAGGAACATGACAGGCAGCGTCGCCGGAGCAAGACCTTCTCGGAGATGATGGAGGAACGGGGGAACCGGGGTCGAAAAATGAGTATCAGTCTGGCGATGTATCAGGAGGAAGATGCGAACGACCTGAGCGACCTTGGTATTGGGACCAGCAGTGGGAAGAGCTCCATCAGTGGGGACCCTCACGATGACGCCCACAGTGTTCTAGTCAGTCTGCTTTTCTTTATCTCCTTCTCTTTTTTTTTTTTCTTTTCATCTTGTATCTTTGATACCTCTTCGGTCAGATCTTATTATCATATTTGTCTAACCCAAGCGAACTGTACCCATGAATGATTTTGCAGAGCGACAGGGACAGCGAGATCGAGAAGAATCATTCGGACGTGGACAACAACGGTACCGGTGAAAACGGAAATGCTGTACCCAATAAGAAAGTCGCGGATTTCGATAACGGTTTCCACGGCAATCACAGTCACAAGAATAATCACAACCATAATCATAATCAGGAATACGATTCAGCTACCACGGCGACAGCAAGCTCACCGGAACCTGAAGAGTACACCTACGAAGGTGCGATCCGTGGTTACGTGTCCAGGGTGTCCCAGAATATACCGATGCGAAGGAAGTCCTTGGCGAATTTGGACGCGAAGCTGAACAACTCCACGGTTAACTCCAACGATACCGGCTCGAAGACCAGTTTGAACGACGAAAAGAATTTACCAGTTGTCAAAGTAGATATAGTTAAGAGGCGTGAAATTTTTGAGAAAGCCTCGCAAAAGAATAGCGATACTAAGACCAAGAGACTGTCCGGAGACTTCACCAACACAAAGTCCATCAAGGAGAGACTCTCCCATCTGGAGAACCAGAGGGAGGACGGTGAGAACGGCGGAGACAAGAGTAACGCTAACGGTAGCAGTAATAAGATTCTCAAGAGACTCTCTGGTGACATGAGCTCCATTAGAGAGAGACTTTCGAACCTGGAGAAACAGACGAGCGAACGCGAAAGTCAAAGCCATCATCAGGCGTCTCAGAACCTGGAAATTGCCGAGAATTCCATCCGGAAGACCAGGACCGAGGAATCGTCAGATACCGGTAGACCACTTCGAGACAGACTGATGTCTCTCGAGAAGTACACAAGTACGGAAAAGCCTTTCCTGATCACTCCGGTGGCTCCACCGGCATCCGAGGCTGCTCCGAAGACTTGCGAATTGTCCGCAAGGAGCATCAAGGATCGACTCAACGCCCTGGACTCGTCCAGGAAGAAAGACCTGGACAAACGAACCATGGCGAAACATATACTCAGCTTCAGAGACACGGAAACACGAATCGAGACGTCGACCCCCAGTGAGAGGAGTTCATCGCCTGACTCGGAATACCGAATTCCCAGGACAGCCTTTCACCGTAGTCTCGATTCTCTCGATGCAGATGCCTCCAGCGGTCCCGATACCTTCGAGAGGGTCCAAAGTCTCGAGGAACTCGATTACAGCAGACGCTACCCAGCTTCCTCTTCGTCAGCTGAACTCCTCAACGACACGGACCGTGAAGATTCCGGTATACACACTGCGGACGTCAGCTGCTCCGTAAGCCAAGCCGATGAACCCGTTGACGAAGACATCGGCGTCCACACGGCTGGCAGCAGCATCCCCGAAAGACAGGAACCCCTCGCACGGCGACCGGAAGAACCCACCCCAACGAACGAACCATCTAAATCTGCGGAACTCGCTGCTGAACCGCTTTCAACTGCACTTTCGACAGCTCTTTCTTCATACGCCACTGAACCGGAAGCAGTAGTAACGAAGAAGGTAAGACTATACCCATTCGCTTTCGCCTATCTTCTACTTGGAGGATTTGACTCTAGTCTGTTGTTCGTTCATCCGATCTATCTCCATTCATCTGGTATAAAATAGCATTAACCAGTCATCGCCGAGGAGGCATTTCCCGTAGTAACGCGAAGGCACTTTAGGAACTTCAATTGAACGTCTTGAATTGTCTTCTAGCGTTTCGTAAACTAAACTTGAGGACGCTCTAGAGACGCCGCGCCTCCCACGTTCTCATTCTTTGTAATCTAAGATGTCTAGACTCTTGCCTCCTCGGTGTCACTGTTGTATTCTCTCCTCCTTTCCTTCTTCGCTCTCGCCCTCGTTCACATGCTCACTTCTTATTCTATCTTTTTCTCAACACTCTGATCCTCTAGGAAACTGCTGAATCTTCTGGGGAGCTGTCGACTAACAACGAATCTCAGCCACAAATAACCGTAGACGTAACTAACTCTGTAACGATCCGATCTACCTCGAATCGTCCTATAGTTTATCAAAGTCCCAAGGTACCTGCAAGACGCACTCCACCCGAATCACCTGATCCTACCTCCACGTCGAAGCCCAAACCTAATCCAAAGCCGAAGACACTCCTGAAAATGACTCAAGACCAGCCTGCTACTCTGACTTCGACTTCTTCGCAGATTCCTGTAGAGTCCACGTTACCTACCGAGCAAGACGATCGCTCTGAATCAAATCTTGATATTGCACAAGACAAGTGCCTGGACAATAGCAGTAATGCTGATACAGTCCTGTCTTTGAATCTGGAGAAAGAAACGACGTCCGAGGACACCTCTTCCACAAGAACACCTTCGTCCCCAACAGCTCCTCACCTTGCACCCACGCGAACTCCTCGTCCTGACTCCGGACCAAGTGGCAATCTTCAGACGACGAATCAGACTCCAAAATCATCCACTGTCTCACCGGCGTCACCTCGTGGTCTGTCCAAAATTCCTACCCCTCTACCACGTAAGGGAGTCTCAGATAAATCCTCTCCGACGTCTTCGACTGGCTCTCAGAATCAACAAAAATTACCACCGCCCCTTAAGTCACGTACTCTTCCACCATCAGCAACTTCTCCCTCGAAGAAAACACTTGACCTGTCTCCAACAAGTATCCCAACTCCTGCTTCATCCCCCGGGACGTCCTCCGCTTTGGCTGAATCCGAGTCTACAGACTCGGAGTCACCCAAGGACATCCGTTCCAATAACTGCACGAACCTAACAACCCCGACAACAACTCTAACAAGCCCAACGACCGAGGTGGCGGCAGTGCAGGAAACACCGACGCCGGAGAGACGTCGCACGGTGGTGGAACTTTGTCAAAAGGTGGTGGTACCTCAGGGTGAAGCTCCCACGACGCCTCCAGTCACGCCGTTCATCACAGTGGTACGAGTAGCAAATGCCCAGTGTTCCGAGGTTCTAATTAATGAGGATAGCATCCCTTTGAAAAATTCCTAAAAAATAATCCAAGGCGCTGGCTCTACGAATAATTGTCTTCTGGGCCAACTGCCTCCAGCTCCTCTAGATGCTAGAACATCTTGTACATAATCCGAATTCGAAATGGCACATCTTCTCCCTCACTTGAGATCGGACCTGCCAATTCTCTCTCTCTGTCTCTCTCTTTCTCCATCTCTTACAATAGTCATTCTGTCACTCATCGTGTCTTTCTCATGCGTCTCCTCTTCGCGTCGTCACGGCTCGATCTTTCAGCCGCAAATAGCCGGAATGCGTCAAAAGCAGGAGACACACTGAAAGGACGCGACAGAGAGAGGAGGGGGAGAGAACAAAAAAAGAATTGTGGGAAATCATACAACGCCAGCAAAAACCTTAAGCCGTTATCACACCAACCATATACCGAGCCAAGTTCGTCAGCGTGAAAGCGACTTTAGTTAACGATGTAAATAAACGTTTACGAATACGACACATTAATTAAGTATAATAACCTTCTTCGGCTAACAATGCGTACTCTCACCCCGTACTTTAATCGTCGTTCAATTGAAATGCCCCAAAAGTACGCGCACCCAGCCCTCTAGTCTCCTTAACTCCGATCCAGTAGCGGACACGTGGCCTGGTCGAACGAAATAAAGCCGAAGTAATATTCTGATACAATTATTATTTTGAATCCGTGCAACCTCGCGGGTGTAACCTTTGACCCAAGTGTAACCATAAGACTCGATCATCGACCACGACTCTCGGTTGGTCCGATAAGAAGATTTTCGTGATTAGGCAGCAGCTGTCTAATGGGTAATAATTGACTGTTGTACCTTTTTAAAATTGTGAAGAAAAATATATATATATATATACAAATAATTGTCCAGCAATCTAAACAACGTCAGATTTATGTCAGTGTCCACATCAGTCTTATCATTTATCTTTGGCAATTTGTCTTTCCCCATGAAACGCATATAGCGATGCTCATATTTTTCATTCGTCGTGCCATTTTTTTTTTTTCAAAAATAAATTTACACATTCATTCATCCTATGTCGACGGATCTGTCACCGTGACTCTGGCTTGTAAATTTTTCAAAAATCTTTTAAAACGTCAAAAATCTATTGCCTGTCAAATCTCTCGCGTGGGTCGAAATCTTGCTTGTCTGTCGTTTGACTATCGCTGTAATCTTTAATGAAGATAAGAATCGCACACAAAGATAAAACCATCGCGTATCTTTGAGCCAGAGGAGGTTTCCTCCCTTTGGGCTTTTTTTTTCTGTTCATTCTTTTTTTTATCATTGTCGCGATCTCTGTACTCCAATTACGACCTAGGTACCTATAGTGCAACTCCGAAGCGCTAAACGTCTCCGTCACGTCTCCGCTGATCTTCCGTTGGGTTACACGCTTGGGTTACTTAACGTTACGAGGTAAGGCGCAGCTTGCTTCCTTCGTTTCCTGCCATTTTTTTTTATTATCCCTCTTTTGATCTTCTTTTCTCACGTGCTCGTAACGCTTTACGCCTCGCTCAGGTCGCACGTACCTGTGTCTGCCGTTGAAATTTTCTTTTGCCCATTTCACGTCTCATTAGACACGCATACGTATCACTCGATTAAACGTTCTGTGTGCTTCGTGTTTACCCTAGTTAAATTACGACCCACAATTAGCTTCGAAAAGCCCGCCAAAATTCATCGTGACAAATGAAACAATTTTTGAGACTGAAAAGTAATATTGATTGTACGTTAAAGATAGAAATCGTCCTAGCGATACAACAGACGTGATACTTTCCTACGAAGGATTTTAAGAAATAAAGGTACAGTCATGGCGAAAAATAAATTTGAAAGATAGTTATTCATATATCTAAAAGAAAGGGACAGGATAGGACGAAAACTTGGGAATGAATAACCAAAGAAATTTATTTCCACTGATCTTCCATTACCTTAAAGGGATGGTCCATTATTTTGGATCTGATAATGCTTATCAGAGTTTTGTTAAAAAAAAATCATTTTATTTGACATATGTATTATATTAAACCGCATGGCTTTGCTTTGCTTTGATTTTTTTAACCTATTTACTGGTATTCTATTTTCTGTCGTATTTTTCTGCTTTCTTTGTAAATCCACGCATTTTTAGGTTACTCTTACAGGAGTGATTACACCGAGACGCGTATTTACAAAAACGGAAATGACCAATTAGACTTTTCCAAAGAGGTTAACTTTTGTGATACTTTGCTTCGATAACGTAACTCGGAGTTTCTCTTGAATTATCAACCAGAAAGAAAAAGGAATTACGAAACCGTGAAAGATTCAAAGATCCAAAGACAATAGTTCATTGAATTTAATGTCTTTTTAAGATTTCATCCATAAACTCAACTTCGCATTACGTTCCTGTAATACAGCAAGACGCGTAAAGCGTATACCGTATAAAAAAAAACTTGTTAGTTTCTTGTTGTCCCAGTTGTGACATTTTCTCACCATTATACCTTGCTGCCTCGCACTGCAATTTACACTAGGAATTGAGCATTGCGTAACTAACAAGACTATAGTCCTTGTTCGACGTAACACCCATAAACGGGGAAGGGCCTTCTTCCATGGACTTACAACACCAAAGAGTCCCCTGAATTTGGAATTATTCTCGGACGACGATTATAGTTTAATAAATGTGTACAGTCGGTTGAAAATTTTTTATTTCTCTAGGAATCAATCGTAACGGAAAAATCCATTGACAAGATCATCGAATCGGCACGACCCATGGAACAGGATGATCATAAAAATCCTCGGGTGAACTCGGAGAAGCCGAGGCTATCCGAGCAACCTGAAGAGAACCTTAAGGTCCTGGAAGATCCTTTACTGCTGGTACCGACTCAGAATTCAACAAAGTCAAATTTTACGGATCGGACTGTCAAGGTGTCCTTTGGCAGTAATTCATCGTCAACGTTTGGCACCACTGTCAATTATCCGAGTTCACTGTCAACGATGTCAAAACAGGTTGGTAATTTATTTCATCTGGATAGGATGGGTCACACTTTTTTTTTGATCTCGTCCAATGTGGTCCATATGACGTGATGTTAGGTAACACCTGAAATTTGGATTTTGCAGATCCTCCCACTGAATCTGTCGGGCGACGGAGGAGAGGAAATCGTAACCGGATTGTCGTTCCCTTTGGGATCTCCTACGAGCATGGAGCCACCTAAGGAAAAGCCTCCACCACCTCCGGTTGACCTGAGCGACGAAGAGACTGTTCCGGTTGAACCTTTGAAGAGACTCAATTCCACCAGAAGGATAAAGAAGGAACTGAGAACTCGTCGTTCGGATTTTCTTGGTATCGAAGGTGTAAGTTCTCCAAGTGCAAGCTCAGTAAGGTCCAAGTAAGAGACGCTCGTGCAAACTAAATTATGGATTTTAGGTAAACGATGAAGAACTCGAGCGAGAACTGACTCTTACGAAGCCTCCGGATATGGCGGCCATTCTTGCCGAGGAACGACGGATAGAGCAACTGCATCGTCGCTCTTACGACACCGACAGCAACTACGAGCAAGACTCGTGTCACGAAAGAGACTCTGGCGTTGAGCTGGGTCATGCTGAAGAGTGGAACAACAAGGCCGTCAGTCCGGATATGTCCCAACACAGCCGTCAGAGTAGCGAACCATTCGGAGCCAGCGTAACCTCCTCCGAGGAGGACGAAATCACGAAAAAGGAACGAGAGATCATTGAAGTGCTGGAGAAAGAGGAACAATGGCGTTATGGGAACAACCACGAAGAGAACAGGTCTCTAATTCACAAATTTCCCAAACTCGTACACGAACCGGTATCCCGTTTCTTGTTCTCGAATTGATCCGACTCTCCAAAAATAAGGGGTCGTTCACGACTTTAGCCTTTGCCACGTGTTTTACTGATATCTTCATCCCTGAGGTCGACAGGCACTCGCGCACACCCGACTCATTGTCAAAGGTTAATTACAGTGACACAAGGACCCCCCGGTATCATTATTATCAATTGACCCCTCGTACCAATGTACTTTGATACATATGTAGACATGCGGATACATACATTGTCAAATATCAAGTGTTTGCTTCCTTTACGATTCATTGGTTCTCCACGTGTCCTTCCCTTTTCCACGTGACTAGACTAAGTTACTATCATGCTGTTCCGAACAGTGACCTGGGTGAAAAATTGGCACACAAACTGCGCGAGTTGGAGGAGGAGAAAATGCAGTTGGAGCGCGAGCGCGCGCAGGAGGTTGAGCTACGTAGACAGGAGGACACCTTCCGGAAGAACGAGGAGAACATTCGTAAGCAGGAAGGAACCATGAGGACGCAACAGAAGGAAGTCACGAGACACCAGGAAATGGTTCGTGTCGAGGCTGAACGCGAGGCAGAAGCGAGACGCGTCGAAGAGGAGAAACAGGAGGAGCTCAGGATGCAAGCTGAGAGGATGAGGATTCGCAAGGAAATGGAGGAGAAGGAAAGACGAGCAGCCGAGATGCGTCGCCATGAGGACGCGCGAGTCAAATCTATGGGCAGTCAGATTCGCGAGCAGGAGGTAAGCTGATGACTTGGTCCTGTTAAAGTCTGCCAGTAGTAATCAGTAATCCTAGGTGCATTTTTATACTTTTGCTTTCGCTCTTCGTTATTGCACTGATGGGAAAAATCCTTCTTCTCAGAACGCAGCACTGACTGGTGTTTGTCCGAGCAATCCTGAAGAGGATTATGCTTCCGGGGTAAGGCACTCGCCGCTTGCACTCTACATTCTTATTGATTAGAAGAAATGCATGTGACAATCCTTATTCGTTAGTAAAAATGCACGTGACAATAAATTAGTTGATTCCGTTATAATTGTTTTTTATGGACTTGGAATTTTGTTTAAGATGCGCTTTTTTTTACTCACAGGAGGTTTTACGGGTCGAAAGAGAACTACTTCAGCTGGAGCAGGAGGAACTCAAAAGACAACGCAACAATCTAGTCTATAGAGACCAGAAGAAGCAACAGCTCGCTGAACACCTGGAAGAACAATGGAAATCTCTTCAAGACGTAGCTCATGTTGCTAATTCAGCGGCTAACAACGTTCAGAAATATAAGCAGGTCCAGGTCTCTCCGGCCAATTACAGGTCTTCCATGCCAAATCTTCAGTTTCAAGATGGCCAAAGGAGGAGGCCACCTCCACCTCCGATTCCGCCGGCGAAGCCTTTGAGGTTGATCGAGCAAAGACAAAGAGATGTCACCATAAGGTACCTATTCCTTGTTTACTCTTCGTCAATCTGCTTCCGCTCACTCCCAAACTCATGTCTATAGGTGTAAGCTGACTCAGTGATACACCTTTAATTTCCTGTTTGTTCACTCTTTTCGTTTATCAATCCTCTCTTACGTAAGGCCACAATCGATTTGCACGCAGAAGAGTGTCGTTTGGGTTACGTCAGCTGGACAGTTAGCTTCGACCGTTGATCAAGAGTAGCAGCTGCTAATTTTTTTTTCCACTTTCTTACATCCTTTTGCAGAAATAGCCGGGTCCCGTCAGCAGATTCGATTCCGCACCAAGTAGACACCTCTCTGAGGCAAAGTGCCTCCTCCGGTACTCTGGCGAATTACCCTGGACAACAAATGAGTAGACAAACTCTTCAAGCTCTCAGCGCGGCTCCGCGTCCTAGAATAGTTCAGGGAGATCAATGGGTGCAGAGACGTAAAAGTGACGTTCCACGTGCTACTCATGATTTCAATTATCAGCATTGGCTCATCCAGGTTCGTTCAGTCTCAATAAATGAAAATTCAATGTCAGTGGTGTCAGAGCTAATCAAGCAGGAACAAATTTCCTTATCATCAGGAGGCCGAGCAAAGAAGAATCAACGAGAAGAACCAACGATCGCCACGCAAACCCCAGGTCCACGTTACGGGTACATCCGTACCGTACACAGGATCCCCACCCAGGTCAGACAGTAAACCCTTGCCTGATTCCATTATACAAACTCTTACCCAGAGAGTGCAGAACAGAGCACAGGAGAAGCCACTACCGCCAAGAAGAAGGTACGGTCAAAAAGACACTGTCGAGCTAGACTCATAAAAGTGAAAAATTAGAAAGTAAAGATATAAGTAAGATTGATCTAAGAGAACGTTAAAATGAATCCTATATTTTTTCCTTCTACAGGTTAGAGCTAAGTGCAAGTCAGGAGCATATTCCTGCAGTGCAGCACGAAGCCCAGCAACGTGCCATTCAGCAACAAAAGGCACAGCAACCGACTAACGTACCGTGTAACACTGCGGAATCACAAGAGAAAATGTTGAGCGTCAGCGGCAAAAAGAAATGTTCCCACTGTGGCGATGAATTAGGTCAATACGCAATCTTACGAATCGCTATATCCCAACATGACGATTCCTTGTCTATTCCTAATCACCGATAACGTCTGATGATTACAGGAAGGGGTGCGGCAATGATAATAGAGAGTCTTCGGCTGTTCTATCACATGGAGTGCTTCAAATGTTGCGTGTGTCATGTCCGATTGGGCGACGGACTTATGGGAACCGACGTTCGCGTTCGAAATCACAAGCTGCATTGCCATAACTGCTACTCCAGCGACGATGGTATTTATATTTAAAGATTTTACAGAAATAACACACGTCATGTTAATATGCGTCGCACATTTCCTATTTCAAAAAATAATATATACTATAGAAATAGGATAGAGAGAAAAATGTTTAAAGCCGACTGAGCTTGTAGACAGGAAAGTAGAAGACCCTCGTTGCTCATTAGATTACTCATAGGATGGGTGCTTTTATGTAGGTTCTTCTGCAGACCTAAGCGCCCCGAATTTATGCCTTTTCAACTAATGGCGTAACCAGACACTTCCTGCTTTTTGCCATTGGTTGATAAGTGCGTTTTTATGCACTCAGAGGTACTAAAAGCTCTATAGGCCTACGAGTCGACCCGCCATCCTTACCGTGGTTTCTGTAGACGAGGAAGCTAGTACTCTCGGTTGCTACTACCTTCAGGTCGTTCTCTTCGGCTGCCAGGAGAACATCATCCTAGTTATCGCATCATCATTATCATCTACAATTCTACTGCTTTACTCTTCTTTTTACTCACGTGGTTGTTGTCTTGCATTTTCAGGTGTCAAATTCAGCTGTGTGTAGAAATTTGGGCTATGGATTCCAAAGCTGACTAGCTTGAATATAGCGTCTTTCGGCTATATTTTATAAGTCGTAGTTGATCATTTTGCTACCTTGCCCCCACGAAGGTATCATAAACGTTTTGTTTTTTTTTTGTAAATAATTTCGATAAAGAACAACGACAAAAGCTACAGGGAACAACTTAGGACCTACTAGGTAATTTTTTCGAAGGTCATTTTTACGTATATTGGATATATCGCGAAACATAAATTTCTTTTTATCTCCCTTTTCTTCCTTCCCCTCGCCCTATATTCGTAACTAACACACATGTAAATATCGTGTATGTATGTAATTAGAATAGAGTTAAGCGATCCTAGGAGGCGAATGGTGGTCCACGTCCTCGACGAAATGCGTAAACGGATTAAAAGACGGGAAAGCAAGGTCGATGGAAAGGAAAGTGTAAATGTCTGTATTATAACTTGTGATATTTATAAAAAGAGTTTTGATTGTCAGCATAGTGACGGCGTTTAAAGAGATACAAAGTATTGCGGATTGAGTTAGTTAACGAAGCTTTTGATGTGCCTGCGCTAGTGTCTAAAATCAAATGAAATAATCTCTGCCGAAAATCTTAAGCTCTAGATATTATCGCGCTAGACAATAATATTAATCTTAGATGTAAATTAAGCTGAGGGCCTTTCGTAGACGAAGAACAAATTTAACCTTTGAGATTTTTAGGTTATAATTTCTATACTTTGGCCTGGATCAGTTGTAAAGAAAAACTCGAGATTCACGAAATAAGATGAAATTCGTGTCTCCTGTCTTTCAAAGTTTTTTTTTTTTCTTTCTTTCTGTAATTGACTAGCACGTATAATAATATAATTGTGAAATATTGTAAGATACGTCTTTCATGTTATTACAGAGTGTAATTTTATATTATCAATAAATAAATGTTTATTACAATTCATTCGAGTATAATGTAAATTTGCAAGGAGAGAAGACAATTCTACGCATAGAAAATTCATTTCATCTTCGCTGTAATCAATCCATTGAATCTTACCTGTCGAATAACACTTCTGCGAAGGAAGCTGGGATGCAACAAGCACTGGGAAAAAGCTCAAGACATTTCTATTAGCCATGATGAGGAAACGTGGAGAAGAACTTTAAGGTTTGGAGAAAAAAATATGAAGACATTTGTATTAGCCATAGAATGTGTAATGTTCGTTACATCATCGTGTCACTTAACAACAGAATATATTCGGATTGTGCACTTCGCTTTGTGTTCATGAGCTCGAATTGTTTTGTTGAAAATTTCTGTAGCCTTACTTGGCAGCTTAGATAACTTTTGTTAATTATTAGACACACCATAGATGAACTCCTACAGCATGCCAAACGGTCCAAGTAAACGCGAGACTTTTAATTCCTTGTAAAACTTCTACGATCCGCAGGTAAAGCGAATCCTAATGTGCTAATATCGAAATCTTCGACAGAATATTTCTCGCCATTCAACTTGAGTAATTATAATATATATGTGTATATATATATATTATATTGATTTATATCTCTTCTGTACACCTACATGTATACATATATATAAAGTTTCTTAAGCAAAGCTTAAATTTGAAATATTTAATTTTTATTTGTTAAATAGCGTGAGACGTATTCGCGCTTTGCAATCACCTTTCCCGCCTCCGTCCTTTGGTCATGAAATTTTGAATCTAATCTTTAAAAGCCCATGAGAGAATTGGATAAATAGAGAACATGGAATGTAAGACGAAGAACAGGCTACATGAAAGCGGTAATCCAAAGGCTGCCAAATAATGATTTTATCTTCTAGATCTTTTATTCAGTATTTTTCGAATTCTATCAAAGGCTTTTACTTTAAACGTACACCTCGAACCGAGCAGTGTGAAATTATGTGAAAAATCATTATTTCTTTTTAACAATACCCTTTGAGATTCATTGAAAATTATAATAGTATTTATTCATGCGTAATTGTAGGAATCAGTCAGACCGCTCAGTTCAGGGAACAAAATTATTACATATATCAATATTGATGTTTTATCCTTTAGCCATTTCTAATAGCAGTGAAAAATAAATATTCATAAAATATATTTCATACCCTGAATCAGCTGTTAATGCAATGAGAAAAATCCTGATTATTATTACAATATCTTTTTAACGTAATGCTATTTACCAACTACATAGATGAGAAGCCTCCAAGCAAGCGTGGTTGTAAAAAATGTATAAACGTGAATTAGAATCTTTGGTGACCCATATTAATATCAAGCACATCACTCTTTAAGCTTAAAGCTTCGTAAGTTATCCAGACACATCGTATGCTAACACAACGTTGAGCTTTATCTTTCAACGTTCTTAAAAAAATGAATGGTGACTCAAAACATTAAAAAAAATCGCGTATCACATAAACATAGAGGTCAAGTGATGTGAAGTTGAGTAATACAGAGACCTGCAGATCAAGTATAATTATTCTTTCACCACATTATATCTCTTGTCCCACATAAACAGGGTGATCCAGCAGGATGTTTGCAACATTGCATGTTAAAATATTTAGTAACCGATTTTGACCAGTGCATCTTTCATCAAAAGAAAAAAATTTAATGGCTGCAAGGCCTTGCTCCTGCTCATATGTTCCTTTTAATACTACAGCGACTACTTCACTTTTTTTTCGATTTAGGACTGGTCGATTGGAAAACGCTCGAAGCCGACATTAAATTTTCAATATACTGACCCAATACTTGATTTTCACTCCTCAGCTTTAAATTCTCTTCCTTTACACTATCCACTCTCTGTGATAAATCTGTAAAGATAATTTATTGCTTCTAATTTCAAAGATAATAAATATTCTAGTAAAGTAACGTGGAGAGCTCTGCCAAATATTCAAATATCTAGAGATTTAACATACCATCGAGAGTGTTTTGTAGCTCTAAAACCTGGGCAATTAATCTGGCCTTTTCTTCTTGTTCGTCCGGACTTATATCTGGGTCTAAGCCTGCAAGATAGACTATAAATAATTCTTCAATGTATCACATATTAATACTTTATAACAATACAGCATTTCACTCACTGTTAGGGCTGCTGCTTCCATTAGTGAAAGTAGATGGAATCGAATCCATACTACGTCCATGGGCAAGGGCATCCGACATGTGCGATACATTATCAAGAATTTCTTCCTCAGGAATAATTACTGTAAACCATAAAATAATCAATAAACTATAATGATCAATTTGCACAGTATTTTAGAATGGCATTTCATAAATTTCAAAGTAGGTCATCAGAGTAAAGTACAATACCTTGAGGATCGTCGTCAGCCAAAGGTATGCTATTCATGTCATCTTGAAGTTTAGCGCTGGATATTGTAGAAGCAGACATCCTGACGTTGAGCACTTCTGTAAACACCTTCGACAAGTCTTCTACGACAAGGAAGTCACTTCGCTTTGCTCAACCTTTCAACCCAACTTATCGATTGATATAAATGCTTTCTTATATTGCAAATTCGCAAGAGAACAAACCGAATCTGCTATTGCCCCAAACGATTCATCGGAATCTAATAAATCCGTTCAAAACAGCTTCGCAAACTAAACTCTATCAATAAACTGACATTTCTCTCGCTGATTCATCAAAGTAGTCGCCATTGGTCGCCATTAAAGTATGTACCAGTATGTACATTGAAACCAGAGATGAGTAGGGAGATGCACAACGCTCCGCTTTTAGGCGATACAAATTCATGGCGCTAAATCGTAGCGGCGA
>JARQSV010000481.1:908770-940116 GCA_030142285.1 Calameuta idolon | reverse complement strand
TACGACGGATCATGCATTATCGACGGAGGCGATGATCACGAAATCCTACTCCTGAACTCGCCGCTACGATTTAGCGCATGTTTTTGGTATCGTCTAAAATCGTAGCGTTGTGCATCTCCCTGCTCATCTCTGTCGCCTAAAACATGGCGCCCCGAAACATACATAATCTTAGGTTTATGTTATACGAAGCGCAAAAGTAAACCATGTTTGCAAATACGTAAAGTTAACGACACATTGTTGAAGACATTTGCCAATTTTTATTGTATTTTATAAATAGGGTGAAACTCAGCTACTAAAAATGTCTTACATTCAGTTTGAAAGTGCAAGGGTTAAGGATGCTGCTAGACAAGAATTAAAGGAGGCACGAGAAAAGTTATTGGAGAAAGTATGATTTAATTACATTGACATATAGTTGTTAATTGTCTATTGTGTTTAATTATATTTTGTGGTCTATTGAGGATTATCAAATTTTATTAGGCAGAGGCAGATTATTACAAAAGGAAAGCACAAAAAGAAAGAGCAAAGGATAGGGGCGAGGATAAGTGGATGCTACCTTCTTTGGATGCAAAATTGAAATTAAAGAAGTCTAAAAAGGAGAAGAAGGCAAAACTTAGGAAGGAAAAGAAGTCCAAAAAGAAAAAGAAAAGGCATGACAAATCTAGCTCTGGTTCAGTAAGTGGAAAGTCTTGATAGGTCTATCATTTGAATTGGCTTAAAAACAATATTCTTCATATAAGTATTTATTTATCAATCAAGGGATCCACTGACGATGAAGAAGAGGAATGGGTTGAAAAAGCAGTGGAGCATCCCATAGAATCAACAACTGGAAATGTCTCTGAAACGCAAAAACCAATTGAAAGAGATGAATGGATGAATCTTCCTGGGTTATTCCCATGTACGTCACGCGATGAAATTAGGAAATCTAAAACTGAAGTAGCAGAAAATAAACAAGACAGTGCTATATTACAACATCCAGGACAAAGCGAAAGAGAACTAAACCCATATTGGAAAGATGGAGGTACTGGTTTGCCTTTGACTGAAACTAATCAACCTAAAAGCGGTAGACTTATGGATGCTGCGTGGCTAAGGAAAAGTCTTCAGAGAGCTCAGGAGCAAGCAACGGAAGAAGGAAAATCGTTAGAAGAGATTGCTGCTGAAAGATGGGGTGTAAGTAGGTGAAATAAAAATTTATTTAACACATATCAGATACTCAACTATTAATAGTTATTATAACATTGTATTTTTATCAGTCCTTAGAAACAATAAAGTCTATGATAGCCGATGCTGAAGCATCGTTACATAATGAGTATGGTTCAAGAAAAGATAAAAAATTTGCCATGACTAAAGATGATGATAATTACTATAAAAAGTATGATAAAAGAAGAAGTTATGGAACCAATATCCGAGAGAGAAGGCACAGATCGCGTTCAAGAAGCTCCGAGAGACATAGCCCGCACAGAAGTCAGGACGGACATTGTAAAAGTAAAGAACGCAATAATGATAGATACGAAAATAGAGAAAGAAGAAACAAATATCGTGACAAATACGATAATGAGTATTACGAGCGGAGGCAGAAGCCGTCTTACAAAAAACCTGATCCAGATGATGACACTATAGATAGAGGCTCGGTCAGTTCACGTTCAGCAGGTGCAAAGAGATGGCAGAAGCAGGAAATACAAGAAATGAATAAAAAAGAACAATCTGAAAGGATCATCAAAGAATTAGAAAAAGAGAAACTAGAAAAAGTGGAAAGTGATTCCAATGCAGTTGATCCAGAATCAGAAAAAAATTCAGAGAACGAAGAGGACAAAGTTTTAACTGAAGCAGAATTGAATCAGTTAGGAGCGAGAATAGTTAAAGCAGAAATAATGGGGGATAACGTTAGTAATTTTAAATATATATTTTTTTTCAAGTGTCATTCAATATGCACATCCACTATTGTTCTTTACAGGAACTAGCAGCAGAGTTAAAAATAAAACTAGAAAATGCTAGAGAGATTCGTAAGAATGCTCCAGTGAAACCAATCAAAGTTGCAGAACAGGAGACTGTCATTCTCACTAGAACAGATAACAGAGGTATGAGTAGACCAGTGGAGCCTCGAAGTCAATATCAGGAACCTGCAGGAGGACGCAGAAAGAAGAAAAGAGTCGAAACTCACACATCTGGTGAAAGAGTTCGATATTTTGCTGATGACAATAAGTACAGTTTACAAGAAATGGTAATTACAAACACATGCCAACAAGTTAATTACAAAATATCGATTTACTTGCTATAAATAAAATATTCCATACACTTTCAGTTCCAACAAGAAAAAGGAAGATCTACTGCCGAGGATGAGGCTAGCTTTGCAAATATTGCTTCGAAGGTAACATAAATAAATCGTTATAATTAAAACTTATTGAAACTATACAAATACATAATGTTGCAGGGTATGGATATGGATGAAATGTTTGAGCACAAGATCTCACGGGAAGAATCAGATGCTAAGAAAGATGCTCGAGATCGCATGAGAGCCATTCACGAGCATAAAAAGATGGCACGAAGCCTGGATAATTGCAGATGGTGTGTCGATTCAAAGGAAATGCTTAAACACATGATTGTTGCAATGGGGAAGAAGGTTTACTTGAGTCTGCCATCGCATACATCCTTGACTACTGGGCATTGTATTTTATCGCCAATTCATCATGTAACTTGTCAAACCCAACTGGATGAAGACGTATGGGAAGAGTTAAAGGTTGAGCCTTACAGACGCAATAAAATCTTGTGCAAAACATTTATAAACTGTTTTAGCTTAGACTAACCTATATTATATTTTAGGCATTTAAAAAGGCATTGACTAAAATGTTCAGTGATCAGGACGAAGATCCAGTTTTCTTTGAAATATCAATGGGGCATCATAGATTTCCTCACATGCAATTAGAATGCATTCCATTGCCTAAAGAAGTAGGAGACACAGCTCCTATTTATTTCAAAGTAAGTATATTAAATATAGTTTATGAAAGTATGAGTTATGTTCTATTTTATATGAACATGTTTATGTTTACAGAAAGCTTTATTGGAATGTGAAATGGAATGGTCAACGAACAAAAAAGTTGTTGATCTGAGTGGTAAAGATGTAAGACGTGCAATTCCAAAGGGTTTGCCATATTTTGCAGTGGACTTTGGAATGCAAGGGGGATTTGCTCATGTAATCGAGGATGAAAGATTATTCCCAAGAAATTTTGCTCAGGTGCGTATTATTATTTGAAGCATACATTATAATAGAGCTAATGATGTACAGAGAGGAATTATAATGATAATGTTTATTTAGGAAATCATTGGTGGGATGTTGGATCTAGATCATAGTCTCTGGCGAAAACCACGTCGAGAGAATTTCGACACACAGAGGAAAAAGGTTGTGGAGTTTGCAGAAATGTGGAAAAAATATGATTTTACCGCAGATAATGATTCTGACTGAAATTTTATTATGGTGTGAGCAATTCAATATGGACAAAAAGAATGTCGCACTTATCACATGTCATAAGTCTGCTTATATAAATATATATATACAATTATTTTTTAGGACCATCTATTTTTTGAAATCCTGAAACTGGCCATTTTTCTAAATGTTTTTTCAATACTGCAGGGAACATGGAAAGCATTTTGAAACATTTTCCCATTTGATCCTCGTTCGTAATCATATGATAAGCAGATTGAATTTGATCTCTCTGATCCTCCGGGGCATTTCTCAAAAGCATTTGCAACCGCATATCAATTCCAAGTTGTTTAAGAAAGTCTCTCTGATTGATTGGACCGAAGGTTATCAATTTATTATCACTGCTTGCAATTCGCTTGAACAGCGAAAAGTCAACATCCGCAGTTAAGTCTGCAGTTCCTGGATTAATTAACGGATCGTGCAATTTGTGTTGACGAAATGCACGAAAAGTGTCTGTCTTTTCACCATCATGACCATAGTCAGCAATCAATGCAAATCCTCCATTTTCATATAAAAATGAACACAGATAATCAGCAATAACTATACTCTGTGGACTGACTTCTAAATGATCTCTTGGCTCATTTTCCTGTAAAATGCACCTTCTAAAATTCTTATTAATTTCAAGTAATAAAAGTGAAAGTAATTTTTTCCTTACAGATACATAAGCTTTTACTGAAGGTGTTGCCATCCTTGATATTACGTATCTGAACTTTTCTTGATTATTGGCTGCTGGATCTATATCCACTAAAACTTCTCTCCATCCTTCACTCGTTCTCTTGTATAAAATAATATGAAATTAGTTTGAAATAAACCTTCAATTGTACAGTTATCTTCAATGTTAGTAATTACCTGGAATTTATGTATCGGTAACGCATCAAAGAATTCATGTGCTAAAAAGATACTGAAATCTTTGGGTACGTCAGTTATTGAATAATACCAAAAAATCTTCACTCCATCATTAGTAACGCCTTTCCTATAATGAGAAATTGAATTTTCCCCATTTTTATTTCTTTCAGGATTTACTTCCTCGGTTGATGTGCATAAATTTTTTGCTTGTATAGCTGATAATGTTGGGCTCACTTCTACTAAATGCAGCGACACTTTATCTATAATTTTAAGTTGTTTAAATACCTACAATAGGCAATTAAGATTCTGGTTTATTAAATACCAAATAGATATTGACATTTAAACTAGTATCTATTGCGAAAGCTATAAATTACCCTTAAAATATCTTTTGATAAGGTTCCTCTTCCAGGTCCCAATTCTATAAGCTGAAATGGACCTCTACTAATTTTGCTCCATTCATTAATTATCCAAACTCCTAACATCTGCAAGGTATATCTGATATATTTCAAGTCAGCAATAAATAACAAATGTAGAAACTTCACAGAAATGTAACTAACTTCTCCAAAAATCTGAGTAATTTCGGGGGATGTTATAAAGTCCCCCTTTTCTCCAAAAACATCTTTATTCATATAGTAGCCAGCCGTTGGATGAGTTAAAACTTCTTTCATGTAATCAGCTACTGTAATAGGGCCGCATGCCATAATTCTAGCAGACAATTGTTGAAACAAAGATGTTTGTTTGCTCCTTAATTCTGAAGTAGTGTCGACTGAATAATGTCGACTTTGCATTGTTCTTAATTTTGGTGGAACATCTTCAACATGGTATTGTCGAAGAAACACATCAATTGTTTTGCCCTTAATTAAACATTTTCTCAGTGAACGAAACATTTTGATAACACTCATTTGATAGTTAGATCATCAAGCAACTTATTGCATATATATTGTTTAAAAACAATTAGATTGTTTTGTAAAATATTTAATATTTACAATAAACACTCTTATAGTAACATAACAGAGCTTACAGGTTAAATAGTGATACCGAGTATAAGAAAAAGAAAACCATGGTTGGCGAATCGGAGTGGCCGGTAAGTGTATACCAACGTGGTTGAACAGAATTTCTTTTATCGACTTATCAAAACAAGTTTAAATTTAAAAAATTGGTAAAAGTGAATATAAAAAACAGAAATGTAATCTGCAGAGAAGTGGAGATCGACCATTGGAAATAAAAGGCAGATAAAATATTGTGGGATAGGTTTTATTATAAGATACGTCTATTTACAGAAGTTTTGGCTAGTCATCTTTACATAATTATGAGTAAATAAATAATACTTAATGATAATAAATTATTTTCACAATAATGTATTTATAAAAAGTTGCTAGAACAAAAATTCTGCGAACCAAAGGCTATCACTGTTATACACATTATGTACAACTGCTTAAATTGTTTCTTCAATCATTATTCATTATTTATGTCATCTATTATGTTTTCTTCTCTATAACTAAGATCGTCTCACTGCTTTACTCCACGATTTGAATATGAAGAATATATTAATTTTTAATCTAATTGCAAGGAGTTTCTGTAGTTGGTGCTGTACGCAAACAAAGCCATATTGTTTCTCCTATATGAGATGAGCTTAACGAACAGTGTTAATAATTAAATGATTATAGGAATTTCATTAATACTGGTATTAAAAAGCAGCAAAGGATAGAAAATAAATTCATTGAATAACAGTATCATCTTCAGAAGCTCCTTGTGCCTACAGTATATTTGTTCAATAAGTTTAGAACTCCACTCGTATGTAAGAATAATTTTATTCAGTGTTCTCTATTCGTGGCTAAAGCTTTGGTTAACAACACGCTATTGACATATTGACGGATCAATTTATAATTTCTGCTAATGTCAAGACCTAACGAAATTCAAAATCATTAATATTATTATACATTTATATATGTATTACATTCTCTTCCAAATCTTGTCTCTCTTTTGCGTCTTGAGACGTTATTAAATATAAATTCTCTTTTCCATCTAAACTATGGGTTTTGCCTCATAAAATATTTTCACATTTGCCTCCCTATAATCTGGCTAATACGTAAAAAAAATTGTTGCATTTGGTACTGTTTCTGAGTGTAAGAGAACAAAATATAAGCTCCGCAGAAAAATTTAAAGAAACACTACGAGTATTTTAAACTAGTGATCAGCACCTTCTCAATTGTTAAATCAACGTGAATAATAAAAATTCTCTTGAGAAACTATTAATTGGCAATATTGTAGATATAAGAATGAGTAAAGAAAGACAATAATCAACTAGTAAGAACACGCAATATATATATTGAGGCAAAGCCACAAATCTGGTCAGTGCGGACAGGTACGTTTTATCGCTGCACTAATTCGCCTAGCTATGAAGGTCTCTATAAATTCTACAGAGATTTATTTTAAGCCATACTATTTCATTGTAAGTTCAATAATACAGATGAAAATTTCGATATATAGACTGTCGTTAAACTCTGTGATCATGAGCAAAATATGGATATGTGCGACCTGCATTAGTGGAGTGTTTCCATAAACAGCATAATTCATCTCTTACAATTGGTCGAGATAATAAAAGCCATACTTGATTGCGTATTGCGTATTACATTCGACATTCCATCAATCGCATCCACTTCCACAATATAATTTTCTTTTATACTCGTTCAGGCGAAACACTAATTTGTGACTAAAATTATTGTCTCCATAACAATGAAAGAATTCATTAACGCTTTTATAATAATACGCCGTTATCAGAAATAGAAAAAGAAGAAGACAATACCCTCGACCGGTGTAGGCATTAAACGCAACATAAATTATAAATGTGTGATTCTCCTCGTTCGTGCTTGAAAATTCATGTGCAGTTTAGTACACGTTAATTTTATCTGTTGAGAGAATAACTTTTTAAAACAGCAAGACTGTGCTCTGCATGAATGTTTAAGATTTTCTTCTTTCGTATACCGCTACAAATCTAGTGACCAACAATGGGAATGGGAGGATAGATATTCTCAATAAACGTAGTTACATCTTTCATACTGCTCCACTAATCCGGCTGAGAATTATTACTGAAACGACGAGACTTTTGGGACCAACTCTCAATAATTTCACAGCCACTAAATACTTATCAGTTTTTCGCTATTCGTGAATACGATGCCTTTTAATCTCTTTTTTCTTTGTGTATTGGGATATGTATGGCCAAAAGTGGTTTAACATCGATCAACTGCTATTTCAAAGTCCTACAAGGATAAATGTTCCTTGGCCTAGTATTTAACTGCAGAGGTTAATTATAGCAGAAAATACAGAAAAAGGTGGTATCTATAGACTCGTAATTACGGTATCGCTTAATTCAAAGAGGAGAGAGGCTTTTGAGATGCTTCAAAATGCTTAAAAATTTCATAGAGAAATATTTAGTTGGTATAGTTCTAATCATAGTTTCAGAATGGGGAAGACATTGCTGTTTCTATTCTCAAACAGAGATTATTTAAATGTTTTTACTAAATTGTAGTGCACGTTAGATTATATTAGCATGATTTGATTGATGCAACATGTTTGATTGAATGTTCAATTTGGTGTTTGCTTGTGAGGTAAAGCTACGATACTCATTTTATATTACAAGGAGCTACGCTATCTTTTCACCTACGAAGAGATAAAATCCTACTTATACGTCACCTCAAAGTGTGGATAGTTACTTGTAATTAGCAAGTAAACTTAATTTGTTAATAAATGCAGCCTCACTATTAATTCTTAAAACATTATGTATTATACACATGCTTTCTATACTGAGGGCACAGCATACATGGTGTAAGTCTTTTAGTTTTTTAATAGCGAACCAAGACAGAATATGACATGTTTCTATTATACAAAAAATGTATCACTGTATATTTAAGTCTCCCGTTATTGCCTTTTATTTGTTTCCCGAGCAGGAGTTGAATTTAAGTGAATCTTTAGTTTGGAAAAATGTCTTGATCAATAAATGAAGTACGCAATTAAAAAGTTAAATGAAAATATTATTAACTAGTCGACGCCAGAGAATATAAGACGTCACTCAGAAGTTTTAACTGTTAAATTAAATAACTTTTCGAAGTGATTTACACCATTTATGCTCCAGGCACCTTGACAATTTAAGTTCGTAAAATTTAGCACAAAAGAGTAAGCAGTCAAATCTTACATTTCGTTAATCGATTAAATTTTGAATAACGTAATACTTTCTTTAGCAATTTATATTCTATTTACAGAGCAAAAATTTTCATATAAAATCCCCAAATATTTAACAGCTCCACAATAATCATCTCCATCCACAAAATCGATTCCCTTCGTTGATTCCCCATAATAATCTAAAGATTTAAAAGCAGGCAGAAAAGTGCTAGATACTATATTCTTACACACTCATATCCTCAGACAATACAATATGCAATGTAGCAAAAAAAAAGTTAATTCAAATATCAAAAGATGATTATCATCTACTAGTAAAGTATTCTGATTAAAATGTATCAGAGCTTGATAGCTTTCTTTGACGCGATCAAATCCGGATTTAACAAAAAAAAAACCCCATTGACAATTAAGCGTGTTCACTAAGAAGAAAAAAAGACCAATATTCCTTGGCGTCCAAAACTATATGTGGCTCAAGCGCGAATTAAAAAAGCTCGTATGAATTCGTTCATTTGGCACAAAATCAAATGTAATTATTAAATAGCGCTGGTCATAACATTAATACCTGTAAACATTGTCTTCTCAATAGCTATGTAGGAAATTCTATTTTGATCTGTTATATTGATGAAACGTCGAGTCTCAGCTAATATAATATTAATGTAACTTACTAAGAAACTCCTTTTTTTTTTCCCATTCCTTTCAAGTGATCCAGCACTCTTCCTTCGTACTCTATGCTCTGCGTAACGAGAAAATCTAACACACAAAAGAGGAGATTGCATTTGTCCCAGTCTTGAAGCCGATCACATCTTTGATCTATGCGCGTTTGCAACAATACAACGATCATCCTTTTGTTATTTATATTAACTATGCTGATGACAAGATATATCCTGAAAATAAATTTAAATATATCCGAATCACGAATCAAGATACATTTGGTCGAACGATAAACGCGTCGTTCCCATTATAACTGAGACAAGCTTAAATTACTTTCAGGATTGCTTGAATTAGTTAATATTTATCCTTACTATTCTAGCAATTAAATAGTCTATATCGTAGAGACTGCACAGAGATTATGTCGAATCAGTTATATCATTAATTAGGCGTGCAAATACTGTCACATTCTCTTCGCTTGAAAGTCTTCCGTAAGGAAAGTCATTAATTTTCATTTGACAGAAGAAAAGAGAAAATAATAACATACTGATGTAAACACTATCTCTATTACAGTCACTATATTTTACGTGCAATCTTAGCAAATTATAATAATTTACTTGCGGCTTGAATTATCATATCAATTTTTATGCTAGAAATGTATTCTCCTCTGGCTAAGTCTTAGCTTGGATAACCTAGTAGCTGGCTTCGTGTCCTGCAAGTATGTACAAGTCTGCTCCCTCCGATTCTGTTAATGTTCCTGTATGAACCAAATGGCTCTCCAGCATCACAACCCTGTCGAAGACAATAAATACATTGGATATTGTGCCATGAAATGAATGAATATATACTGAAGAGTTTACTTACTTATCAGAACCCAATAATCTATACGTCCTGCTTGGATCACTGATTTCTTGCGTTACTTCTCCATTTTTTAAACTTCTTCCCTGCATACCGTGCTTATGAAATGCCAATACGCTGTCTGGCAAACAAACTGGAAGCAATAAATATTTGTCGCTGTACTTTTGTGCATCGTTAATCAAGTAGCAAAGTGACTGTTATGGATTTCAACATACTTATCGACTCAATTTGAAAATTGAAATGTAACTCTGACATTTGCTTCTTGCTGACTCTCGGTTTTCCTTGTAACGTAACGACCTTAATGACGTCTGGAGGATCAAGTGCGTATATTATATCAAATAATAAGAAAAAAAATTACTTACAGTTTCAAGCCATATACTCACTATCGTAACACACGAGAATTGCATCTTTTTCAAGCTGAGTAACAGTTATCACTTGAAGATTCTCACGTCTTGGAATCACTGTCGCTGGAAATTATGAAAGTTTGACATGAAACCGAACATAGGTTATGAAAGATCAATGAGACGTCAATTAGCTACTTGTAATTTCCAAATACCTGAACCATCCATGACTTCCAGTTCATCGCTGTGAAACCAGCTGGCCCCGGAATTCATATTAATGAGATCCAATTTAAGTTCATTTTGTTGGTATGCCTGTTTCACGGACACACACACCATGGGATATTCCATCTCTGGTGTAATTACCATTTCGAAGACATTGAGCGGACATGGTAATATACAGTCATAATGTTTCAAAAGCATAAATTTATTCAGAGGGTCATACCATTGCATTAGAAATATACCAGCTGGCATGGCGCCACATAGATATTTGTACCTATTTAAAAAAAAAAAGAACATATTAAATTTGATTCTCAACAACTCATGCATTCTTCTTTCTTATACCGTTAACCCTTACCCATTGTAGGGATTTCTTCCCACGCAACATTTCGTGCATCCCTTTGTGTCCGGCACTTTAGTCGTAAGGGCAAACTTCCTAGGCACTAACTTTTCTGGAATTTTATTCATGTGTAACGAAAACCTATGTGTTTGCTTGCTTTGCATTGCTAAAAGATCATGCCTATATAGCTGTGGCGTTTTCCCTAGAAATTGAATTAACAAAAAAAGAAAAATAATTAAACGATTTAGACAGACTGCATACAATTTTTGTTAAGAGTTTCGCAATATCCTACCAGACAGGGACATTAGAACGTCCTTAATAACATACATCCATATTGTACGTCTCGGATACAATTGATCAATTGCAGTCTCGTGAAGTTCATTAAGATTTAAATTATAAATTCCTTCTTCGGCGGCAATGAGTAGGTGCTGATCCCTTGTATCAGGATGAATCCAGCTTGCAGTGCAATGTATCCTCAAGGGACAGCCGTTAAATACCTTTCAACGAATAACATGACAGTAAACACTATGTAGTCAATGGGGTCTCTGATGGAACACCGTTAAAAATTCTGATGAGAACAAAAATGATTCAAACCTTTGAAAAACATGCTCCCATATGGACCTTTGGCGTTGGCGGTAATCCATTACTAATAGGCCTTGGAGGTGTATGCCTCTTCCTGTCCCTTCTTCTTGGAGGTACAGGAGGTGTGTCTGATAACAGATCCGGACCAATGCTCTCCCTATCACCATGAGCGGGTACCTCGTTATCACCTAAAAAATTCAAAATCTTTTTACAGAACACAGTAGCATATCCGCAAATCTGAGATAACGAATGCCGTCGCCTTACACAGCAAGCCACGAATTAGCCAAGAAGCAAGACTAAAGTGTCAAGAGTGCCGATGCACAGAAAAATTCAGAGTAACCTAAAAAAAAAAGTGAAGCAAAAAAAAATCAAAATAACGAAACTTCATGTATATCCGTATTGTCGGTAACAGGAACATACAAATGAAATTGATATCTTGCCAAAGCACAAAAGACTCGACGATGAAACTTAAGTCTGCCAAAAGCTCGATATTTTTTAATTTGCAAATAAATTCAAAGAATACGCCTGATGCTTCGTTACGTGCTCTTAAGTTTTTCCGTGCAAGCTCATTAAAATCTCAAAGTTATTGCGACTAAGGATGCGTGTGTTCGGTGACAGAGCTCGATTCATGCTCTAAATTGAAGATGCGTGCTCCTACCATTAGAGCGTGGGGATTCGTCCCTCGGGCCACTGTCCGAGAGCGACCGTTGACGTTGCCCATTGACGGCTGCTAAGGACAGGGAACCACTCACCAGGCCATACAACTCGTCCACAGAGCTGTGACGCCTGGGACTCGCTTGCGACCCTATACACCCAATCTACTTTGTACACTACTGGCTAGTTTTATGATGCAGAGAAGAGAGCCCAATTCTTTTAAAAAGTATAACGTTAAGTCTTGACCATAAATTATGCTTGGACAATGGGCATTAAAAATCACATCTTGGATACAACGAATAACCAATATCAACGATTCAGCTCTCTTCCTCGTGACTACAGAATCCCTCTGCCACCTGGTATTACTTTTTTTTTAAATTATTCAATCCGATTCATTAAAATCATATATTTCGTATACTTTTACGTGACACAGGCATTATACTTTGCTTCTCTTTGGACCGCTGTGACATTATAATTCATCCGAATGAAAAATCTAACAATGACTTTGTCAAAGTTTCAGAGGAGACTATGAAGAAAAAAAAAAAAAAAAGGAATACAGTTTTCTATCATTTACCACAATACCTATTGATTTTTGTACGAACTCGTATTGCAATTGGAAAGACTATTAAGGACATGGAGATTAAACATGCGCTAATTAATTCTCCGTGCAAATTTATGTAATTGGAGATCAGAAAAATTAAAATTATCCAATGTACTCTGCCCTTGTCCTTATAATAAAATTCTAGTTTGTGAGTCATGCTGTCGATTTCTTTCTCAAAGCCTTTGCGTATTCGGCTTCACGTCTAGCCAATGATTATATCTCTTGTGACCATTAAGTACCGAATCGCACGTAAACAATTGAAGCAGTCGTTTATAGAAAACCAGATGAACTTCGATATATCAGCATACTTTTTTAATCAATTATTTTCCGAGTCTCTCGTACCCTTACAGCACGTGTACTAAGCCATGAAATTGCATTGATCTCTGCACAGTCGCACAATCGTTCAATTGACACCACATCACAAACCACACATGAAAACTGTGTATATACACATTCATCGATACCTTACGTAATGTTTAGTATCTGAGCACGTGTAATATTAAGCACGAGAACCCACTGGAATTATTTATTTTCAAGTACGTCACGGTCGCACAATCGTAATCAAATTACAGCGGTACATCACAAGGTGTAAGTATTCCAATTATTTCTTGAAGCTTTAAAAACACTTTAGAGCGAAGCCAGTGAAATCAATGATATGCGAATGAAATATCTTTTGCGTCTTAACTGCGTGTTTACGTGTTTCTGACGAACGACGTGTTTTGAGAAATTAAATAATCCAGTTTCGTAAGGGGCTCGATATCCTTTATCATAAATGATATATTAAGTTGTCTCCATGCTTACCGGATAAGCTCGTGTAGTAACCCCGATGAATCTCACAGTCGTTCGATGACTCCCCGAGTGGAAGTGTGGCTCTGAAAAGAAAGAAAATTATTATTAAATCTTCCAAGGTACACTTATAAGAAACTCAACGTACAATTCCATAGGCCCGCGTGTAATTCGACAATTGTTAATTACAGTTAATTCGTAGCTCTTATCTGTGTGATATTTAATAAGTAAATGAGTCGTGCTATGCAATAGCGAATACCCTTGACGATTAACCCATTTGCATCCTCGAGCGAAATATTTCGCACCTGGCGATCGTCTTCTATCACCGAGTGCGGAATGATCCGCTGAATCTGATGTTTAATAAAGGTTTTCTGATGTCTGAACGTAGAAACTTAAGTAGAGTCATGATGCAAATGGGTTAAATTTAATAGAACAGCAACAGTAGTTGTATATAAAGTGATGGGATTTGGTTATTCCGTAAAGTGAGGTGAGACAAGCGTGTGAATTAAAATGTTATTTAGGCAAAGAAGACATGAGATAATAAAATATAAATAAATAACGTCGTCATTATCAGTTACGAATTTTCCTCCGTCAATGACGTGGTCTATGGGTAATTAAAAAATTGCTACGCTCATTATGGGATATCACGGCCAGCGTCAGTTTTATGTTGTGTATGAATATAAGAAAAAAGAAATCTTTGTGGATTTCTACTGGAAAGATAAATTATATAATAATAATATATGGTACGTCTGATACAAGGTAAATACTACTGGCTTGAACGTAACGTAACGATAAGGAATATATATAAGGGACAGAACGAAAATATTATCTTGGTGTAACGTATTCGCATGGAAGAAGTAAACTTTGAGTATTTTTCGTTTACTTACTGCAGGGAGTACAGCTGATCGCAATGCCCACCAACCATCGACATTGCGTTTCCCCTGCACACATGAAACTGCGGTCATACACACTACAGACAATTATCTACATATTTTTGTAAAAAGCATTTCGCGTTTCTCTCATTTTAAGAAGATCTTAATTACTGGCAGTACCCCATTGGATTCTTTTTACAAAGAACGATTTATTCAAAGGTAAGAGGTATCTCTATCCACGGGTAGTTTTTGGAAGTAATAGCAAGAGTCATTGCTGGCCCTTGGTGTGAACATAAGTTGTAGAAATTAAAAACAGAAAGATTTGTTAATGATTTGAAAGAATTCTTAGCCCCAGGCTGTGGAATAGTCAGGTTATGTTATTTTACAACTTTGCAATACCGTCTGTCTTGCTTATTTGAAAAATTTATACATTGATTTCCACTACTAATGTAATTATTAGCACAAGGATTCAAGATTACGACTTTATATTGACATGCAACATGGTAGCGAGACATAAAGATCTAAGAACAATTATACAATAGACATTGAGATATTATGTGGCAACGACAAAAACTTTTGTAATTTCAGCAATATCAATAATGCTGAAGGCTCATCTTCTTCTATTAGTATATACATTCTTACTATTAATCTCTGTCTGGATTTCCATAACTGTTTTAAAAGTACAACCTGGCTTTTAACTACATATACATTTTAAAAAGCTGTATAAAAATTGTATATTAAGCATGCCGATTGTTGAGTTCTGCAATAAAAAAGATAGATATGCAGTGATTATTGAAAATTATTCCACCTAGTATATGCAAGTAGGCCAGCTGAGATGCAAGTACATTGATCGCAGGTGTTAAATACATTATGGGATACATGAATGGTTTAATGCGCAGTATTAGGAAGCATAAGTGCAAGGTGCAAGGGAAAAGGTTACCTGCCAATACCTTAGCAACAACTCCTCATCAATGTACTGCAATAGACTCCTGTTGGGAGAAATTATTAAAATTACAAAACTGATCAGAAAAATTAAGGCTACTCGGGACAAATAAGAAAAATTAATAGGAGATAAATAGATGGGTGGAAGATTGATTAGAAGTACTAATTAAAGATTGGCCGGTTACAAGAATCTATTTGTTGGGAAACAATTTATCGCCAACATACTTTCCATTGTCACATCACTGTGTAACTATGAATTTATCATTTGAATAATTTTAAAAGTCATTTGTATCATTTACAGCGTTTCAGATTCTATCAGGTAATTGTTTTATATCAGAAGATATAGTCCAGCTGTATTATCAGTTCCATTTTGAGGGGACTTATTTACGATTGAATCCCTAAGGAGATGGCCTCTCAAAGTCAAATTGATATTGCGGTCCGACTATAGTTCTAATCGCCATTATTTACCATGGATAAATGCTTGTTTATATAATAATTGCATATTTTTATGATGTTTATAGAGTATTAGAAAAATATAACGGTTTCATATTACACAAGTGGCGACGAAAACGACAATCATTAACGAATAAAGAATAATTAGGTAAATAATTATACTTACTGACACTAATTCTAGATACACATTTACACTAACTTTTTCTTTAATCCATAACATGCAATACCGTGCGACTAAGATTTATTATTCAAATTTTTTATTTAATATTTGTTTTACTAAATTTGTTAGTCAAAAGTAATAGTGATACGACTATTATAGATTTAGCAAGAAGCTATATCATTTTAAAGGCACTCTTCTTAATCAATATCCTCAACCCATGTATTAATATAGTCCATCAAGGTTTAGTAAAAAGATTGGCAAATATAACCAATAAAAATCTCATGCGTATACACGTGCAATTTTCAATTTGATTGCACAGTATATGAATGAAATAGTAAAATCCACGAGCTGTTTCCGTTGGTTCTGTTATAAAACCATTCCGTAATTTTTAAAGCTTTCATCATTTTAATAAAAATATTTTGTTATTGCACTTGGCGTTTTTTTTTATGTTCGTATAAGTGATCACGTGTAAAGGCACCTCCACACCAAGCAAATTCTGATTTGCAAATTACCTGAGGCTCATATGAAATATCTCGGTGCCAGTTTTGCTTCGACGCGACAGTCTACTATCTGTGGTAGCACTAGCGCCATGTGTACTGATACAAAAATAAAACATTACATTTCTATACATTTTGGAAAATACACCCAGCAAACGTCTATATCGTTCTCGATCCTGTTGTTTCCTTCACTGACTTTTCTCTATAAATCGCATTTGGTCTTTCATAGGGTCGTAGCATTGAGAAAAATTCAGATTAACTCTTCTTAAAGTCAGTACTCAAATTTGCATCCCCTATAGTGCAGCATATGTGAAAATCAATAATCCTAGCTTTGATGCCTAGTAAATCGAAGAGCTATAAACGTCTAGCTTATCAAAATAAATAATGCTTCAATTAATCATTCTTAATTGTAATTGACCATCCACAATAAGATAAGCGTAAGCAAACGTGCTTTGTGCAATCTTAGTAGCACGTGCCAGAGAGCAACGTAACAGACTTGAACAGCATTTGTACTATAACTGCATGAAATTGCTGCATTGCTTAAAATTCATTACAAATTGTACGATATTACAAGCTTATTATTATCAGAACTTGCTATCCTCTGTGATAGTTTTAAGTAATTTTATCTCGTTGAATAGTTATCAAGAGATTGTTGTTTCCAGTGCGATTTAAAAAAATAAAAAGAATTACAGCGCTATCGTCCGATAAAGAAACCATCTGCGTAAATACGTAAAATGATAATAGTTATGTAATACTGGTAAGTCTTTCAAGAACCATAATCACCATATCATACGGAAAACAATAAAAGATAATAGGACAAGAAATCTTTATACTGGAAGCAAGGCAGCAATCACCATATTAGTGGAAATGAATGAGAAGCTTAAGCCCTCCCCGCGATTTTCAACATACCTGACTACTTCTATATAATTATACTTTATTTGATTAATTAGATCACTCACTTTTCTTGCACGTCCTCGAACGCAGTACCAATTCCACAGTCTGGATGTACATCACAGTTATGGACAGTCTAGAGAGAGATTTAAAAATCTCATTAAAATATTAATTATTAACCCTCCTTTCATATAACTGCGTAACGCTCAGGAAATAGTATTTTAAATTGATTTTATTGATTGAACAAAATTTACCTTTACATTATTCATTATATCCATGATATCCCATGCTGGACTGCTGTCGACCATGGGTGATATTGAATCCCTTTGTAAGGTTCCACCATCAAGATTTATTTGATCTGTGATTGATATTCATTTTGTTCGTATGTAGTTAGGAATTAAAATGATATTAAATTTTTAACAATTGTTGAAAATGTAGATTTTTAAATTACCATCGCTATCAAGTTGAGGAATGGGACTTTTTGGCCTGGGCCTTGCTGTGTGTCTTGATGCGATTCTTTGTGGAACGTTTGGTACTGCACCATCCTCGTCTGCTTCGAGTTCGGCAAACATATGACTGGGGTTGGATACTTTCTGCAGTAATTCCAACGCTAATCTTTTGTTCATATCGCCTTGGAAAAATGCGTGCTAAAACCGTCAAAGTTATATTATGTTTTAGCCAAATATTATATGATACTTAAAAGAAAAACTGTTGGATTTGTTTTTCTGCTTAAGCGAAACATCATTTTTACACGTGCAATTTTAATTTAGAGCAACCTGTAATAGTTTTTCAGCTGTTGGCCTTTTCTTCGGATTTTTGGTAAGCGCAACCTTAACGAAATTGTGAAAGGTGGGACTCCATTTATCACGGTCCTTTAATGTTGGCGGTTTAAAGCCGGATTTGGACATGAGAAAAAGGGCTCGCATTGGATGTAGGTCGAACATCGGTGGCTGTAATTCAGCCAATTCGATTGCTGTTATCCCACAAGCCCAAATATCACACAATTGATTGTAACCCCCCTTTCTCTCTACGGCTGCAACCTATGAAGTAATATTTTTATATGTAATCACATTCAAATGAAAAGTGTAGTTATTGTTATTATTATTTAACTTGATAATACCTCAGGAGCCATCCAATATGGGGTACCGATAAAGCTCTTTCTTTTATTGATGGTTGCTGTAATTTGTGCCGACACACCAAAATCTGCTAATTTAACATCCCCAGATTCTGTTAATAAAATGTTTGCGCCCTTAATGTCGCGATGCATTTTTCCCATACTGTGCAAATATGCCAGACCAAGGAGAGTCTCACGACACATGTACGCTATTTGTATTTCAGTCAATGGACCAGTTACTGAAAATAAAGTTAACGTAAGTTTGACCATGTCCATTTCATCATTTCCCTGATATATTTCTTTGAACACACGTCACTCTCCACTTACTATGATATATATCTTGTAGTGAACCACCCCCACAATATTCCATACATATCCAAAGCTTATCTCTTCGGAGGTAGCTTCCATAGTATGCAATAATATTAGAATGTCTACAATCTTTCATCATTAAGATCTCTTGTTGAATAATAGCAAAATCATCACCTAAAACAAGTATGCCTGCTATCAAATAGAAAAGTAATAATTCTTCAAATTTGATTCCTTATTTCATATCTTTAATTGGAGTGCGATAGAACTGTATTTCCATTATTCAAATCTATTTGCAATCAATATAGATTGCGATACAAATATTGTATAGATAAATATTTAATAACAAAAATTTTTTATTGATATTGACGCACCTGTCAAAAATATAATTAAAATGGACTGTTCAATCATGACTATAAAGAGCATCTTTTCAAGTATAATACACAAAACAAACAATATTTAAATAATGAAAATTCCATGGATCGCATGTGAGATCCTCATAATTAATTTGCCGTCTTGATACAGAAGAGTACGTGGGAACATATAAGGAAGCAATTAGAAGTATAAATCCATGCATTTCTGAGAAAGCAGAGGGCAACATTCTAAATGACAGATTGACTCACCTGGCTCCAATTTAATAACTTTGATGGCAGCGAGGTCGTTCATGGAGAGTCTTTTCGCCTGTAAAAATAGTATAAATTACAGATGAGGTGCGCGAAAAACCATTCATCCAAACCACAAATAAGATAAAAACCTTATAAACATCTCCGTAAGTCCCACTGCCTATCCTCTGGATGAGCTCGTACTCATCTTGCGGATTTCGTCGACTTATGTCATTGGACAGCGCGTTCGCGTTCATCGCCATCGTACACAGCAAATTCGTTAAGACTAATGCCTAAGAGCGGTAAATAATATCTACAGAGAACGCTAAAGTTACAAAGTAAAAACACATTTGATCGAAAGGATGTCACTTCCGACGAAACGTCGCCATTGTTCACAATAGCTCTGAGCTTGGCAACGAGCCGAAAGAAGTTCAACTTCTGCGATTAGTCGATTCCCCACCAGATCGACTTTCCGTGAGAGACAAAACGAAGCTTCGTACTTTCTCACCATACCCGCCAGAGCGTTCAAAGAAACCACTTGGAATAATATACTCCAGGTGCTCGAAACAATATTAACGACTTATAGAATCAGAATCAAATGCATTTAGAACTCATAAGAATTAATGACATACTCCTAGTACTCTCCGAAACGTAAACACTGATTTTCAATATAAAAAACGGCATCTCTTTCGTAACAGTAATATACCGGCTTCGACGACAGACTGTATTCTTCATACGGTGAACCTAGTGATTCTCCTTTTTAATGAATATTGTTTAAAATTCCTACAATCTTCTATCCCCGGCAGAAAGCAGCAACGTAGAAAGTCAAGACAGTCTTCGCACAAGTACTTGGACCTCACGAGATTCTAGAGGAAAACTGACTTTTACCTGCAGTGGAACAATTGCACAGAGTAATATAACGATAATTATCAGTCTTCAATATTTACTCCATTATCCTGCAGTACATTCAATTCATAACGTATACAAGTTTGAGAACATATTTAAAATGGCGCCGCGTCATTTGCACTTAACAGTAATGAGGTTTATAATTGAAACTTTTATCATGCTAAAGAGTAGCTTTCTAACAGTTAAAATACTTGATACTCCTATTCCTCCCACAGTGATAGAATTCATCGAGATCCAGGAACTTAGCAAAGTATAAACGATGACTTCCATCCAGGAAATCACACACGATACACGCCGTTCCCGTCGCCTTATCCGAATAAATCCTATCATCCATGAAGAAGGTCTTTCAGAGGTATTCAAAATGGACACCATGGAATTTGATCCAGAGTCGGAACTCTTTTACCACAGGAACCGACAGAAGTATTACCATACTCCTTTAGTAATAAATAAAATATTGTAGGTAGAAAAGACTCAGGCCGAGTTCAACGGGTCCGACCACTGAAGCATATCCTGGTTTTGATTCGACAGTTGCAGGGTGTTCGCTATTCTGCATATGAAAAACACTGGACAGATATCTAGCAAAACTTAGCGTAGCATGGCGTAATGATAACACGGTCGAATAATAAGGATAGCAGCAGAGGAGACAGGGTTGGATACGCACGCATGGGTACGTGTTTGGGGTCCGCGTCTTCCGCTTCCAGCAGAGCCGCGCCGGGAGGCTTTGGCTTTAACTCCAGTTCAGTTCCACTGCGTGCGCCTAGCATTGTGTTTGTCCCAGATCTTCCTTCGTTCTTGGTCAGTTCTTCTTTGCGGTGCTTTTGTTACTTAAATACAGGTACCGTTTGTGTGCAAATCTTATAAGGAGCTACCGGTGTGAAGCAACGCGAGGATTGACAGTAAGTTTTTGAGCAATCAATTAATATATAATAATTAATACAAATTATTAATAAAGAGTCTATACTGTCACAATGTAATTCTTGGTGATAAGAAAAATGATATCATATATTTATCAATGATGTATTAAGATTAATACAATTTTTAATATATTCTTATTTTATATTAAAGGTGCCTAACTGAAATATAATCTTACTGAGAGCATTTGGATTCTATAAAAGAAAACGCTTATCGCAGCACGTTAAACCTGGTCCTTAAACCCATGGCATGGAGGGAATGACGAGTGGTTAGGAATTTTAAGTATGAAATAAACAAGAGCATATGGTTCCACTGGAGTTTCAATATAGTTATAATTATTCTTTGTATTCTATATTGCAGGTCGGAGAACAGTACCGGGTTGGTTCGAGACGTTGAGCTGATTGTGATAATACGTCGTGTAATATTATATGGTGGACTAAACCATAGTAATTTAGCAATGGGAGAGGATCTATAATTTTCAAGATGTACTTTCGCAAAATAAGTCAGCCGTTGAACGTTTCACTGTTGCCATTGGATACGGTTTAATGGGTCGTTTTAAAAGAAACGAAGAAGATGAGTCCGATGGGAAAAGTATTACTTGCTGCGAGAATGACGAAGAACTGTATTGGATTTGTAATTTTGATTTTACTGACGAGTCGAGTGTGCTACGGCGAGCAGAGATTTTCGGAGACGCCCTCGACATACCAGGAAGTCTCCTCTGGAGACGACGTCCAGTTGCGCTGTAGAGTCCAGGACAAAAGGGGACATTGCATCTGGCAAAAGGATCGTAAACCTGTTGGAATGCATCCGGATAAGTATGAGTGGGCAGGAGGAAGGGAGAGCGATTGCACTCTTCTTATCAGAAGAGCATCTCTTGACTTTGACGATGGTCTCTGGGAATGTCAGGTTACACCTGGTGATTTTACACAGCAGGATGCATTAACTTCGTTGCCCGCTCGTTTACTCGTTAGAGGTAAGAAATATTTAAGATACGAAACAGCCTTTTGTCATTCTTTCTCTATTTTAGGAATCTTTGGAATTTACAGTCTTTATCAATTTCTTCAACGTTTCTTACAGTCAAACCCAGGCAACCACGTATCGAGTACGGTGGTGTCGTGTTGACTAATTCCTTGACACTGAGGGAGGGTCAGGAAGCTATTTTATCATGCGTTTCAAGATACGGGAATCCGCCGGCTCTTATAAAGTGGTAAATAATTATAAAAATGTTATAATCTCTTTTCAATGGGATAATGCAATTTCTCTTCCGGAAATCAGAAGAGTATTCAATTTTGCGTTTAAAGGTACAAGTACGCTAATGACTCATACATCACAAGCCATGCACCTTTAACGTCCCTAGTCAAATTATGCTTTAAGCCGCGTGCACAATGTGCCCCAGGTAAGCAAGTAGGCTACCTAGACCGGATATATTTTCTTATTTTAAAAATATCTGATTACCTGTCAATTTTGGGTAATCGCGAAAGGAAATACTTTGCTCGCAGAAATATTAGATACGAATCGTCTGTGTTAAAATGCCGGAAGAAATATTTTCACAAAGGAAAAGTCTTCGTTGGCAGAACCTATAGGAACGAAGAATTTTATTGCAATGGCAATCTGCAAGTTTACATTCGAGCAGCGCCGCGAGAACCAAGAATCCGTAACGCAGTCTTTATGCAGCCACAAGGGCTCTTCAAGAATTCTCTTTTTATTTTATTTCACGCTCTGACGGCCGTTGCCACTCCTTATCTAAATTTACCTAATATGAACTCGGCCGAGCACAGAGTCTACGCGCCTTTCTTTAACATAATGTACTCCTCTTACTGGATTGTATTTAAATTATGTCATTTACTCTTTCGACTGACAATCTATGGAGCGTAATTCCTGATCGGTTCCAGTCTTGAGCCGAGCCCATTACCTGCGAGCTTATATCTATACTGTGACGTATTTTTTTTTAACTCGACACCGATAACGAAAAGCGTTAGTGTACCTAACTGTAAAATCCGGGAGTGCAGCTTCGGAGCAGGGCGACGACTCGAAGGGAATTCAAAAGCGAAAACCTTATCTGAATCGGTACCTGGAGTCGCCCTGTGACCGTCGGTCGAAAAGCCACGTCAAAATACATAAAGATATTTCAGTCTTGCAGATCCAAACAATTTTATTTTACGCAAATGATATGATTGAGAAGCTTTGGAATTTTTTTTCTTAAAACCATGCAAATTCATTTTCGAATTTATTTAGGTTTATAGGTGGTGAGGAAGTGGAGCCTTTGAGAGATCAAACAAATGCTACAGAGGTAGACAGTCCTAAGACCTGGGCAGCTCATAGTCTTCTGCGTGTCCACGGTCAGAGGGAAAATCATGGTCTACCTATAAGATGTCTGACTTTGCATCCGTCAAGTTCACTGCCATCGAGTGCAGAATCCAGGCTGGATATTCATTGTAAGATAAAGTTAAGAATGATAATTATTAGGGAAACTCATGGGATAATATAATTTACAGACTCACCGGAAGTCAAACTGGAAACCAGTCCCAGAGTACTTACTGCAGCTCTGGTGGACTCTGCTAGTTTTATGAGTCTGAAGTGTACCGCCGATGCGAACCCTCCAGCTACAATCAAGTGGTTCAAGGACTCTGTTTCCTTAACCTCAAATAATATTGTACTGTTGGCGCAAGATCATTCCGAATCGAATAATACTGTGTCAGGATCCGAATTAAGATTCGAGCCTATTAAGAGAGAGGATGCTGGATTATATTCGTGTAAAGCTATAAATGCTATTGGTGAGAGTCCACCCGCTAATTACAGACTGGATGTTCAGTGTGAGTATATATTTTCATAGAGAATATTTATATACGGTCTATCGTGGCTAATGTCATTGACTGTCGTTCCTGCAGTTGCACCGATATTGAAAGTAAAAGATCAAGATCAACTTAGAAACGTTACTGGTGAGACTGAAGAAGCTGCTTTGCTAGGATCTAATTTGGAGCCGTTTGAATGTCCAGAATACGAAGCAAATCCTCCTGCACAGTACAGATGGGTTCACTTGAGAGGTGGGACTACAGAAATGATTCAAAATTTGGCGCACAATAAGGATGCTGGGAGACGTTTAAGATTAGAGAACGTGATGTGGTCTGACGAAGGAGAATATCGCTGCGTGGCTTTTAATATTATCAATGGAGTACGCCAAGAAATGTCGAACGAAGCACGCTTCGTATTACACGTCACTGGGCCACCGGAAATACAGACAAGACCTTCTTCCGGTGAAAAGGGTCTTTTCGAATCTGTCGGTTGGGCCGGTGAAGCTGTTCATAGATTAAAATCAAGGTTCTGTTCTCGACCGCCACCGAGACTCGTTGCATGGCAATGGGGCAGTTCTCACATTAGAGCAGGTAAGGAAGGAATTTTTTTTATAGAAAAAAAAAAAGACAATAGTTTCTGTTACTGGACATATTATAAATGTTGAATTTCACAGGTGAGAGTATCAATCCAAAGTATGAAGCATTGCCATTGGAGCCAATAATAGAAAACAAAATGGTGACCAATTGTTATTGGGCGAAGCTTGAGATAAAGGATCTGCAGAAGGAGGATGCAAGGATTTACACTTTAATAGTAGAGAGTGAAAAAGGAAGAGACTCTACAAATCTAAAGCTAATAGTTCGTGACCCAACGGAAATGCGAGTGATAGCTGCAGCAACTGCAGTCGGATTACTCTTCCTCCTTTTACTTATTTCGGTAGGAGTTTATTCCGCTCTGAAAGCTAAGCATCGTCAATATCGTCAGGAAGTCGAAGAAGGTAGTATCGCTGCCGATGCCTTTTACAATGGTGCCAGCACCATGGATCGTGAAAGACCTATTAATTCATCTCAGAGTAAAACATTCGCGCGTAAAGTGAGTCAAGATGGAGGTCTGGCGGTTATGTATGATTATGATCAAATTGCAAAACAAAGACGCGCCATGAGCCCTGAAGCACTGAAGGTACGAAGAGCTCCAGCGATATTGCAAGCACCCACCATAGTGTAAAATAATTTGTTAAGTCGTTAAACGTAATATTAATTTTTTAATCTCATTTGTTAAAACAAATTGGACAACGAACAGAAGTTAATGTGTTGTTACACCGTTGTTCGAATTGATATTATTTTTTGAGAAACATCGTGCGATTTAGAAAAGTCAAAGAGCGCGAAAGATGTTTGTGTACTGCCGACTTATTTATTGTTTTCATTGTTGTATCTTATACGTTTGTAAACCGAATAAGGGTTGAATAATACATTTATATTAATTTATAGTACAGATGTTCATATTTCCCTTGGATATCCTGCATAGTTTTTCTTTGTGTCTCTTGGAAGACCATATGTTTCTAGCAGAAGGTTCTTTTAGTTGTACAGAACATGTGTAACATATGTATGGTGGTTATGACCTGTCATTACTAGTATTGTATTCTTGGGACGAGGCATATGTGCACCAAGTATAAGGAGAAACATTTCCTAAAAGGTTTAATTAATTTTTATATTATTATATGTATGTACATTTAAGGCACGGTACAATAGAGTTGAATACTTTTTCATCTTTATGTGTAACGTTACACTTTTTTACTTTTAACATTCATAGAATAACATGTAATACATTGTTTTCTTGTGCAAACTTTGCAAATAGATTAATGAGAACAATAATTGTATGATTGCAGCTGCGTAGATTGTTCATTGTTACGTCATTGTTTCATTTGCACAACAGTGACGTAATATGTTTCCTTGCAATCTAAATAAATGTAATGATAAACAAGGTACTTTGCATACTGCACAATGAAACGAGGCAAGGAATGATTCAGATATGAAACTGATGGAATATCATGTGAAGCACAAGTACGGTAAGACAGCTTGAAGCAAGACTACAACGGTGTAAGAATAATCTTTCTCTAATAGAATTAATTTTGTGATGTATATCAATAACTGATTTCACACAGAAGTTAACTACGCCTACATAGTCTTGTGAATGAACTTTACGTTAGGTTAAAACATCTAATGGATTTACATGTTATATATTTATTATTGACCACCGTTCCATTTAATATAGTTTGAATGACGAATTATTCATTCAGACAATAACACTCAAAATTTTAACTAATGACTCGTAACAAACAATCACTTTAAATTCATAGCTAGACACTCTTCTCGTACTTCGACACGTAACAGTAATATTTAAAATCATCAGAGCTAATTTGAGACACTTTAAAATAAAATAAAATCACGTTTCAACGTTGCCCTGCAGTTGACCGACCATTTTTCGTACCCAGCCAGCCCTGCTTTGACCTGCAGAAACATCGTCTCTATCCTCCTGTACTAAGAAGGTATCCTTATTCTCATGACTCTGCGAATCATAACATGCACCTCCTGTAATCTGCACGAGATCTCTATTCACTGACAATTTAATCACACTGGACCACTCGGACTCATCTTGACTTTTCAATATTTTTCCTCTTAGCTTTAAGTAGTCCGGTTTTTGAGCGACATTCGGTTTTGGTTTTGGAGCCATCAGCAAATCTGGTTTCTTCTTAGCCGGAACGGGTGGAGCAACTTTGGGTTTTGTTTGAGCTATTATTGACTGTGTCACAATGACCGGTGACTTAATGGAGAGCACTTCATCAACATCACTAAATATTGCACTGTCCCGAAAAGCCTCATCAACATCCGCATCCACGTAATTCTCAATAGTCTCAAAAGATTTCTCATAAAAGCTGTCAGTCTCAGTTTCGCCATGCTTTGATCTCTCGATCGTAATTTCCTCAGACTCATCTTCCTGTCCCTCGTCCTCTTGCATTTCCGTATTCTCTGTGATGTGTTCCGTCCGTTTGTTTTCAGCAAATAGTGTCGCCGGATCAGCATAATCTGATTGGGCAATACGTGCACCCATACCGGAACTACCTTGCTTGTAATACAAGGGAGGAATTCTCGAAGGTGAATTTCCACCTGTCACGCAGCCCACAATTTCTTCCACATCCGACGAAGATTCTCTTGAACTTCTCGTCTTGCCTTTCTTCTTGCACTTCCCATTACTCAGAGTACGAAAATACTTTGTTCTCTCAAGTTCCTCACTGCATTCTAACGTCTCTGTACTCACAGTTGTTCGTAAGCCTTGTAGACGACTGCCAGCTTTGGATAAGACATTTCTAAACAACGTAGCGCCATGTCCGTTTGCTCTGTAAATCTTATGATCCGGATGTATATTGGCGGAGGTATTAGAAATCTGAAGTTCCGAATAAGCATCCGTAAGAGAGTCCTCGAGAGAATAAAAGAACGTGGAAGTGGACGACGAGTTTGAAGTAGGAAATTTAGCGATTCTTCCTTCCGGCTGACAGGTAGAAGCATATCTCTCCATATCTTCCAAATTAATTTCTGCAGGTTTATCCGAAGCTATTGTAAATGGACGTTCGCTCATTGGTTTTCCATCCCTTTGTAGAAATCGAGGCTTGGTAACGTTAGGTTGGGAATTTGGATGCATCTGAAAGCTGCGTGGCAGCGACCCACATTTCTGCGGAGACGTTGGCAACCCTTCGCACAATTTCGTCAACCAGACAGCAGGTCGAGTAGGACTGTCATTGGCGCCGTCTACATCCTGTTGCTCTCGCAGACCCTCCCAGACATGTTGCAAATTATCATAATTCCCAAAGCCCTTGGATTCTTCCGTATCCTGAACCGTGGTATTGCTAGTCTCAGTAGTTTCCTCTAAATGTTGACCTTCGTCCTGCAACCTTTCAGCCTGGGCATTGTCCTCGGTACTAGAGTTCGAATTCTCACGTATCCTGAGAGCCGTCTTGATGATTTTACTCTCGGTAACAATGCTTTGTCTCTTGAAAGCCTCGAAGATGGCCCTTTTCTCTTGAACACGGTTAGAACGACTTTTGGTTGTCGTTTCCGGCGACTTTTCACCTTCCGCACGAAGGTTGTCATAGCGTAATCGTAGAGCAGGTTGGCTGTCCCGTGACGGTGTAGGGGACAGTGAATTCCAAGCGTTATTCACCCTGACCAGCCGTTGTTCACGTCGCGAGGAACGCACTCGGCCTCCTCTGTTGTTGTTAGCTGATTCCGTAACGTAGTTTGTATTTTCAGTCTCACTCTCGTCTGACGAGTCGGCGGAAATATGTTTATTGAAACGTTGTTGCTGCCTGACATTTATGTTACTGTTAGTGCGCTGTTTCTCAAGCAGCTTCTGGAATTCCCGATTTTGCATTAGTATGTGTCCGACTATTTCCTCCACAGTCTGCGCTTGAACTTGTTCATTGTTATCTTTGGTTTCCGATGCCGGAGAGCTATTGCTATGAAGAAGAGTCGTATTGTCCTCGTCATTCGTTATTGTACACTCAGTTTCGACGGTCGTAGTTTCGGTGTCGACCGGATCATCTTTTTGCTCGTCATCCGATTGGGTCAGGGACACGTACGACTGGAATCCAGGTTCAGACTTTCTTCTCCAGTTTGCAAAACGATCCTGAAACACAATCTTCATCGTTAATTCAATTCTATTAATAGTACCATTGTGCTACTTTATTAATAAGCTTCATTCCAACGCACTTTGACCTTAGATGCACGACCGTCAGACGATCTATTCAGACTCTGATCCCTACAGCCATGGATGATGGACTCTTCGGATTGGTTCTTACGGGTTGAGGCCGGTGAATCCTGGACGGAATATATTTTTTTTTATCATTTCAATTCATCAGGGACAAAAGTTCAAGCGTCCTTTAACCTCTACTTACCTCCGTAGAAGCTGTATTAGATTCTAACTTCCTGCTACCCTTCTTCAATTTTTGTCTAAACATTGTTTCAGATCTTCTACGTTCCCTCTCTTGCTTTCTCTTCTCAAGATACTCCGGTGGCGCCGAGTGTTGCTTCTTTGCCGAACCCTTGTCTGCCAACGCATCTTCTGAAATCCACAAATACGTGTTTTTCAATGTTCCAGGTAAACATTCAATGACATTTCATAGCCTCCCTTTCATCTGTCTGTCGCTTAAACAAAACTTTGTTCTTACCTTCTGGTTGTGTTTGCCCAAGTTGCATTACCAACTGCCTGGCATGTGAAGGTATTACTGCGTTATAATTCTCAAGGATGACCCTCTTGATTTGTAACGTCCACTCTCTTTTTTGTTCCAAATTGCGAGCCTTAAATGACAAAGAAAATTATATTTTAATACATTGCAATCAGCCACATTTAATGTCTGATCTTTGAAATATCTATTTGTACATAGTTAAAATGCTAAATGTGAAACTTACCAAACCAAGCATACTGTAACACAGTACATCAATGCGTTATGAGTGTATGTAAAATTAAACTATACAAAAATCACTGCATTTACCTGTAAAGTGTACTGCAGACGTGGATTGTCAAAAGGAATAACGTGAAAACTGAATGGCTCCCCCGGTATACTTTCAATCAGCATGAGATTTGAACACTGTCACAAAAATGATAAAGTCAATTATAAATTCTGATATAAAACCTTCAATTCTGTATAACGACCACACTTAATAGTAATTACCATGATGTGAGCTTTATAGACCAGTAGACCATCCTCTTTCTTTTTAGTAAGAAGTAACATACGGTCGAAGAGGAAGGCGTGTCGCGGAGCTTTGGCACCTCGCATGCGGAATCTGCCCTCTGCAACTAATTCGCCGCTAGTAGTGAGATCAGGACCTGGCCATCCGTACAGGAGTGACTGAATTTCTTGAACGCGCACCGCATGCTCGTGACGTCTTTTCATTGCATTGATATGCTTTGCGATGCCTGTCATAGCAGCTAAAGCACCGTCGATTGCATTTCTACCCTCGGCTTCATTCTCCTCTTCCTCGCCGTTTGCACCATACTCTTTTGACAGGTTCTAAAAAAGAGAATCCTGCATGAAGTATACGAAGAAAAATGATTAATTAAGACTGACAAGAATTTCCTTACCTGTAAGAGTAAATGGTACTTCAAAATCCTTTGCACAGGTTTCAATAAGAATGAGCCAAGAGGCAACGCGTGACCTAGTGCTGCTTGTCTCTCTCGAAAAGCACCTGCAGTATGTTCTTGACCCATGAGATCAGTCAGTACAGACACCGTTCTGAAATAGATAGAGAAAGGCGAGTTAAAATATTTAATTAATCAAGGTAATAAAAAATTCCACTATTTATCATAAATTTCCCATACCTTGGATAATTAGTACAATATTCTGTATAGACTTTAAATCCAGTATTATGCTTTATAAAGGTATTGGCAACGCAAACAGGATCCAAGCCGCATTTATCTATTTCCTTAAGAAACTCCCTGTAAGAAAGATAAAGTTATTTGATAAAAATCTTCTTTGAGAAAATGAATATTTATATAATACTAAAAGTGGACTTACCTGTTAAACTCATAAATATCCTCGATATTACTAAACAAATCACTGAGTTGCAATTGATGGACTAAGGAGGCAGGGTCGTCCCTCCAAAATATAAGATAGCCCTGTAAAAATAAGAAAAAAAAGTAAAAAAAATAGCACGTTAAATCATTTATCACTCGAAGCATCAAATGGTACAGGATGCCAAGTAAATAAAGTTAAATTTGCCATAGACGACAATAAAATTAGCCATAAGGTCATTCGACCGAGATTAAATTTGTCTGAACGTAAACGCACCCGATCAATGATCCCTCAGGCATGAGTCATGAGACTTAACCTCCACAACCGAATGGACATCCTCATAAAAATTCAACCTCATGACAGATATATACTATGAAATTTTATCAATCAATTAACTTGATAAAGAAAAAACATATAATCGACAAAGTCCAACACGGCTCCCCAGACATTGATACCAAATATACCATTCAATAAGTATCAACTTTCAATACACAGAGGATTCATTGATTACCGACTGATTTCCTAACTGGTTAATCTCATAGCCAATGACTCCCATCGCCCCAATAACAATACTAAATATACTAAGTACTAAATATACCATAAAAAAATATTGAAACCTAATCACACCATAAAAATCCACTATCACTCTTGACAATCTCTCACACAGCCTCTTCCTACCTGTATAACTTGCCGAAGATGCTCAACGTAAATAGCTTCTGTATCAACAATCTCAAGAAGCACCCTCTCGACAGGATTGCGATGAGAATCACAATAACGAGGTCTATGGTGTAACGGAGACTCGACCTCAGCACT
>JARQSV010000481.1:872333-908670 GCA_030142285.1 Calameuta idolon | reverse complement strand
AGCACCCTCTCGACAGGATTGCGATGAGAATCACAATAACGAGGTCTATGGTGTAACGGAGACTCGACCTCAGCACTGTCTCTTCTTTGACTATCGCCATTGTTACCGATTCGACAATTAACATCAGAAACGGTAACGACTCCACTGTCGCCAGAACCTGTAAGAATAAAAAAAAACCCCCATGAAAATTTCATTCACGACACAAACAAGAACGGATCCAAAAAGTGATCCGACATCCGGTTTATTTTTTTTTCAACTGTTACACCATAAACTTCCGCATTTTTTTTATTTTTATTTACCTTGAGAACTGGCACAGGTATCGGCCAATGATTCTACCGACGCTAAATAAGGATTAACCGCACATGGATTTCCTTGATTGCTGCATCCACTGGACGACGTACTCGAGGCTATGGAACTTCCTGAAAGAGGTCGTCCTCCGGGACGGCATCTCCTGTTGTACCTCAACGGTGCCAGACCGTTTGCCTCGCGTCTGTACAAAGGTTTCTCATCGACGGACTTGATACCGTGTCCATTCATCATCAAGGATCCTTCACACCGATCGTTTTCCCTCTTGACAGTTTCCTTAGAGACAGTGATTTCTATCTTGTTGGAATTTTTCATGATTCCTTGAGCTTCCGCGGCGTCCATTGTCTCCTCGCGTTGCGGTTTCGCGACTATGGATTCCGTGGAGCAAAGAGGACCAAATATGGAGCCACGATGGGAATGTGGTACCAGACTCAAGCGTTTCTGAATGGCAGCGGAGATGTTACAGGTCGACGGTAGGACGTTATCGGAGTAGCCATTGCCTCTGCGCGCTAACTCGTCGAACATACCAAGAAGCTGTGGCACCAGATCGGTCGAAGTACCTTGAACAAAAATTTACGAGAGAATTTAGGAATTTTCGGTGTGTACCGTGAAACAGAAATTTAATATCCTATAGTCACGTATACCTACGTGTATATTGTCAGGTAAGACTATGTGCTATTATATTGCAGGGATCGTGTAGTATTTTTTTTTTTCACCCATGGAGAAAGAACTGCCCAAGGTATAAAATAATTCCGATACTTCCGGACACGTTATGGGCCCTCAAAATGAAAATGAGAAATCCGATTCTCGAAAGTTCCTCACCGAAGGTTGCATTATAACGCACGCGACTGTTACATCTGTATGTCGGTTAAACAAACAAACAACCGGCATGGTTTCCAATTTCCTTGGCGGCAGACGTGAAATCACGTCTGCCTGCTTTACCAACCGCTTCCCGCTCGCATTCTGCATTCTCTGACTGCAGTTTCCTTTTACTGGGATATTATATTATATCCTCTTACGCAGGACCAATGAGTTCTAACGCGCGTATACGATCGCGTAAATTTGATATATCGTGTGATTTTCTTTTTTTAATTTTTATCTGTTTCGTTTCGGAGAAACATATTTATATCTCTGTACATAACAGTTTCGAACTATCTTCGCTACGTCTTGCTGGGAACTTTGCTAATAATAGGACGACCCAGGACTTTCGTCCAAACGCATAATCATAACCTGGCAAGAGGTACGACTCGGCTAGAATTATAGAGGGAACGCCGTTACGGTGAAATATATCGAATGAAATATTGATACGAAGAAAATCAACAAAGCGAAATTAGTTTCTGATAAGAGTAATCGAGAAATATATTTTAACTCGAGTCGTACACGATAATCTGTTTACATGAAAATTGACTTATTTGTCTCGACGACCGTCCGATACATTTCCGAGTAATTGAACGTTGAGAAATACGTTAACTAGAATTCCAAGAGGCAGTAAATCGATATTTTTATTGAAAGACGCAAAAGGGACTCGTAATTTGATAAAAATTTCAAAAAAGGAGACAAGATTTAACGTTACGTCTCGTCTGCAACCAACGGTCTCTTTTAGTTTCAAATTTGGCCAACGCGGCGCTGCTGCACTCGATGTGCACATACAGCGTGTCCTGGAAATGCATAGGTGCGTTGAACCCTCGACAGTTCATAGCGAACAGTCGATATTTATACTTTTTATCGCCGGTAGCAGAGACGTTAGGATATAATAACGGCGGCGTGGCCGCTTACCGAAAGTTCGACGAGACAAAACCTCGACTGGACGTGAACTCAGCCTGTTTCTATTTTAACTGACAGTCATTTTTAATCGAACGATAAAAATATACGCGGCTGCTCCACTAGAGCATCTTAAAGCTACCCGAGAGAAATGCACACTCGTAAAATTCGTCGTTCCGACCACGTGATATCTTTCGGCAATTAATTACTCATTTTTGAGATACAATCGAGTCCCTGTAATTTTGAAATTAAACAATCGTCAAACTCTACGAATTTATTTCACGCGACTTCACGCACACCCAGTACATCCGCATAGACTCTAAAACTCGTCAATGCACAAAGCACGTGCGTCTCTCATAGAAATTAATTGAAATTACGAATTCACTTGATACTTCAATTACGCTTTCTTACATTCCCATGGTCAAACTATATCTGTATCTATTATATTTATAAAACTTTTCGTTTGCCGCTTAAATAATCTCTCCCTTTCAACTTGCTTCAATTGCGTGTATTTTGGGTTGAATGAAAACAAAATTTTTTTTTTTTTTTTTCGTAAACGACCGACTTCAATGGCTATGTTGTTATTATTATTTTATTATATCACCAGTACGTCAATCATCGTGCAAGAAAAAAAAAAAAAGGCAAGGATCATCCACGTGTTAAATAACAAAATGTCAGTAGTGCTACTTTACAATCATCGGATACTATACGTGGAACAGAATTGGTATAATGGAAACAATTCACGGACGTTCGTAATGATCCGTTCGATGAAAATGACAGTTCGTGATGCGAGTCACTGGAATTCAAAGTCATTCCTGAGGCAGACCCTTCGCGGAATGACTAACTGATATACTGCGCTATACGTATGTATGTATATACGGTAATGGACATTAACGTCTAACTATCGCTTATTGGCGCCAGAGACCAAGACGTAAATTTACTTGCTGGCCGTCGTGAAGGAGTCTTACGCCAAGAGAGACGCGTTGCTTCATTGACGGAAGTCAACGACAGGGAACTTCAAGTTGAAGTGGCAATGGCGCCCGCGTCAAAGAATTTCAATGTAACAAGTCTGGCACGATAGTGAATTCGTGTTTGGATTATACGAGGAACACGTTAAAATGATGCGTGAGAACGTTGAAAAATGTATTATCCATGCCGAAACTCGATCTCTCGAACTACATGTCTGCACTGTAAGAGAAAAGTGTCAAAAGTAATTTTCGAACGAAGTGCCAAATTTCAGTGGTCGTTATTTTTTTGTTTATAAATAAAGACAAGCCATTACGCAACACAGAGGGTATATATATATATATATAGACATATTCGTTAAACTGACAGCGCAAGATGAAAGACCGTTATTTTGGTAAAACGTTAATCGCACGTGACATTAGCTCCTCGTTATTCGTGACTCCGTCGCAGCAGCCAGGTAAAAACTTACAATAACATCAAAAACCTAATTTCAATGTCTCATTTAATTCGTCCTTCTTGGAATCTTCATTTACGCTGCGGTCGGGAAGGGAAGCTTCGACTTCCAACGTTCGGACGTGGTCAACTAACTCCTTGACAGTACCGATAACGTTCTATTCTGGTATTCCGAGTTTTAAGAACAGACCCTGAAAGCTTGAACGATTTAATGCGCTGTTAAAAAGAAAGAAAAAAAAAAATACCAAAAATCATTTACCTATCTCGAAAGAATAAAAGATGGTTATGGCCAACGACACGGGTACATTCTTTTTAGTAATTACACTGGAGACTTTCCAAATTTCTCTTAACGATCCGTCGTTCGAATTCTAACCCTTCGACTGATAAGAACGTTTGACAGGAGCTATATGCACTTTTATATATCACCGTACACAAAGAATCAAATATATATATATATACATAAGTTGCAAAAGAATTATCTCACGGAATACAGACATCGCTCGATCAAATAAGAATACATTGCACAACACTTGGGTAAGTCGATTCGTCTAAAAGTTTGCGCACCGATAATTACCGATATTTGTACAAATATTTGCTCGCAGGTCGATCGAGGTTAACGAGCTGATATCGCGTTAGAAATAAGCGCGAGTTCTGCGTACAGAGAGATTAACGTAACGTACGTTCATGATGGAACAGCAGGTACTACTGGAGCCCAGACATGAGAATGGAATAGGAGCGTGTAGCGCGAGTCAGACGGAATCCGAATGCCGAGAAGTAAGTATAGATAGTGGAAGGGTAAGACCCCGTTCACACCGAGGAGAAAAAGTGTGGCGACACAGGTTTTAGCCTCCTGCTTGAATGGCAGGTAGTGTGTAGTGTATTAATAATGATAACAACTCGAGTCAGCTGTGGTCTATCAATGTATGTACAGTATAATCGATATAGTACACACGATAGTACACTATAGTATAATAAATTAAGTATACTCTGAGGACGAATTAATTACTTTTTTCGTAACTCCGATGACAAAGCTTAAGCTCGGTACACTGTTATGGAGGAGTATAATTTTTAAATAATTTTTCAAAATCACAGTTATCTCACCCTGTGTAACTGTTGATGAGAATTAATTAATCCTTAAAAAAATAATTACCATTGAGGAACATGTATGTATATATATATACAATGTAGATACAGATATAACGGGGATTTCGCGAAATTCATTATTCGCCAATTAGCTTGCTGCAAATATCAAGCGAGCGTCGCTCGTTGCGAACGCGCTCGTATAATTGCGGGTAGAGAATTTCGATTCTGATTGGTGCCGTTCTCTTTCGCCGAGTGTTCCCTGGCACATTGAATTTTCCCGTCTCTTTATTATATCTTTCAGCTAACTACTTGAATTAATCGCGTACTGCTGAGCATCCGTTCGGTGTGAACAAAGCCATAGGCTGGCGAAGGAGAAAGAGAGGGGAGGGCGGCTCCAATCATCGCAATGAATTACAACGAGGCAGTCACTCTCGGTGACTCATTCTAGCAGCACTACGTCACATCGATAAAGGTTCCTTCGCGTTCGGAGAAAAATTGTTGAGAGATGAATTTTGAAAAATAAATTATAAAATTTTCTTACAACAATATTTATTGACATAATAATTTTTATATGCATTTACGTCATATGAAATTATGCCTACGGGCGATCGGCTTAGTAAAAATATAATTAAAGGAATATATATACATATATACAGACCCACTGTGATTACAGGTACTCAAATTGAATTTGCTTGAAACTTTTTTTATAAAACCCAATTCGCCCACTTGGGAATGAATAATGACGGTGCATGCAGTAAATAATGCATTTCCTTTCAAACACCATTGTTGCTCCTATGCTCGAATACGTTATCGCATCGTATGATTAATGCACTGTTTCTTAAAAAATTTTTTTTTTCCTTTTGAAATTTTCGAAATTACGTGTACGTGCCTCGTTAATTATAATAGGTGGAACAAAATTGAACGAACGTAGCACGGTGCACTGTATACATATATTACATACCTCGAAGATGCTCAACGTGGTTCTCGCGGACGGAGTAAGAAATTGCACGATTTCTTGTGCTGTTCAAATTTATTGCAAACATATGCGGCGAACGAGCAGACTCGCATATAATTTCAGTAGCGAGGCTAATCTTCGAGGATAAGTACGGTACCTTATGAAAATCCGAATTATGAGATGTAATATTAAAAAAAAAAAAAAAATTGATAATATTAAGGTTCTCAAAAATTCGAGTACTTTTAATTCCACCGACTGTACTCAATGTAAAAGTACTTTCGCGCATGATTCATCATATAATTTGATGATGCACTTGAAGACAGGCATTACCCTAGAGACACGTGTATACCAGGTACAGTTAACTACCGGGTAGCCACACTTGGCAATACTCGCGGTACAAGCGGGGTCACCGATTACAGAGCTGGGTGGGTCATCTCCTCGGAAGTCGCCGAGGAACACGTTAGGGCCATCTTGATAATTCGCCAGGAGTCCTACGGCCACCGGAAAGCCATCCAAAGAGAACGCTCGAAGCAGCCGTGGTGTACGATCTGACGCGCGCATCTCAACGGCACTTAAAGTAGTCCCGTGAAGATACTCGTAGCGTAAGGCCTGAAGTGAGCTGCATGTATGCACGGGCACACAAGAAAGATAAACAGGAGAAAAGGATTCGCGCAAGCGAATAATCTGCACAGCGCAACAAGAAACAGTCACGAGGATCGACCCGGTGACTTTCTCGCAAGGGAATCGTGCAATGGAAATGCACCCGGGTGCATAGAAGTGCATTCGATGTGGCTGTGCTATATATAGGCAGCTACGTAAACACAGGCAGGTAGCCCAAAGGCGTGAAGTTAGCTGCGGGCAATAAAAAATTTTCGCACACGTGGCTTCGACCATAGTCAGGTGACGTTTCTAACCTTACTTTTTAATTTCACTGAAAATATCGATCCTACGTGCATTTCGTCGCGTGACCGGATGTTGCACTTTTATCCGATTACCCATCGATGTGTCAATTATTCTATGGTAACCACGTAACGTATTTTTTTTATTTTTCCTATGTCTTTCTTCTAACCTAAAATCTTAAACGTCCTCGAACGTCACTTACGAATGCACTCCCGTGCCTACACGACATCCTGCATCCTGCGTACACCCTTGTTGCATCCTTCCGGTGCATCCTGGGACTCCTGGAAAGCGAAATTCCGGCAACGTCGTGCCTCGATTATACGCTGGAAATAATGCGTGCAGTACGACGGCGCCAATATTCCTTCGCTCCGTACCCTCCCCTCCCTCCTTTCCCCTTCCCGTCGGCCTTTACCGCCTTTACTCAGCGAGCTGCCGTCTCGGATGTCTGCCGGCGGCGTGGCGGATCGTTTTTCCTTCGGAACGGCGCCTACGTCGTCGTCGTTCCCCGACTGGTTTCACTCGTAAACCGAACGGAGATTCACGACTACCGAGTGACCTTACGCAGCACTGCACGCCCATGCCAATGGACAATCGATTGGTGACTTACTCGATCCAGCTTGGGACATCCATTCTCAAAAATAGTCCATTGTCACCAGGCGATGACAAAATAATAATAACTTTGAAAAATGTCAAATTTTTTAATAAAAAATTTTTACCCCCTCTCTTTTGGTATAAAAAATAAAAAATAATACACTGCCATCCCTTTGATCGTTATAGATAACAGCTGAAAGTGATTTATCAGCCGCTGAGATAGCCTTGCGAGTAACGACTTATTTACACAACGATGGCTTCCATGACGTTTGATCTATCGAGCGAGGTCCAGCGACCCAGGAAGACCAAGAAATTCTCGTTACCAGCCAGGTAGACAGTATAGGTTAGGTATTGGTACGCCATGCTAGTGGCACGTGTGGTATCCGATCATCAGGTGCGTCATTGTACGTAATTTTTAAATATCCCTTTCATCCCCACTTCCTTCGTCCCACCGTGAGAACATGCGTACTGGCTTGTCACCCGCGCTGAAATTTCTATTCGAAATGCGAATTGGTCTTGGCGAACTGGCGTCCACCATCTTGAACGTGGCTAATAACGTTGACTGGCAATTGTCGCAATTAGAGTCCTCTGGAGTTTACCGCGAGAATCAGACGCAGCTGTTCGCCGCGTTTACAATGCATGGTGTCAGATCGGCAAAACGAAAGAAAAAAAAAAATTTCGAAAAAAATTATTCTCAACGAGGATCCCTTACTTTGGTTCGTAAAAACGTATAAAAAATTTTTTTTTTAAATTATCAAAAATCAACTACCTTAGCTGATAACGATCGTTACTCGCTGCACGCGTGACTCACGCCTAACTAATTTCACCATAAAAATGTCCTCTTTCCAAGAGAAATTCCCAGACCGTACGAAGAACCCATAATTATTTCAATACCAACACGCGTGTTCTCAGACATAAAAAAAAAAATCTATAATCTAATCGGACAATTAATATTGACTATCGTGTCAATTACGAAAATAAAAGGTAATTGACCCATGATAATAATAATATCGACCATACATACAGTGTTAAGATTTGTGCAACAATTTCACGCGACAATGGCGTCAACGATATACACGTCATTTGTCACCGTCGCCTCCATATAGAGCACTGCTTGTACCTTATCAGGTTGTAAAGCCAACCGATAACCTAAAGGCGGGTATATACGATGGCAATCTGAACGATAACATCGACGACGGACCGTCGGTCGTTTTTCAACGAAAAGACAGTCACACCGTGTAGCGAAGAAATACGATATTTTCAATGGGCATCGTTACGAAGCTCCGTGCCAGAAAATTTCGAGTCAGCCGTTCGCCTCGGCTCGTTATTATTGTCCCGGAGTAGCGATCTAAAAGCACGTCTCGATTTCTCATGGGGATAACCACTTTTCTAATAATATTAGATCCCATCGGCCACGGAGAACAGGCGATAACCCAGCATATCTCGAATCCTCTTACATACCAACGTATTACAGTCCGCTACGCTAAGCACATTAATATCCACGTGAATTTTTCTTTCGAATGCAAACAACGAGCCTACAGTTATACAAATATCCTATTGTCACGTAACACAGAGCCATTGACATTTACACGTCACAACAATAACAATACAACAATATATAGCAGCTATATCCCTATATATAAATTCATTTAAATCTCTCTCTCTCTCTCTCTCCCGTATAAATTATCAAGATAACGACCATATTAGGCGACACCAATAATCGATAACGATACACCGTGTTAGCAAATCTGATCAAAGTGCATCGAATAGTTCCATATATGGTAACCTGTATTAATTCGACGATTTTAATATCCGCAATTAATTCGAGCGTGTATAATTATTATACCGTGACCCAATAAAAAAAAAATAAACATTTATTTTGATTAGGATTTTTTTTTTTCTTTTCAAACAGCCCCCCACCTACTCCACTCGTCCTAACCTTCTCGGCGACTCTCGACACCGTAAAAAAAAATTCTTGCACAAGTTGCGATCATTCGAGCCCGAGTAGTAGATATTAGCTAAGCCGAGTATAGGTACATATATGGAGATGAAATAGCTTTGTTCACAAAGGCATTCCATTCCATCTTACGGCGCATGCATTAGCTTTGTACTACTATACGATCGTGTCGTGCTGGGACAGAGGGAGGACCCGTAAGTGGCAGTACTAAAATATTCACTTCTCGCAACGCGGAGGGAGAGAGATGGCGAGAGGGAGGGTTAAGGTAAGAAGAGAGAGATAGAGAGAGAGTGACACGCGGACAATTGGAGAATTCGAGAATGCCCAGGAGCGTATAAGGTAAAGGAGGGCCCCTGGGCAGGCGCGGCCATGTTGGACTCACGTAGGAAGAATTCGAGTGTGAAGTGGTTGCATTCCTGAAAGTGACTGGATGGCGGGTGCACGTGGAGCGAAAGAGAAAAAAAAAGGAAATTAAAAAAAGAAAAGACTACATATAGTTATACACAAAATGGTTATATATATCGACCAATTGATCGAAGCCAATTAATAAGCGATGCTCCGCGTTGCGGTTGGTTAGGAATTTTATTTAATTTTCAAAGAAAAAAAAATATCAAACCGTTAATCCGGCTGATCTCGTAAACGATTTATTTTCTGGCATCAACGCAAAGCGTTAAATTAAATGATCCACATACGGAAGGGGAAGTCAATGACGTTAATCTATTTGAACGTCATTTATTTTCATTCAAGCGACCTTAAAGACTTAACGACCAAACGGGGAAATTAATTACTAGACTAATTTCTATTTCGGTATTGCTCAACGGCTCGGCTTTTTTTTTTATGGTGGTAAGACGTGAGTAAGAGAGAGATAGAAGAGCAAGGCTGCCTCGTAGCAGATTTTACTAACCAACATTAATTAATCGATCTATTATCATGACTTGAATATATGCATGTGTTTACGTTCTGATTGATGGATCGTGATCGTTAAAGAAAAAATTTCGTTTTCATATCGTCCTCCGTAATCAGCCTGTAAGTCTTGGACAAAATTCGTCTACGAGTCGACGACTCTACGAGGATCACGCGAGGCTTCTATTTATTATACAAATTAGTGACATCTTTTTTTTTTTTTTCAAGACGAAGCATCATCGTCACAAGAAGTGTGGACAAATGTCATCGGTGAATGATGTTTCTGACACGTATCGTAAAACTATACGAGAAAACCGGTAGAGCATGTAGGTACGATACAGGTGGGTTCAAAACAAGCGTAACCGTAATATATGCAAGGCGTGAGAGCCGTGCTTGAGAAAAAAAAAAAAGATGCTTAGTAACGACCCAATAGCCTGACGGCAGCCATTGCATTTGTTAGAAATGATTTTTCAGTCAGTCACTGAAAGTTCAGGGTGGGTCGAGTATTAGTATTGCGCAATGTGAAAAGAAGAATAAATATTAACTGTATAAGTAATATATATGGCATTACTTACAACGTACGACATTACTGTATATAATACGTACGGAGGAAGACACTCCCCGAGCAACGTCAGTCGCGTTACTAATTTCAATTGCGCTTTGGATTAGAGTTAATATAGCTGCCAATTACAAACGCGCCTTAAGAGTGGCTGAATTTAATGTGTCTTATCGGGGAAAATCGTAAAGGCCGATATTAACGATAAGACAGATACGAATTATTCATTAAAATCGAACGATAAAAACGTTTAAACGTCAATTCTCATGAGAGCGATACAGCCTTGTTACTTCCTTCGCGTTGTACACCATTCGCGAGACGAATAATTTAATGTGGAATTTTGTTAAAAAAAAAAACATTATCATTGTCCTACGGAAGTAACGCGAGTGACATGCGGGTCGATTATTGGACACGTAAATAGGATGCACAAGGTCGGGATACGTAATAACGTTAAATGGATATTCGAATGCAATTAAAAAAAAAAAGAAATACAAGTCCTGCACTGTGCAAGCCGCCGTCGCCTTGAATCGTCGCCTACGGCGTTTACCAAATTCGTCGGGCTGTCAACGGAGTGAAGGAGCTCGAGGATTTTGCAATAGTCTTTTTTAACAGGATTGCCAATCGACGTAAACAAAAGCACCGACCGTGAAATTGTCACGCGAATGCAATTGCAGCTGATTCGACAGGAGTGTAGATGTAATTTTTTAAATAAAAAAAACTCACGAGGAACATTGAGAAATTATTTGGATTCGTTGACGCGATTGACAAGTACGAAAAGTAAAATTTTGTACGAGCAAAATACAAGATTAGTTTCGCGGTTATTTAATCGATAAAAATATAAGTGCATCGAATCTCGTGCCGCGTTGAGCGAACAATGAAATCACCGGAAGTCATCCTACCCGATTGTTTGTCTTCGTTAGTCTGATTGTTTGAAAGATACTGTGTCTTAGTTCGCCATGTATCCACACCCAGGAGGTTAGGTTCGGCAAGTCAAAAATTACCTGGCAACGCCATCAGCTTGACATACGATTCGAAAACATAAGCCGGAGTTTGTTTTGTCTGGCGCGCTATGCCAGGCGAAGAGGATTACGGTTGCGCAAGACGTTGAGAAAGGATTCCGCGTGGTTTCCCAATCTACTTGAATCCGTGTCGAAGTCAGGAATGGACGATGCGCGTTCTTCCACAGTGACGGCGGAAAAAAAATATAATAATTACCGGGTATACGAGACGTCGATGAGTGTACCTGGATTATTCAGGTCTCGTGACTATTCAGGATCCACTACACCGTGAAGCACTGTGCACACATTAAGCCACGTTCACAATCACCCGAAGACCAATCCGAATCACCTCGTAGCTTCACTAGATAAGAATACGTGGGTAGGGATCCAAGGGGCTGCTGCGGTCGAAAGGAAAATTTTTCTATTCGTCTCTTACCTCCTGGCAGAAACCGGTCTCCGGGATCGGTCGAGACGGCAATGTGAAACCGACGTAAAGACAGTAGCGAGTAAGCAAGCAGCTGATCGTCCAGTCAAGCACCAGGAGTCACGACACAAACACGTCACTAAACTCTCGTTGCAGCCACGACACTGGATCGCACCGAAAACATTGGCCTCCCACGTGCAAGGTCCGAGGACAGAAATACCTTCGCCCTGAGTAAAAATCACCGAGTTGATGGAGGTCTTGAAAATCCTTGCGCCGAAAAGATCCCAGGAGTCGAGTGTATCAGGATTAAATGACAGTCGGAGACGCGCGCGCCAGTCGAAATTCCACTAATGACTGCAGGAGTCAGAAGCAGCACTCCTACGCCTACGTGCGCCTACGTCCTTCCGCCGCCATTGTTACTCGGCTATGCCGTTCACTGTATCTCCTCTGTCTTAAGCGGTGCGCTCCGTCTTAAGGAAGGACGGACGATGGACGAAATACAGAATTTTTTCACGTTACAGGGCGCGCCTACTTCTAGCCTCCTTCGCTTCCGTTGTCGCTGCCGCTTACGTACCCGACGACGACGCCTCCTAGACCCTTCGGCTCACGACGGGTCGCAGCCGATCGTTCGGATAGGAACGCTTGACGCCGCTGCCGCCGTCTGCTGTGATATCCTCCAAGAGTACTGGCTCCCTCCTGCTGCATTTCGAACGGACATCAAAGCGCACTGGCAATGGAAAGGAAAGGAAAGGAATGATATGCTTGTCTCGACCTGACGATGTGGACGCTGCCTTGGCTAGCAGAAGGCAAACCTCTTAACCGTTAGTCGGCTCCTGATCTCGCGTTAGGTTCCACACGGCACAAGCCTCCCACTCGACTTTTCCATAGAAGCTTATAAAGAGAAAATATCGAAGAACCCTTGGATCGTCTGTACGCAACACTATAGTAATAAAAACTGACTCGAGTCATTTTATCGACCCAAGCAACACTGGATTCACGATTAATCTCGAATACCCGCACATTCGAATCTTTCAAAACCGTTAATCCCTATCTATCCCATACAACTCTATATCTGTATACATTATCGATCTTCTACAACTCAATGCTCAAGACCAATTAAAATTTCGTAGACACCATCGGCTAATGTTCGTATTATGTGTGCAGGCACGAACGTGTCTAGATTCCTCGAGCATACAGTGATATACGGATTATCCCCAGGAGACGTTTTAACGACCCAAGACCCAACGAGAGTAATCGTAACAGTCACACAACACCTTCCATAAGGAATTCTTGGCAAAGCTCTCTTTGAACCAAGGTAAACCCTTTCCTCGAACTGGACATTATGTGTATATATATATACACAGCGTGGTGACGCGCGTCCTGTAACACGTGCACAATGCACGGGTTACGTTATAATTGCAAACTGGTACCAGGCGGGTTCAGTGCACAATGCACATACGGTGCAGCACGTGTACATATATCCACTACACTGATTATTACCAAGAGATTATAAACTGAATCGAGATATTGGAGAGCTTACGATTTCACAGTGCATTCACACTTATGTTATTTTATATTAAGAACAATTCTCGCTCGACTTCATTCCTGGTACGTGACTTTCCTTTGTTTCCGTTCGAGCCAAATCGCACGGTATCACGGAATTAAGCTCCATTGTCTGAATTGATCGCATTTCTTTTTTTACAATTACCTTCACACGTTAACAAGGAACGCGTTACGCTCTTGACACACTTCCAGATCGGATCTCTATGATGAAACGTGATTCCTTCTCGTCACTGATTCACGTACCGATATATATAGATATATATATAGACACGTTCTTATCAGTCGAGTCAACGACGTTCATTAGTCCATTTCTCTATATATGGCGGTTAAAGGGACTCGCTCGACGCTCGCATGTGAACTGGACCGCAATCAGTTTTCAATGGGGGCGAAAGTGTGTAAGGCGCGCACGGTAGTTGCCGATAAACCGTTACGAACGTGGCGAAGAAAAATATATGTGCACTCAAAAAATATTCACGTCAACCGCAACCGGGAGACCGCAAAGTAGCTTTCTGGGTTGCTGGACGATCGTTATCAGCTTGTAGAATAAATCTTACGAGCGATAAGCGACAAGATAATTAGCGCACGATTCGTTGTACATTGACGAATGAAAAGATCAGTAAAATTACATTTTCAATAACAATGACTTACGTCAATAAATATTTCTATCCAATTCGTATTTACTTTTGTAAATTTTATATTCAAGATGGCCGATTAACCGGATCCCGCAAGGACTATGCTTAGTCTTAGCACGTAGTATGCGATACCGATGTCTAATGTTGTTACTCGTTACGTTTCCCTTATACGTAACGTCGCGGCTCTGCGCGCTGCGACGATCAGGATAAGGGTTCGTTTACACTCGGCGTCAATAGACGTGAGTCCAGGATCGTTTTATCCTTTAATTCCGTAAAAGGATCAAGGCGAAAGATCCTCGTGTAGAGATTAGCAATAGATACGGAGCATTGGCATTAATTCCTCTCGCAGCATCCCAGTTGATCTTTAGCTGTTCTGAGTATTCTTTTTTCATGGCTTCTATATATATGTATATATATATATATATATGTATTTTTTTTTAAATCAGAATCGTGTAAAGGCAAGATTTATCGTCTTATCTAATAATTGCATCTTGTGATCTTGACTCACTTTACTTTACGAGATTCACAATGCATCCACTGTACATACATATCTGTGTATAATTTCACATAGCACGAGAATTTGCCTACAGGAAGCCACGTATCTACTATGGCAGCGTAAGTCAGCGCGTGGGTGCTGGGAATCAAAACACTGGCAGCATCGTGTCCGTGCGGGATAATAAGACAAGCCGTAAATATCGACGCGACGGGAGCCGAACAGCGTCCATGGACCGAACAGAGATAAAGGATAAGACGCACGTTACTGTAATAATTCGAATTCCGTATGGAAGGTACAAATTTTTGGCTTTTTTTCCGAAAATTTCACAAATTTCTTCACTGTTCACCAAATCAGATTCTTTCCCAGAATTCTAATATACGGAACGTAACAATAGTCGCTCTTCGGGACAAAGGTGTATTCGCCGAACTGACATTTTTCGTAATTTTTTTTTTCTCATCGCTATTTTAACCTATAACCGTGACCTGAGAGCGACATTCCTGTTTGAAAAAAAAAAAAAATACAAGGGGACCGGCTCGCGTTTCTGCGACGCTTGCATATTTTCTTTTCAGAGCGTGTAACCTCGTTGCTGAGTTATGAACGCAGTCGACACTGCGAGGCAAGTGTATATTCGAAACATTATACAAAATGCAAAAGAAAAAAAGAAGTTTCGAGAATGAAAAAGAATGCAACACGTTGTTTCGGACACCTATTTTCAGTGAGACTCTTTGGTGTATATATATATATATATATGTGTGCAAGAACTTGTACGATGTCACTGGAAGGTGTTAGAGCAATGGTAATGGAAAAAGAAAAAAAAATCAATTGATATTCCTGTTACGAAGACAAATCAGAAAACAACGACGGTGAATGGCTAATTAAAGTGATAGACGTAAAGTCGGCATTAGAAGATCACGTTTTCGTACCTGTTACCATAAAACAACCTGCTTTACATGAACGTCCCGAAGCTTTCACGTTTCCTTGCCAACAGTCGCTGTTACAAATGCAGCTGGAGAAGCCGTGATACGCCTACGCCTTACTAAAAACCCACACGGATCTATAGTCCGTACCTTTTAAAAGTCGACCTACTAGACAAAACCAGCTCTCTTTGTACCAAAAGAAATATCGATAGGCGCGTTCTGAGCTAACTTCGTGTCATAACCAACAAATTTGCGTAATAAAGTTATGATATTATACTATGAATATTAGCCAGATAATAGGATAAGTCGTACCTCGAATAAACTGTATAATTACTGCCAGCTATTGATAGAACGTTAGTAGACATAGGCTTAACGATTGATCAATCAAGTGCATCGAGACGCGGATTTCTTTAAGAAATATAAAAATGCATTTTTATCTGTATATATTTAATATGCGCAACATTGCACTTTATATGGACACGTGGTGGGTCCGGGTAAGTAACCCGTGAACCGAATACGCCTCCAGACATCAAATAGCCGGGGGATGAGTTATTGGGCAAGGGTGGGGGGGTTCCCTTGGTTACCGTTCAACTTTCATGAAACGCGTTGCCGTGAGTCAGATGATAAAAAAAAAGTTATTCACCTCCCTGTCACTCTTTGTGCAGGATCCTGCGTCAGGATACGAAGGGGAATTATTAACCCTTCACTGTCCGGGATGGTCGCTTAATGAGTATTCTGTCTAAAATACTTATGGCTAGTTGCGTGCAGAAAAGTATTGACTCTTCGGAGAAGAAGAAGCTGATTATCGTGAAAGTGACGTTCTCCTACGAGGCTGACGGAGCTGCGTCACGAAAAGATAAGCAGAAAATATTTAGAGGTTATGAAACGTGGATATACGGTCCTATGAGTTTTGATAAATTAAATATGAATAATAGCCATAGCTCGAGTTTCGGGCGTGACGCGTTGCACTCGGTGTTGTGTGTGTATACGTGTATATATGTATACGTGCGTGCACGTGCACGCGTGCACGTGACCAAGAGACGTAGGACAAGCCCCGAGGCTCTAAGTCTGCATCCGGCAGAGCGGGTGTTTTTTGTGTATCGTATCGCATCCTTAAGTTCTTCGCTTGTCTTGGAAGTTGGCTGCTACACGACGCCACGTCTCCTCGACAGACTGCAGAGCATTGTGGGTAAAACGCGATCGTTTTACCTAAACGCTGCGGAATACCGATTGCAAAAGAGTTCGAGTCGTCGTAGGAGGTAGATGAGGAGGTAGGTGGATAAGTAGGTGGGCAATGTCTGTAGAGGAAGAATAAGGAACGAAAGGAGGGTGACTTAAAAAAAAAATAATAATTTTAACCTATGAATACGTAAGACGATGCATGCACGTACATAGGTAGACAGCAGTTGAGGCATTAAGTAGGCACTTAAATTTTGCAAAGAATCACGAAACGATCCTCGCTTTCACGAAGACTGGCAATCGACTTTATTTCAACATTAAATGATAGCTCGCCAGTGTCTCTTTATCTTTTTCAACATCCTCAATTCAGCTTGTTATTACTGAACCTCGATGTGGCTTAATCATCGCGTAATCTCGCCACCAAGTACATTTTCCAGGGCGCGAATCACGGCAATTTCTAATAGCAATTAGATCCTTCGTCTACCTGGCTATAACGACGGGTTTATCGCTACGTAAATAGACACTGACGAAGTCAGCCTCGCGACTGTCGCGAAGACGAAACTCCGTAGTTGATACTGACAGGAAAAAAATTAAGTGTAAAATATAGTTATAATTTTTCGTAATTATAACAGCTGAGCTGGGGATATATTATAGCCGTATAAGTTAACATGGTTAGGTTGTTGAGCTTTCGACGCCATATTTACTATGTACCGCTAGGTAGAAACGGCGTAGTATCTACATCCATTCGAACATGGCAAGGGTCATCGAAGTGCCAAGTTCGATCAGTTCGATACCAGTTACTGAACACAATCCAGAGAAGCAAAAGAACTGGTACGAGTGGATACTAACCAAAGAGTGTAAGAGATTCCGATAAATAAAACTCAGTATCGGCAGTCCGGATAACCTAGAAAAAGCTATGTCCATGAAATTCATCCTAGTTCTGCCACAATATTTCCTAGCATTATTGCAAATCGCCACGGGCGCCACATTGTAATGTCTATTAGGCGATGCATATCGGCTGGTCGAGATACACGTTTTATTCCGATCCCAGCCACCGTTTACGGAAGAAACGGCTGCAAGGCAGAGTCGATGAATGGCTCGTGCTTATAACGATTTACGATTTATATTTCACGCCGCTTACGTACCTTCTGTTACCCGCCATTATATTATTGCATAGATACACCTTCGGTCCCTTGCGCCTGTAGTTATTTCATACCCGTCCAAACGTATTCCACTGTTTATTTAATGTACGCGCATGCTACGACTCAACGGCACGTAACTACGTCTTTATCGTCGAACGGAATTGCTACGGTGTTACAGAGAGCAATCCTCCTGTTTACTATTTACATGCACGTAAGACAAATATTACCTTTTGTTACTAACTGCCAATGAACCCACGATACGACTAAGAATGGATATGTTACGTGTCGTTAAATGAATTTTCATCTTCTTCTCTCGTTCAAATGCTCTTCGGAGTAACGATCCCGCCACTACGGAACTTTGAATCCGTAAACAGATTCCTGTTTTAATTACTCTCGATAGCACGTCGTTAAAGCACTGTATTACCGGCTAATCAATCAGGAATTTTTAACAGAGAAAAATCAAAGTACGAGATACCCCAAGTACACGCCTACGTATACGAGTCAAGAAAATACAGTACAACCCGTACGTAGAAAAACATAGTATTTATTTTAAATCCAAAACTAACATAACCTTTTTATATTTTCAGTGACATTCAAAAGATCTATACAAACTGTCATACCGACAGTATCCTCAGTAACCAATTGGTCGTCAGTGAGCAATCGGTCAATTTACCACTGTTTCTTGAATGAAAGATCCGAAAAGAGACTCACCAAAAAAATCTTCCCAACTAACAGAGCCATCAGAATCGACAGCACTGGCAGCAGCAGCCTCCGCATCAGCCTCGCTCCCCATGACGTAGAGAAAATCCGCCAAACGTATCCCTTTTAAGCGACTTCCTGTCTCTTACGACTCTTGGAAGCACTCAGAGCACCACACTTATCACATGTCACTCTCCTCACAATTGACAGTACATCCAGGAATAAGTATCTTTTACTTCACTGGGAGCAACGAGGTTCCGCCAGAGACAAGCCAAGGAACCGCCGACATCCCTTCGCCGCGAGGTCGCGAGACGGACTGAAGCATAGCGAAGCTTCGGGGCCAACTCAACTTAGGCAACACGCTCAAGTGCGACCGCTCTGATCAGCATCAGGTTCGATCACTGGCGACATTACTCTGTTACATATACTTATATATATTATAAACATAACAAGTTATTCAGCAGCGCATCCTCAACCGGCCATCACGCGTTTAACACTGATTATCGTACATTGCCCGACGCAACATCCTTCCATGGAAGTACAAAGGACACCAAAGTGATATTCGCGTACAAGATCATCTTCGTATCCTTCGGGCTGTAGAATTCTAAGTAAAATATAAATTTTAGGTCTGATTTATCGAACGCAGCACAATTAAATCTTGTTGTGAAATCGGGCCTTGTCTCGTTACAGGACTTTTATACACAGGATATGTGACTTTATTGTGCAATTAAGAACGCGAGCGTTGGACTTTAACGTATCCGAGATATTGACTAATGGAGGAACGATAATCCTGTTCCACTGGAAGTAACCCAGTTTGACTCTTGGAATTGTTATAGGTACTTCTTCGACGATGGAGCAGTGACGCAATGTACTTGACTATGCATAATTATACTTGTCCAACGAATAAGTCAAAAGTTTAAGAACAGATTTGATACGTTACCGTGGGTAATATTTCTTGGGGTATTTAGTTTAATAATGTAAGGATATATTGTGGCTACCTGGCGATAAACTCGTAGGAAACTTTCGGAAGACAATGTAATTATAGTATTAGCCTATTAACCTGTTTGCCACGTTTGCGCTCTCTAAGAATAAGACGCTGCTCCTCGTGGCGCCTTTAGATACGTGGCTACTGACATATTACCAGTAATATATAAATATTTGTCGGCCATTGAACCAACATTAAAATTATCATGTGGTACGAAATTCACTCAATTTCTTCACTGTGCGCGTTACTACAGTTTCCTAGTTCCGGGTATCTCAAAGTTAATAAACCTCACGGTCTCGCTTGTTTATGTTTATTTTCCCATAAAAGAAACACGCGGTATTCGGGCGAAGCGGCTAACCGATATTCCCTCTGGTAAATGACAACGTTTCAAATTTTTACGACAGCGCGAGCGACGTGACCGAAACCGGCGTCGTTTCAGCCGCCACGATGTCTGCATTTAGTACTAACGCAGAGTCCACACTGAATTCTGCAAAAAAAAAGTCGGTAATAACAGCGGAAGCTCAAAGACGCCAGTTCAATGTAAAATCCGTATCCTCGTAGGTACTTTTAATTAAGCTAATCGGAAAAAGAAAACTCAACGACATAGCATTCCAGGCCGGTACCCTTTGTCCTTTAGAAAATCCCAAGAACAAGATATACGAGCATTACGAAATTGTTTGTAGTACAATGAACACACAGTACGGTAGTACGGCGCTGGTGGTACTTTAGTAAAATAAATTAATCCATAAACTGACGTGCCGATGGAGAGATATTAATTTTTCATCTCCATTGCACTGCAATGCATAAGGATATTCTTTTACATGCTGACGTGACACGGTCGCATGCTTACTGCCTGGAGTTCAGCGTGAAAGTGGCTTTACACGCTTCTTTAGCCCCCACGGACCATGCTTATTTTTTTTTCTCTTTACTATGCGTGAGCCGGGAATATATATACATATATATGTAACACACATGTATATTAGGGAGCGTGCACGCATATATGTCGACGGAATCGCCGTTCTATTATTAGACACGCAATGCCTGCCGCTGCATCCAACAACGGGATGAATGGGGAATGCTTTCTGAGCATTAGGCGGTTCGAATCTAGTGGTTACAGTCACTCTGCATTTTACTGTAGTTGATTTTTGAAAATTACAAAAAAAAAAAACTTTCGCATTAGCTAATCTGTTACATGTAAAATTATTGAAGCGCATGATGAGAGATGGTAATGAATGAATTATTGGCAAATTACATTATGGCTTTCTTATGTATATACCACATGGAGACACGCAGTGTAGATATTGTTTAATATGTAATCGCTCTGCATTTTATATTTTGACTGTTGATAAAACAAGAATATACAAAATAATCGTGACATATATATCATTCTGTGGATACACTCTGCGCTTAGGCTCAATGTTATTATTTCATTATAATCATTCTTCGTTTCGTTATACTTGATGATTGTAAAAGTATCACATTATTTAACTGAAGCGAGTTTCTCAAGTTAATACATTATACACGTATGCAACGAGCTTGACACTTATAATTGTGTTGCAGATGTACGCACGAACGGATATTAAGAATAAATTAGTAGATACAATTGGAAAAAAAAAAACATTAAAGAAAGGATTAATTAATTTCAAAACCTTAATGTTCCGTTCTAACGTGTATTTTTCTATGTACATACATGAATGGATAATTGATAATAGAATGCTTCTCTTTTCCACAGAAGCGACATTCAATTACAAATTATCATATAGAGCAATTTCTCGATTACACGTAAAATAAAAAGAAAGATATTCAGCGATAACAATAATCATAATAAAAGTCGCGTCTTCTTGTGATTGCTTATAATTTATCTAATTAATTGTAATATAAAAAAAAAAACACTCTCTGACTTCAACTTGACGTCCGATTGGTCCACTCAGGTCCTGCTTTAGGAAGATGCAACTCATCAAAGGAGACTAACAACGATCACATTGTACGATACAGTTATTAATTGGAGGAAGTTTTATATTGTAGGATATACTCTAACGTTTGCGAATTCTCTAAACCGTATTTGCAAACTAGAAGCATTATTTATTCGCACTTCTTCATTGTGGATAATCAAGACACCTTTACTAAGCTACGGTCGCAATAGTTTAGATACATTTTTTAAGATCGTAGCCATGTAACTAAATTTTTGTTCACTCTTATACTATGCATTTACACATTTCACTAGCTCACTAATTGCAGAAGTAGTAATCATCCGATGGAGACTAACAGAAGTTTCTTTTTAATATCAATTACATTTATGCCATCTTGGATATCTTTACAGATGAGCTTGATTGCTCAAACAATACAGTTCATCCTTCGATCATCTCCTACGTAACAGACTAACATAGTAAGTTTCACTACGGAGTCTGGGTATTTTATACTGCGTCAGTTATCTTATTGAGAATAGAAGAAAAGAAAAATAGAAGACATTCTAGAGCATGATTGTAACTTTGTCGGGATATCTAATGGAAAATACGTCCAGAATACTCTGGTCGAGTTTTAAACTATGGATATATGCTATCACCTCGAGCGCTATGTAAACGTAATCGATTTTATATCATAATTAATTGATACATATACCCACATTTATATTTTTTTTTTATCGCAATTATTTCTTTAATGATATTAGATCTATTATGTAGCGCACTGTCCTAATGTTAACGAATACTAACAATTTGATTCTCAAACTTTCGTGTCATGAAATCATCCCTTCTGTCTCACAGAGAAGAAAAGATATATCTAGATTTTTCGTTTTTTAAATATATATCACTGCAAGTTTACATAATGTTTTATAATAATGGGAGATTTATTATCCGTAGAAATATTATTATTTATCTTGTATAAGCGAGACGAAGACATTGTTATGATATTTTTTGTTGTGAGTGACGATTTGATGAAATTATATAAATATACAAATTGATGTCAACAGTAACGTATAAAATGTGTTTAAAAAAATCTGTTACACGTCATAATACCGATTGTACCTTTTTCATAATCATTTATCTAGTTCGATATATAATCTTTAATCAATAGATTGAGAGGGAGGAATTGCAAATATTTATAATCGCCTCACAGTGATATAATTCATTGTAATTATATAGTAATTTTCGTAATAGAAAAAGGAAAGATTATAGTTATTACTACTGTCACTATAAGTAGTTGTTCAATGTATACAGCGCATTAAATGGTTCTCGTGTCAATTAATAAACGTTTTGCATTTAACGAACTGTGATGACAAAGCAGTCTTATTAAGATTGTGAGACAGATGTCACAAATGTCGCCTCACCTTATTGCCCGTCCAATGACAGACAAATTATTTAGCTTAATCTAAAAATTTGGAAATCGTTAATAATTAATAATCAACGATATATCCGTGTATTTCGGTGACGCCCTGGCGTTAAAGGACGCATTAAAAAAAATCGAAGTAAAAGTTCGATTAAACGTAATAGGATTAGTTTTTATTTAGATCCAAGGTCTTCCCTTTTTTTATTTTCCCTAGTTCCGTCTCTCGTGAATGACAGTTTCGGACTTTCTTTGGAGCGGCGGTGCTAGTGAGACCTATACATAAAAAAAAAAAAGGAAAGTTGTTCCAAAACATAGTTGTTACATTTTGACATCGTACAGCAATAACAGGTTGAACGGTGTATTTTGAAAAATCACCTATAGTCAATAGTATTACTCACGTTTTAATTGTGCTGAACGGGATCGGGTCAGTCGAGGAGAAAAGCACGGGGAAGCAATAAAATTGGATATTTCGATTGGCAACTGTGCTGTTTTTTTCTTGATTCGCGCCACCTCCTCCATGGCTGGTGTCATCCATTTTGGTTTTAGGTCGTTGCTAAAGAATCATCATTAAATTACAACATGCTTAAACGTACACACTGATTGTGAGTCTACAAACCTATTTGCTACGAGTGTACTTACTCTTGAGACTTCAGAGACATTTTGTTTTTAACGATTCCCATTTGACGGTCCTTCATTTTCTGGATGACTTGTAGCATAGCGTAAGTCGGCAAAGATGGCGGCGGCGGTGATGGTGGCGGTGTCAGAGGTGATGCTGGAGGCTGCACACTTATCTTAGCAAATTTATCAGGATGCCGTGCGAGCACAGCTTCCCAACTGAATTCTTTCCTTGGTGTTATTGGCTGAGTATTTCTTGTCATTCTTGCCTTTAAGAAATCAATATTTTATATATCATGTAAAATTAACAAAATATCCTTGACGATTCTTTCAATATTTATGTCTACCTCGCCGTTTACAGGTTTACAGGGTCTTCTCTCTCGTAGGTAGGGTCTCTTATCGAGCTTGGAAAATAACAAATTCTCATTAGAAGATCGTTTAATGAAAGGTAATGTCGCCATCGGTCCATCTCGCGTGATTCCGCGCGCGAACAGACATCGCAGGTAAGAATAATTTGGCCGCGTTTCGAATTTCAAGTCAGCAATGTACTCCATGTATTCTGTAATGACCGCTGCGCAGAGAATAAATTATTAGATTAAATAAATAATATGTCACTTGTCTGTGACTTTCGAACTATTTACCAGGTGGTTTTTTTTTATGTGGAAAACATTCCCGCATAAATAATGGTACGTCCGTCAGTAGGATCTCTTTCTGGGCGTGAATTTCCTCAGGATTAACAACAGCAGGCATACCACCTTCTGCCTTTTCCCAAGGTAATCTTCCACAGAGCCATTGTAATAAATTATAGCCTAAAGTTTCTAGATCTCCTCGCCTTGAATGTGCTACGATTAATAGATTGAGTGATAAGATTAATAGAGCAATTATTGATTTATTCTTCATAGTTACTCTATTTTATTATATATAGACGTACTCCCATGGTGGGCATCTCGTGAAGTGTATTCCAATGTCCCTTCGTGAGCTCTACGTTCGTCGTGTACGAATGGCTTGTGAACACCGGATCTTGTTTTAAAACGGTACGCCAGGCCATAGTCTACCAAATATGCTTGAGGATGTTCAGCCCCAACACTGCGGCCATTCAATTCAAACAAGATATTTGACCCTTTAACATCAGCATGAGCGTAACCGTGACTGTGAACGTACTCCAATGCATCCAGCTATTGGACAAATTTGATAAAATTAATTAAATCATAGAAACAAATCTGGAAATGAACGTGAAATTGTATTATTTCACACTTTACTTACCATTTGTACAGCTAGCGAATAAACCAGTTTCGCTGGAAGTTTTCTACCACGTCCCAGAAACACTTTGCCGACGTCAATACCATATCGTGGTATTACCAAAAATCTGTATCGTTGTCCTTGATACATGTGAGAACCTGAACCTTCATATGTGGGAATGCCCCTTCTGCGCATACCTTGTGATTTACACCAGCTTTCAACTGTAGAAAATATTAATGAGATTAAAGACAGTTAATTATATTTTCACGTATGATGAATTAGTGATCATATTTAACATACTCTTATGCTTGCGAGCTACTCGAATGTAAAAATTCATCTCGACAAACAATGGTCCATTATTATGAGGTTCGATCTTAATTACATATTTTGCATCTTGTCCAACCGGTTTCGTCGTATCGTTTGATGCTGTGAATATAAGTTTTATATTTGAAAAATGTTGAAACAAAATTGAAAAAAGTCTGTGTATGTCAACACTAACCTAAATATATGTCCCCAAATCCTCCGCAGCCAATGGAGTCTCCTAGCATCCACTGATTTTGGGTGATGTCAGTAAGTATTTCTCCAGGAGGTAATCGTTCTGGTAAACGACAACCTGATGCTGCAATTCTTTTAAGAGGAATCTCTTCTGCTCGTCGTGGTGCCATGATTGACTTTTAGATTTTCATAATGTCTATAACATTCTGTTAATACATAAATATTAAAAATTGATATAGATATGTATGACACATTGCATATTTATAAGCAATTTACGTCAGAAATCTTGGATCAATTAAAAGAAAAATAAAATGGGCCTGACAATATCTTTATTTATATATTCTCCTAATTTTTATAATTTTGTACACAATGCGGTACAAATAAGATAATACAATTATATTTGTATCTTCAAAAATGATAGTACATAATACGATATAAACATGTAATGATGAATATCATATTTTATAAGTAATTTTTTAGACTTCATAATTTAAAGATCCTTGTATGTAAAGGCATGTCTTCATAGTTAAGAACATATCCATAAATTATTATATTCATGATATACAATTACTTAAATATTGTGGAGTAATACATTGATAATATAAATTAATGTGGAGTTATTAGATAAATAAATATATGTATAGATCGGTAGAAGAGGACATTCTTTGTTTGAAATTTGTTGTTTTCACTTATGAGATACTTACGTGTGCTTTTGTATGTTTATTGTGACAATAAAAAAAAAATTAGTTCTGCGACACAATGTCATATTCATTGAGATACAGTAGCTATAAATAATATGAAATTAATGAGGCTCAATAAAATATTAAAACAATGATAATGTTTGAAACTATAACAAGGGGGTTAACAAAAACAAACTTTGAAGCATAATAACGATTGTAATGACAATCAATTAGCTAATCGATAAGGCAACGATTTCATACATTATTGACGACAGCAATTGTCAAATAACTGAATTCTCACGTAATCAAGACATTTGTGTCCTTAAGAAAACTGAAAATATCTCGTACGAACTGAAAACACAGAGGTTGAAAATCAAAAGGGAAATACAATGCAGGAAATATGCATTAAATGATGTATAAATGTATTTAATCGTCATATACCTTCACTGAGTAACATAAAATCGAACACAATTAGCAACACTCGCACTATGCAACTCGGTTATTACGAAATTTTTATTATTTCCACTCTTTTACACTATTTTGCCAACGGCTTATTTAATCTGCCTATGCACTGCCATTTTATGAAACGGTTGCTTGGAGCAATCAGCTGAAGTAGATGTTCCTAAAGAAACATTATTTTGCCAAAGGCTTTCGGAGCACAATAATTAAGTTTAGTATATTACCGAATTTATATAAAATATCAGATGCTTAAAGCGCGAATGGTATAATAAATTTTACAAATCTGGCGAAAAAGTTCCTTTTTTATATTTTAAATTTTAGTTCAATCTAGAATAGTACCATTTACTAACTTACCGAAGCGTCTTCAAGCGCGTACACAGCCTTCTTGATTGATCAGTACGAAGCCACAATGGTGGCGAAGGAATAATTGGCATTGAGGTGCAGTTTGTTGTGTGTGAAACAGAATATCTCTGCGTTTTGAGGATTTTATTACGATGACGTTACGTTTCCTACGGCGATGACTTATGCTGTGCTTATTTCAATAAGAAGTTTACTATGTAAGTCCATACGAGAATTTATAATGACATTCTTATCCAGATTATTTAATGGTTAGGTTTCTGTGGCCTCCATTGAAATTTTAGTCTGGCATCGTTTTCAACGTAACAGCCGCAACGAATATTTTCATATCTTTCGTATGAATTAAAGAATAGTGTAATATTTTAAGAATATATTTAAGAGTTTCGTGTTAACATTTCTTCTCGGTTACCGGCGTGTTTAATTATTTGTATAAAATTAACAAGTAATGTCAAACTCTCTTGTCCTGTAGCTATAAGCAAAGTTGTCTGCATGCATTTGTATAAGTTCTATTTTTACAATTGTGCAAGATGTCTTATCAAATTATATGTTTTCAATACCAAAAGTATATATTGCTTTTGAGATTTTTAAGCAGGAATTAATAGTATGTGGTATCCTTATGAATTATGTCAACGTAAAGCATTACTTACAATGACATGTGTTTTTACATCTTTTTTTATTATCAATTTATTTTTATGATTTCAGCATATTGTCTTGGTTATAAATAAGAGACAGAATGTCATACCCTGGACAGCCTCCCATGGGGATACCAGGCATGCCGCCTATGCCTTACATGGTTGGTGCTCCGCCACCCATTATAGGAGGTGTAATGCCTATGGCTCATGTAAGTATATTTGATACAATATTTTTCACTGCTTAACTTATTTAATGCTACTAGGAAGTATATGCATAATAGCACTATGTATTTTGTTATTGTATTAGGATTTAGAAATAATCATTAGAGTCATTGAATACATGTTTAACCTAATATATGTCTTATCCAAAAAGTATATTTTCTATATTGTCATTTTATATGAATGGATATAGTTTTTTTTTCCAATCAGTATACATGTATTTTGTTGTACAATGATTCCTATTTTTATAATGAAAATTTATAATAGCTACCTTGCAATTAAATTATTCCACTTGAACATTGTGATTGATAAACTTGCTTTTTATAACACATGCATTTCTGACATCCAGTTGAAATTTTGGCAAAAGCTTGTTATACTAGCAAATTTATTTTATATTTATTTCAAGTAATGTTTTAATGTTTTACTATATATTCATTTGCTTGCTGTAATACAACTTCGATAAGCTCACTATCCCATTAGCCGAAGATGACAGACAACACGTGAAACGATAAAACGTGGAGGCTGGGAGGGTGTAGGAAGGCTCTATGGAATGCATGAGTAGAGATGCGCATTATTAAGATACTTACCATTTATAAAAACTAGATGATTCCAACACCCGTATCTGCGATGCAGACCTCAGCACCAGCTGTACGTTATGCACGCAATCAAGGCCGCCACGATAACAACCGACGTCGAGAGAGAGAATCCGGACCTCCCGTTACTGTCTTTGTTGGCAATATAATGGACCGAGCACCTGATGTCATGATTCGTCATATTCTGGGTGCTTGTGGACATGTTCTATCCTGGAAGAGGGTCCAGGCGTTTGGATTCTGCGAGTACGCAGGACCTGATGCTGGCTTGAGGGCTGTCAGACTGTTACACGATATGGAAATTGGTACGAAAAAGCTTGTTGTCAAAGTCGACGCCAAGACAAAGGTCGTTTTGGATCAGTTTAAAGGTACAGAAAAAAATATATTTTAAGGATTATCATATATTTATTAACTTGATCGAAACCATGAATTCAACAAATCCACTGTCTGTATCGATGCACATGTATAATTTTCAGCTGAAAGACGAAAGAAACTTAGAGGAGGTCAGTCGCCATTACAGGACGAAACTCCTAGTGAAAGTCTCGAAGGTGAGGAAGGTGATGATTACATGGATGAAGGAATGAGAGTGGTAGACGCCGATGCACTTGCTCGCATTACTCAAATTATTACGGAACATGCTAATGAATTAGAAATGGCTCAAGTTGCTCCAGGTAAATGAACAATTTTTTTCAAGTCTTCTTTGTATCATTGCGATTAAGTAATAATATATACATTGTTTTCTGTACGTATCCTCAGAGGAGCATCAGACCAAAATGGTTGCGAAGTCTTTGAACTTGGACGATGCTGAAATAGAAGAAAGTAAGCGAGACTTGATAACGCGGGAAATCGGAAAATTTCGAGAAGTCATGAAGGTAATTATTATCCACTTAATAGCAATATTTTTCTTTTCATATAGTTATGGTAATTTCCTTTATATCCAATCTCTTATTACTCTGTGGTCAAAAGTACCTATGGTACTTTTATGGATCAGACAAGAGTAAATTTTTAGCATAAGCTTACACATGCGATATCGACATGTTTTTATTCTGAATAGGAATTTCCACATTTTAGATAATTACATTGAACAACTAGTATGCTTTGTTTTAAATGTAACACACATTTTTCATATTCCGTTAATGAAAATCATACTGCATTTGATTGATTTAAATTAATTAGTACTTTTCATGATTGTCATGGACTCTCGTATCAACCCAGGATTATGAAAAATGTGCATTACAATATTTGCACTTGTGACAAAAGAATTTATTGAAATCACAATGATGGTAATGAAGATCATAACAATTCAATTAATTTGTTCACAAATCAGTGACAATTTAGAAATTCATTAGAACCATCCAAATGATTGACACGAGTAACGATATTGCGTGGGACTTGGACCTGCTTAGATGAAAGAATCTTAGTAAAATTTATAAAATGAAATTTCAAAATGTCAAAAAGTCATTTATTCTTCACTGTCTATCGAGTAACACAATAGTACAAAATATATTATCACAGCATAATCATTAAAAAAAAAGCAATAAATTTATCTCCTTGTCAATACCAAGTACTTTAAAAGATACAAAACCACAAATAATATCTTGAGAAAAATCATGTATCGCATGGCGGCAGGCAGTATGGATATTTTTTTTTTTTTCGAGGACAATGCAGCATATTGGATTTTTTTTTTCCAAATGGTAAAGTAAATCGCGCCGAAGTGCGAACAATAAGAAAAACGTCAAACTAACGTGTCCATCCTCCACGCAAGTTCATTATCAAACTCTGAAAGACAAAGTTTGCACTCGGCGCATGCTTGGTATATTCGGACAATCAATTGAGATAAATGAACGAATGGAATGACCGAATGACTGACTGGACTGTCAAGTGTAACTGCTTACCGATAAACCATAGCAATTAAGTAATTAGTAGTGAGGTGCGTGTATGGTATGTTAGCTCTAAACAATTGGAGCCGTGACTCGTTGCTGTAATTATAATAACAGGCAGCGTGCGTCGCACACAGCAAACGCACACGCCTAGGAATGCTGTGTGTGGGGACCACCCTTTCACTCACTCATTGGCTCTGAAGGGAGTCAATCACAGCACAACCCTCGTATTTTCTCAGGCCAGCAGCAGCCTCGTCGGTAAGTCAGAGCATATCCAACCAACAAAAAAAAAACATGAGCAAAAATAAAAAAAAAAGAACAACCCGTGCAAATAAAAACTAAAGTTAAACAGTCATCCTATCAATTGGAAACTCAGTCAAGAATTTAGATACGTTAGCTGCACATACTTGTCGCTTCTGTCGCGGATTTAGCAATGCATTTGGAATTGTCAAAGAGTCTGCGAAAGCAATTAACATTGCAGAATTGAGAGAGTATGTATGTACATACGTACTTCTATGCAATATACGGTTATTCAGGAGTATTGCGCCACTCGAAGATTGTTCTGTCATGAGATTTAATAGAAATCATATGGACAGAATTATGCTCAGGTGGTACAATAGTTCTGTATAATCGTGTAATCGTACAATAGTCTTCAATTTCTCTTTGAGCGTCCATTATGTGTAACAGAGGACGACGGATGTATCTTTGACGTTTAACTGTGAATATGAAATGCTTAATCAACGGGGCGCACTGTTACTTTAGCTATTCTTTCTAAGGATACCTTTATATGGATCGAGACCTTCTAAACGATATACACACTGAATTGATTCTGTTATCACAATGGCGACTGTTCAGTTGTTGTCTTTATTTTGTGTAAACAGCTTTCTGTCAGCGTCTCGATCAGACATGTACGTAGTACCTAGGTGCGCTCTCCTCCATTCTCCGGTACCACCACACTGACTGATCAAGTCAACTTCACACCGTGAGTAAACTCCACAACCATGAACCAACACAGTCATTCGGTTCTTGTAGTTTTCTTAGAAACAAAAAATATATAAAAGATGCCCACCCGAATCCCTATGGCAATTATTTCTATAATCTTGAAAAGTCCATTTCTCTCCTCACATGTGCATCTACTTTCTCACGTGCACTTAATTGTTTTACTCTGGTTAGATTAAAGCAATGGGTTATTGTATGGAAGTGTCATTAATCGATCAATGTTTCATACTAAAGTTCCTGTTTCTCCTTTAGCGGTGTCAAGAGCATGCAATTATTGTACTCCTTGGGAAGATTTCAGTAAAGTTATTTCTTAAGTTCATTCACTTCGTTCAGTTTTAGAAAGTGTCACTTTTACAGATACTATTTGTCTGTTGTAACTTGGAGAAGAGAAAGATTCAGATTCCAAACAGTAACCCACAATTAAAAAGGTTTACGTAAAACGTATGAGGGTGAAACGTGTTATATTTGCAATTCTAAGGCGTCGTGTGAGTTTAATGAAAAGTAACGGATGGGCAAACTTTTGTGCATTTGATATTCAACAGTTTGCTGCATCAGCTGCCGCGTATAGCCATAGCCAGATGGATACAATGTTGACAGACACAGTGACAGTTTCTTGGCAAATGCGAAAGATGTTTTGATGGATACCCTTCTGCGAGACGACTCCACTTCTGTGATTGGTATAATAATACTTTCTAATAATTCTTGAGTACAGTCAGTACTACTAAATAATCAACCCCTTTCCAATGTTATGTCTCCATAGTTTTTAGACACTTGTTCATTTACAGGCACATTTGCAATGTTGTAAGTACATTGGGTGGCCTTCTATGATGCGTTTAATTAGTATTATGGTATCTAGTCTTAAGTTAAAGTTAAGGGATCCTTTATGTTTGTTTCCAAAGTTTGTACCTGCACTTAGGTACTTGATATGTTAGCGAGATATCGTGTAAGATGCTGCTGCCTCAGCATGCTCCAGCGGTGTGAGTATACAACAAAGCCACGAACAAATTTTTGCAATACTTATGTATGACAATTCGATTATTGTAAAACTAGTAATCGTTCATTGCTTCTTTACAGAGAGTATTATCAGTTTTGTTGTTGCGTTTAGTATTAACTTACTCTTTCCTTAAACGACAGATCAATTTTAAGAAATGATAATTTCATGATGCCATTTTATTGTTTTGATCACAGATGATTCTTGTAATTGAATTTCTTAATTTGTATCTGAATTCACTGCATCACGATACGCCTGAGTTTATTCCGGATATATACAAGAAGTACGATTGCTAGTTCTTGAGTTTTGTTATGACAGCTAACCCCCTTTGTAATTTCCATGGGACTTAACCTCGTTCCCCGTCTTGTGTTTTATAGAAGCAGGAGGAGGAGAAGGCCCAAGTAAAGCGGAAAAAGGAAGCTGTGGAAAAGGAGGAGCGAGAGAAGCGAGAAAAGGAACGGAAAGACAGAAGAGAGGATGATTCCGGTGCTAGGGATGATCAGGATGGCGAGCCTGGAAGTCCTTCTGCGTCTCATAAGGGTCGCAGTGGTAGCACAGGAAGTAACAGAAGAGACAAGCGTCGCTCAAAGTCCAGGTTAGTACAGTATTATCATTTCCTGGTTACCGTTGGGACAGTTCTGCAGATTCATTTATTCTCTGTACACCAGGTCCAAGGAACGCGAGAGGGAGAGGGATCGTCCACGTAGCGAGAGGGATCGAGATCGTGATAGGGACCGTGAAAGAGAACGCGAACGTGATCGTGATCGTGATCGTGATCGTGATCGGGATCGAGATCGGGATCGCGAGAGGGAACGCGAACGGGAGCGTGAGCGTGATCGGGAACGGGAAAGGGACCGTGACCGGGAGAGGGAGCGTGAGAGAGAAAGAGAAGAAGCTCGAAAAACAGAACGGGAGATAATGCGAGAAAGAGAAGAAGAGGAGGAAGCAAAAGAAAGGAAGAAGAATGAGAGACGTGCCAGGGAGAAGGAAGCCGTCTACCAGGAACGTCTTCGCGCCTGGGAAACACGGGAACGTCGCAAGCAAAAGGAGTACGAGAAGGAAGCCGAGAAGAGGAGAGCAAAACGGGAGGCGAGAGAACGAGAAGCTAAACGCCTGAAGGAGTTCCTCGAGGACTACGACGACGACCGGGACGATGCCAAGTATTACAAGGGCAAGGAACTCTCGCGGCGCCTCGAGGAACGTGCTCTGGAAGCCGAGGCTGACTCGCGCGATAGATGCGCCGAACGACAGGAACTCCAACGACTTCGCGATAAGCTCTATGCGGATGCGTCGCATCCTGATCCTGCCGCAGAATTCGAACGGGTAAGGACGACAGGCTGATAAGTAATCGTTATTCTAGGTTAGGTTACAGATTGACACCAAGACTTTATATACTTTTAGCTTAAAGCCGAACGGGAGGAACAGTACAAGCCGAAGCCGGTGATCACGATTATCGACGAGGAGGACGAGAAGGTGATGAAAAAGGAAAAAGAGGTTATCATGCCACCAATAGAAACCGAGCCAATCGATAGCGATAGTGACGACGGAGTGCACTTCGATGACGCCTCGCAACCTGAAGTCCCATCGAGAACTCCGCCTCGACATCATCATCATCATCGGCGACATCATCGTCATCATCAGAATCATCATCGTGACGGAGAAGAGAGCGAAGACATTATAGAGGCCGACAGGGAAAGCTTAAAGGACAAGAGATCCTCGCCGACTCTGACCGTGGCCACGCCGGCGCAATCACTGCCACCGCATCACGACGAGGATTCTCGCATGTCACTCGTCAGCGAGCCTGAGAAAACCAGTAGCAGTAACTTCGTGCCATTTGCAATGGGCGGCGGTGGTAGTCGAGGTGGTGATCATGCAATAGGTAACAAAACACCTGCCAGTCCGACTGCCAGTGTCAATGTGAATTCTCAACAGTCAAATCAGCCAAGGAAAAAGGGTCGCATCGACGTCAAGGACGTTTTCAATAATGACGACGATGACGACGGTACCAATAATTCCAAGAAACGTAAACTCGTTCCTCTAGGTAAGCTTGGGACAAATATTTCCCGCGGCGTATCTCGTGATCGACAAGTGTTATTAATGATCCCACAACTCTTTTTTTTTTGCCCCTCGTCAGATTATGGCGAAGACAAGAAGAAGAAGGGCGGCGAGGAAACCGTCAAAGCCGGAAAGGAGGAAAGCACAAAGAGCCAGGAAGAGAAACGAAAACACATTAAATCTCTAATCGATAAAATTCCTACAGATAAGAATGCTCTGTTCGGCTATCAATTAGATTGGGCTGTAATCGATAACGTGAGTTCATTTGACAATGCATTAAATCATCTCACGTCACTCGTCGCTCTCGTACGTTCCTTACTGTATTTATGTATCATCGCTTTCAGACGTTAATGGAAAAGAGAATACGACCATGGATCAATAAAAAAATTATCGAATATATCGGAGAACCCGAACCGACGCTGGTCGACTTCATTTGTAGTAAGGTAATGGCCGGCAGCTCCCCTCAGGGTATCCTTGACGACGTACAAATGGTAATTTCTCATTACTCATTAATAAATAACACGCTTAATTACAAAAGCGCCACTATTAATTACTTTACATCTGAAACAGGTCTTGGACGAGGAAGCTGAGGTGTTTGTAGTGAAAATGTGGAGGTTATTAATTTACGAAGTCGAAGCGAAGAAAATGGGTTTAGTCAAATAAACGCTATTTAATGTCACAAGATAATCTGACTTACGATTTTCACAAGAGAAGAAACAAAAAAAAAAAAGAAATTCTTATAAGGTGTAATGCTTAGGTTATACGTATATACATATACAATTACCTACGTATTATTAGTACGCATTTCCAATTAGTCAAGCACTATTGCGATATGCCGATCAACCGATGAGTGAATTATATGTGTAGCAGTTATGATGTTAAATACAATTTGTAATTATCATTTATAATATCCGTATGTTTTGTGTGTGTACGCCAGGCGACTGCTACGAGAAAGAGAGAGAGAGAGAGAGAGAGTAAGAAAACAAAGAGAGAAAGATATTTGAGTGTGCGTGTAATGTGGGTTTGTTTGAAAGAGCGAGAAGGAGGCGGAGGGACGAAGAGGAATTACGGTAGGCCGAAATATAAGAAATACAATTGTTTGTGCTTTGTAAAAAAAAAAAAAAAAAAATTTATATCACGTCTACAAATTTTACCATCCTCCGATGGCGGTAGAGATGCGAAGAATTTTTCATTACTGTCCTACTGTACCGAATGGGGATGCTGAGGTAGGGAAAGCACCGCCAGTATAGAAACTTTTAATGCTGCGCCGATAACGTGGAGAACGCATAGGCGTAATATGACAATTTATTCGATGAAACAAGAAAAGTAAAACGGTGACGCTTGCTATTGGATTTTTTTTTTTATACATATTAACGTTTTTCCTTATAGATTTAATGAAATTTCATTCTGCTGTTATTTCGTAATAACATTCTTCCGCGAAATCTCTTCTTTTTCTGTCTTCGGAACGTTGTTCTTTTTATATACATCTCCGATATACATATATATTTTTTATAATCTCAAACCAAACAACAATTCTGCATTCTTTATGGCATTAAGAAGAGTTCGTTTTTTTAATACGTCAATACGGAAACCGATAGATAGATTTCTTTTCTTTTTTCTTTTTTTATTAATTCCTTTAAAAATACACTTACCGCTCAGAAGTATGTTTTGCATTCGCTGTAAATTATAAATGTGATATTTCAATTCGACTAACGAGACAGCTTCCGTATAATTTTACACCATTTAAGAGAGTCTCGCGTTAATCCAACAATTTTAAGATAACCCGAGTTCATAGAAATGAATAAATTCGAAAATCGATTGCCACTTGAGAGGGAGCTGCGCATTACAAAACGATCGGAGGTATGGAGGTCGAAATCCCTACCGACGAATTGTTCGACTAAAACTTTATATATATCAGCTATAAGAATATGAAATAAAAAAAAAAGTGAAACGTATTAACATTCGTGTGATAAAAACTTACCAAACAGTCTTAACACATTGCATGTGGCAGATGTACATAATGACAATCTTTTTTGCGTGACGCGGCTGTGCACTCTTCCATGAAAATGTTAAAAATATGAAAGAATGCGCTATTCTAATCCAAAAAATTTCCTCCAATTACGAAAGAGCTTTTGGTACACACTAATCCCTCTTCCTGTCTGCTTAAGCTTTGACCTCAGCTCGGTGCCTGCGTTAAAGCGGATAGAATTTACGTGAAAGGTTTGCACACCCTAGTTGAAAAACCATGACAATTTAGTAAACAAATTGCGGCATTTCAAATGAGAAGATAAATCAGATTTTATCTATTAACAAAATGTCCGTCTCGTGCCAGATGG
>JARQSV010000481.1:861420-872233 GCA_030142285.1 Calameuta idolon | reverse complement strand
CTAACTTACCGACTGATCAGCTGTGCGGCAGGAGTGGTAAAACAGATTTGAATAGACGTTAAAGGGTGGATGTAAAACGCGAAGGGACGCCGATCGGAATCCTTAAGAAAAAGGCGAGACTGCATCTCAGGAGTACAAAGAATCCATAAAAGGTGGGTGGCGTTCAGAATAGTAGCCGAGTAGACACTTTGCCACACTGGTCCTGACAATAACGCCCTGCTATTACCAAGCTTGTATTAAACACTTGAAAAGCTTTTATGCACTTAACAACAAATAATATAACGAGTGGTGCTCTGACCATACTTCAGAATTGTCCCAGAAAGATGCGTGTTCCGAGTAAAGTGACGGTTAAGGTGGAAAGAATGTGCAAACGAGAGAACGTACACTGCGGAAGGAGAAGAAGAAGAAGAAGAAGAAGAGAAAAGAAATCCATATTCCCTTCTCTTAAAAACGTTCTTGGGTTTGGAGACCAAAAGTAGTCAGACAGCCGACACTCGAGCTTAGGCAAAATATCAGCACTCAGGTTACCACGTTTTACGTGGACGGGGATTTTAGATTGAAAAGCTTTACGTGGAAACTGTTATGGATGCCAGAAGCTGCGTCGTGCGATAGCTCGGAATTGTTTACCGTCGGAGATGTTCCTTGTGACGGAGTTAAGGCTGCGGAGATCAGTTAAATAATTAATATCGATAGTTTCGATGAAACTAACGTGAGGGTGTGCCTCGTGTACATACTATGCAGGTTAGAATGAAAATGACAGTGAGGATTCGCAAGCCACGATATACTCGAGATAGAAAAGTATGGTTGGACGTAGTTGGTGGTAGCTACAGAGATAATGGCGTGTTTATATGAAGAAACGCACACGTGAAAATGGTTATACAGGAGCATGGCAGTAGCGTAAGCGTGAAGATGAAGAAGCAATTATTCTAATGGAGGCTTTGGGAGGATTGTGGCTGAGACAAGTGAGGTAATCCATGAATAATACCTGTACCCCGGTCCCGGTTTGCCCGGCTGTTGTCCCCTACCTGCTAATATTATGCTAAACTCCGTAATCCTTAAATTCCAGCCGAGCTCGTGCAGATACATTTTGAATATCTTGAATAGCAGCTAGTTATTCCTTTGGATTTCTACTGTCCGAATAGTTGAGTCAAATGCGTGCATATACGTACGTCCGACTTTGCATCTCTCCAACGGTCATGCGTTTGAAGGTTAGAATCGAAATTCAAATCTTGCATCCAAAGTAATTGGTTGATCCTTAATTTATTTCAGGTGTCCAGGACACTTTACCGGTAGACGAGCCAGTCGCGGTTATACAAGGTTAATTTGTTTCACTGTTACTCTTTAGCGAGATGCAGACTGATGTTGCAGTCTTTTAAAAATTCCAGGAGATGGAGCGACAGTAGCATCAGGAAACCGGACACGGTCTTGAACCCGCGTTGACTCACGGCTGGTAAGTAAGAAAGACACAGCCAAATGAATTTGAGCGTCCAGCGATACCCTCGTGGATGATTCGCCAAGTGAAGATACAGCTGCACTACTTTATATTGCCATTCTTCGCGACGACGGACCGCAATTTCTGCGTCTGGATAAAATCGGAAGTAATCACGACAAGTGGGGATCCTCAGGGAAGAGCGAGGAGACACGCCCTGGGTGCATCGTATCAAAGCTCGTACCAACACTGTACCAAGCGGCTGACGATGCACTTAGCAATATTAGTAAAGCCTATACATAGGAACGGAGGATACATCTCTTCTCGAGGATGCTTTTAAACCTTTCATTCATATCGAGATAACATTCTGCGATAATACATACAAACGCGCCATTATAATTGGTTCATTGAAATATCACACAAGAGACCCAAGATGGCGGCCATGCTCGGTTCAACTATTCGCAGCTCTTGCTTATGTAAACTTATGAAGTTTTACTGAAAATATTCGTCGATTAATATTTAATTCGTCCAACGTCAGTTACTCGAACGACTTGAGAATCTCGTTAATTAAGAAAAATCCATTATCAAAATACTCGAGGGTTTACCATAAAGTTCAAGAGGGGGGTCTTCATCGCTCCAGGTAGTTACATAGAATTAAACTAGTTAGAGACTCCAGAGATCTCCCACAGTGTCATGCAGTAATCACATTTGATATTTGACCGGGCTATAAAGTTTCAATGTACTCTTCCCTCAGTGTAGAATGCCATTATGCTCTCGAGATCCCACCCTATTAGAATAATGACCGCTTTGTCAAACTGGAACCTAAGGACCGACGAAGGGGTGGGTCTGGGAGGAGAAGAGAGAGTGGAGGGGAAGGTGAACCGACTAAGAATCTTACAGCGTGTTACACACCAAATGCAAATGCTCATTCATTGTCCTTGGCGTTGAGTCCTGAGCCCTGTATTAATTTGGAGGTCCTCTCGCCCTCCTGCTTTCCGGCCGTCGGTTTCACCGACCCAGTACGGATCTTTGTTTGGTCTTTTTTTTTTCTTCCCTCAAGATCCTTCGGGGCAAACGCGACGGCTCGAATAAATAACGTCTTTCTCTGGCGACTTCGCGATCTTACGGACGCGAGAAAATGCTTTTGAACTTAACGGCTAATTTTTCGCTACCTTAACGCGTTACGATACTCTAATGTATACGCGCCTTTAACGATCCAGGTGGTACCTTTATGTACTTTGCGCCTTATGGAGTCTCGCGATTCTCGAGGATGTTTATGATTAAAGAGCGGCCGTAGTTGGGTCTTTGATATAATTAAACGAGTATACGGAAGTGGCATTTGGAAGCGTGAGAGAAGAGAGCAGAGAGCAGAGAGAGAGAGAGAGAATGCATATAGAGAGAACTTTGAGCCTGCGACGGGAGAGTTTTAAAGGGTAAATCTAAATTGGCAAGTTTAATTTTAAGGTGATAATTATATAGGCGAGTTAGCTAATTATACGTATGTCAATTGATGTACATTAATGGAAGGTTCATTTTTGAGTGTCAATAGGAGGTAACTACCCAGCCGCAATATAGTTTCGAGTGGCGACCTTCTTTGGGAATCCTGAGAACTAGTACTTGCATTGCTGAATCGTACTTGAGCCGGTGCTTTAAAGTTTGAACCGTGAGTATCAGTCGATATGAACTCCTAGTGGACCTACTTGAGAAGCCAATAATCGGCTATTGTTTTGTAATCATTGATGCATATTGAATAAAGTTTCGTATCTTACTTAGTCAAGCAGTATTTATGTTCAGGGACGCAATTATGTCTTGTTAAAAGTTTTTTTTTGTAGACATTTATATTTTTAACATTGTCCAACTGAAGTAGCTTATATGAGATTTCATTTACTTTACAGACCCCACTGGTTCTACTGTCATCGCATACAACTTATTGATTGACTATTCGATTGGCCTATGGTATTTATACTATCCAAGGATTGATATTATCACAATTTCAATGGCAGCCCATGAGAATACGTAAGAGGTAAGGTATAAGGTGGTGTGTGCTATGTGTCTACTGTACGTAGCAGAGGATACCAGATATGCATGGATGTAAGAAAAGCGCAGGCTGATGAGACCCAATTCGTATTCCTAGCGAAACAGCGACGAGTCTGAACTTCTTCCATGAGCTTCTTTGGAATTCCGTGCGGCTCCTGGAGATTAATATTGACAGGTACGTATATCCACTCGATACAGGAGAGAACAAATTTCATTTTTATATCCAGAGCTAGACGCTGACTCCTTTTTTATTTCTTTTTACTTTAGATTTTGCTTGTTCCGGACCAAACCGCATCTTCGCTTTGGAAATGTAATTATAAAAGTTTGCTGCGGCACGTCGATGTCGACGCTGAGGATAAATCAACAGGCTGGATGAATAAATTAATCGAGCCGCTCTGCCCAGACAAATCCTGGAACCCCCTTCGATCCCATCCTCTTCGTCATTGGTTTGGTCGAGAAGAGTCTGCTTGCTTCTTTTTTCGCTTCTTGTCTTTCCCTTTGAAAAAGAAAACAAAATTATGCGTTTTGTCTCTAACAATTTTTTTTTTACAATTTTACAGGTCTAGGGGGCCTGCAGTCTTACGGTACTACAGTCACGTTGCTGTAAAGTATTTATAAGAAATAAGACAAAAATTGATAAAAGTGCTCGACACGCCCTTAGGACTGACAGTAAATTACATCTGGGTTAGAATGAACCGCGAGGTCGTTTGTCATGCAAATGCATTGATATTGGCGAGAGAGGCAGGATATGATTGTAATTTGAAAAATAAATGATTCTCCTTGTAATTCGTCTGAAACGCGTGGAGAGGCTGATTGGACTCACGTGAAGCGTAACGTGGTAGTGCAGTAGGTAATAGCCATTAGTGGGTTGGAGACTGAGAAATACCATGACCAGCAAGAAGTGTTGGCAGTAATTACATGAATAATTAAATAAATAAAAAAAATCACATTCCTAATTAAATTATTTCTCGTAAGAGAGGTGGACGCACTCTGGGTGTAGAATTTAGCATCAGAGACGTGTACATACACAGGGGAATCCCCGAATAAAGAACGTAAAAAATTATCCGAGCGCGCCGCCTATCAAGAGACGAGTGAAAGAACAAAATTCAACCGTGTATACCGACGGAGTAAGTAGAGAGAGAGTGAGAGAGAGCATCAAAGTGTTAGAAGCATGGTCGTATCGGAAGAGAAGATAGAGGTTAGTGTAAGAAGGGGGTATATGAGGTCAAGGGGTAAAGTAGATCGAGTTGATTAACGAGCGCCTTTCATCGTTACCCTCTCGGCGCATCCTTACGCGCGTTAAAGGACCGAAGCATCTCTGGATCCTTGCTCCACTGCTAAATGGGTGCCTGTACTGACTGAATCAATGTCAGATCGTCCTTCCCTTCATTTATCATGCCACTTTCCTGCCTTGCTTTTGCTCTCGCAGACTCGACTCAGCCCATTACTCGGAGCGTCCCTTTGTCTTTGATTTTATTTTTAAATCTCGCGCCACCTGAACTTGCAGTGTTTCATAAATTTGAAGCTGCCCGCCATAACCCAGAAACGACCGACGAAATGATTGATCGATGAAACTGAGGCTACGCCGTTGCTCTTGCGTTATTTGGAAATACGTACGTGTTTCTGTGGCTTCGGCAACGCTGCTTTTGTGCAAGTCTGGAAATTTGTATCGTTCAACAATTACGAACGGAGTGGATAAATTGCTACAACTTCCTCGCATCCTGACAATGAGAAAGCAAGGTAAAGCTAAATGGATATTTGAGGGCGAATCGGATGTGGAGTAACGAATAAATCGGATGATAAGATTTGCATATTAGTAGCGTTGCCTGTCTGCGTTCACGGATGAAGAAATCTCACCGCCCATTTCGTGTTGCCATTTCAGGTCCCCTGTTATTCATTCAATTTGAGTCTCCGCTTGGATGTTTGATATGAGCGAGAATGACTGCGAGGAATAAAAATAAAGATAAGAATACCTGTTTAATTTTTCTTTCACTCTTCGTCTTATTGCCTCGCTGATGCGCTGCGGTGTCTCGTGTAGTTACTCCGACTTGATTTTCTAGCATGGATAAACACTCTGTCGAAATTTGGGTCATTCCACTATAGATGTAGCGTCGAGCGGAAACGCAAGCCGTTTTATTTTTGCAACTGCGGAGCCGGAGACATTGATAGCCCCACAAAAAGTAGCAAAGATTGAATCGCTCCTACGGGACGTTCCGCCGTCTGTGGAAAGGTACCGAACGAAGGCAGAAGACGAAGGAGGAAAAATAAGAGAAAGGAAGGAAGGAAAATGGAAAAACGCAGGAACGAATGAAACCGAGGGAGAGCGTAAAGAAGTATCAGGTTGAATTGGGATAAGTGACGTACCTTATCCCCAGATGGATGAAAGTGTCGTGGCGGACTGGTTATATCGTACAATTTCAAAAACTATATATCCATGAAACTTCATCCTACCATCTTTAACTGCAAGTGGGAAAGGTATTAAGTGTATTCGAATTCTATTTAAAGATCCTTCGCGACTGTAGAGTATTCCAATTTCAGATTATATTTCCAGTAGAGTAGTACCACCGGTTTCCCGTCGTCAATAAGTGGCGCTGTGGGCGCTTAAATTTCAATTGGTTTCAGTTTACTGGCTTCCAGAGGGCAGCTCTTATTCGACTTCCAGACAAATGTCCGACCATTCAACATGTTCCTTGTGACGTGTTACCGTTCAAAGATGAGACCATGAGAATACCTTGGAATTGAACTGTATAAGGTGCTACGATATTCCTCACGAGAATGGTTCGACTTTTCTTTTTTCCTTACACCCACGTACTGACTGTTTCATAACCATGAAGAAGGTTTTACAGTCTGCTTGAACGGCGTCTTCCAGTTAACCTCAAAACTGAAATCCTACCAAGTAAGAATAGCTCAGTTCCCACAGTTTCACTTAAATATTTAATCCTAATTCGGACAATAGTTTCCAGATAGTATCCAACGGTACATAGACATTTTGAACGATCTGCTACCGAAATACGGCACGAAGCGTGAAATATGAATCAGCACGTCCTCGTGTTTTCCTTCCGTCATATTTCCCTTCTCATCGATGAAATAACATCCCGTCGGTAAGATTTCTTTACGTCACACTGAAATTCGATGACTCTACATTTTCCCTTGTCCAATTCAGCCCTCGGTTGTAATCGACGAGCAGACCAACAGCGATCTGCTATTTATTTCCCAGCCTCGCGTCGCCAGTGCGTTTTCTCCTCCAGTCAGGTTGAAACGTTAAATTGAATTTCAGCGGGAAATTTAAAATGAATCTATTTTGATCTATTCGCAGATAGACCACATCAGACACGTCTGAAGGAAGAGTCAAGCCGGGTCGAAGTGGCTGGAAGTGAAAGAGAGACTGAAAATGGGGGATAAAAAAAAGGGAAGAAGAAAAAAAATAGAGAAGATCGAGTTGTATAACCAGGGGGATAACGTATTGGGGTGGCGCGTGGATATCGATTGACAAGGTAAGGCAGTTCGAGAAACTAGAAGGACATAAAGGAGATTGGACGAGGAGGCGCGGCACGCACTTAAACCCTACACGTATATATATCCACCCACTCTGTAACAGCTAGGGTGTCGCAGGACTGACATCTATATGTATACGCTGTGTCTATATACCCTGTATACATACACTGGTATGTATTACATACATCTAAAATATCGGAAGTCGAACATAGTCAACTAGGACTAAGAGTAAGGAATATTCATACTGACGTTTTCATTGGACGTACAAAGGTGAGTCTTGACAGAAAAAAAAAGGTCAAATAATATAATGTACAGATAACCAGGCTTGGAGCGTTAAAGCTTTATACGCGTATGGACGCAGCTCGTAAAGCTTCCTGGATCTGGGTCGCACTCGTGGTACACGCCCGCGATAACAGCGAGAACTGCTGGCTTTTTTTTTTCAGAGTACCAAACGCGACAGTGCGAAAACCTTTTCTCTTTTTGGATACAAATGGAGAAGCAGCATCTTCCTTGGGCTTTGGGAGGCTGTGGGGGATCGGTAATGAATCTTGGAATTAACTAGGTACGTAATATTCAGTGTTTACGCAGCTGTTACTTTTTCTTTTTTTTTTTACAGTTCATAACCTCGGCACGACCAATAAGTGGAAAATGCGTTGAGAGGGCGCTGCTCTTGCTGACGGATATGATATTACAGGAAATAGCTACGTGATTTCCTACGCGGTTCATGCACGAATAATGCCGAATACAAATGGGATATATACACGTATATAGGTAGATAGAAACAAGAGTAAATTATGTAGGTGGTTTGCAGAAATTGCGAACAGGGTGTCTATGTTTGAATAATCGAGCGGATGTACTCCGTAAATTGTTACAGTTGGGGTAAGAAAACGTGATTTACGTATTTTGCCCGCGAGGGTCAAAGGTTATATTTTGGGTAACGGTGGTTTTCGGGCTGGCGCAGATGGAGGAGGGTAAGGCAGTCGCAAAAAAGATAAAAGAAAGGTCAATGGGTTACTCTCACTGTGGGATTAAGGAATCGTGACATATTCGTATCGGGACCTCCAGAGAGAAAAAAAACAAAGAGCATCGCTGATCTTTTTTTTTTGGAGAAAAAGTACTTTGCGAAAAATACCCAAAAGTACCTTTGCTACACTTCAAACGATTCTGAGTTAATGAGAAAAAAGTGGTAGGGTAAAACCAAGAGAAAAAAGAATATAAAGAGTAGAAAGGAACGTACAGGTTATATAGAAGGAAATGACATTACCATAAGAGACCTCGAGAGAGCGGTTATGATTTCAATTTCGAAAGTTCTTGAACAAGCATATAGATTTAATATCGACGAGTGTTCGTGAAAAAGATATTTGCCGGTTTGCATTGACGATGGGAACACACTGTATACTGTTATCTATGTTGATCGATATACTTCGTGGTCATTTGTTCAATAACGCTTAAATACCGCCAATACCAAAATGCCGGTTTTGAACTGAACTATTTACTAGTTGGGTTAAAGCTAGGGAATTACTTTACCGGTACACTTAACGCTTACAGCTTCACTCGGGTTGAAACCTTATTGCATTTTAGGTCACCATTGGAATTCTCCGTGCGTTTGAAACGTCCACGCACAAAGCCCAACCACCGGCTACTACGATATTACAAGCTAACGCTGGATACGTCAAAGACACGTGTTGCCGCTGTCACTCTGGTTTGTGCAGTTTGTGGAAATTCCTAATAGTGCGTGCACGTAGCCCTGACAGCTTCTATGCATGGCTCAATCGGATCCTGGGACTTTGACGAAGAGTGAATATTGTAGTAAAGTAATTGATTTAATTTTGACTAAGGCTTCGAGGAAGAAGGGAGAATTATAGGAAATAAATGCTTTGTACCACGGACGATACTATGGATGTGTAGATATTGATTCAATGAATTTGTGGTGATTAGTTGTTAAAAAAATATTCTGAAATGGTTATTTAATTTTATTATTGTGCGTAAAATGCACTTTTTCGAAGGTCAATGTATATTTGTAGGTTAATCGATCTCGATACGTTAACCAAGGGATCGGTGGACGTTGCTAAATGGAAAGTCGACACTGTCGCAGGTATGAATATTCGTCAAGTGGCGTCTACGTTGAGAAGACAAAATGCTGCCCAGGAGATATGCGTCGTTTAATGAATAGAATCCATCCAACACTGTTGTACGAGCCCAACTCAAAGGCCGACAAGATGAATAATCGCGCGCGCGTCAAAACATTTCATTTTCTCCCCTAGCCAAACCAAAACCACCTCGACCCGGCTTCATGTCCAGCCTAACCAATCCCGAGCGTTAGGACTTGCCAGGGGATTGCAGCGAGAGGAGGATAAAGCCACGTCCCTAAACAATTAATTAAAGTAAAAGTTGTGTTTCGTTTCGTAAAAGTAACTGGATGGAGAATCATTGTTGCCTTTGTCAAGGAGGAGGAGAGTCGGCGAAGAAAATTTGAAATACGAGAAGATTGTATAACCTGTAATCTCACGAAGAGAGGATTCTCGATCGGGAAATGGCTTTGCTTGACTTTTTTTCATCTTACACGTGTTTTATATATACGAGAAGAAAACTTTTTCATAGGCGATGATTAAATAGCGTGACATCTGACCCGGAGGATCAGAAAGTTTTCAACTGCCGACGAGAACTCTTTTGGGATCGCGAAATTAGAACTTGCGGCTAGTTCGGCTTCGCTCGGCTTCGCTCGGCTTTGCTCGGTGTTCACGATCGGCTCAACCTCGCTTGGTTTACTCCGACAATCTATGAACGCAGCTCGCGGAATTTCATTAGCATCGAGCTGAACGGGAGAACTGTCCAAGTCCACAGTGCGTCCTAGGACTTCTTTGCGGTACTGGAAATCCCTCCCGTCAACTGGAATGCTTGTCTCAGGGCGGAGCAGACATTTTTAACCGGAGCAAGAGACACACCCGAACGAAGTAGCTGCTACTTCGAAAGTGGAAAATTCGAACTGGCTGAAAGTGGGCGGAATGGTCAATCGATTCTTCGAGAAGGAACGAGAGGTGTCGTTTATTGGAAATATGCGTTTGCTGGTAAATTGGCAGCCTCAAGATTTTCCAATAGTTCTCGTATAAGGTTATGTCTGGTGAGTGTTTGACTTACAGACGACAAGAATCTATAGACGCGTCTGATAATCAAAACTTGTACGGTTATTTGATTTTCTAGACGGTTTGGCAGATACATTGCGTTAAGCTCTTCGCAAGTGGGCAGTGCGAATGCGAAGATCCAATTTGCCGACGGGCAGGATTGTGGCCGGCAAACGTTCGCTAACGTCCCTCATTCCAAAGTCCATTACGGATTCCGTGGAATTATGCCGATTAGCTGGGATCTCGGAATTTACAGAAGACTAACGCCGACCATCATGAAATTTCATCTCATGAAAATAATTAAAACCCATATCTTTCTGTCAGTCGTTCCTGAACTCCCACATGACACCAGTAAGCCCTAGAGAGAATTACCCTCAGTCAAAGCAGATATTGCTACATGGAATAACCTTAAAAATTCCAAGTAAGCCATTTAAAAGCAGAAAGTCGCAATAATATACCAATTAAAGTTTTTCGACTTTATTGCACAGAAGTCGATCAGCGATTACAATTTAATTTTCACCCTAACCGGTGCATGTTAAATACGATACTTTATAACCTGAATATGAATACAGAGATAAATATAAAATAATTCTCAGACCAGTTTCACTTTGCTAAATCAAATCTTATTATTTGACTTGATTCTAAGAATTAAAAAAATTTTAACTCTTACATACTACATTCCTTGTCGTTACAGAAATTATTCATCTGTTTGGAAAATGTCAATAGATAT
>JARQSV010000481.1:815161-837033 GCA_030142285.1 Calameuta idolon | reverse complement strand
TCCGCACTATACATTCAGCAAGTCTATGGTCAAGGTTGATTGCCAAAGGCAAACAGTAAAACCTGTACATAAATTTCCTTAAAGTCAGTCAGCCTGAAATTATTGACAGAGGGTCCCATAATCGCGATAGCGAGAGTCCCATTAAATTACTTGATAACGTTATCGGTATCATCCTGATGTGGCAGACGTCCTTCCACATCCAAAGTATCGTAATTATTATTGCTCTTTGAGGATCTTTGGAAAGTCACGCGACGGCGGGTCAATTAAGAAGACGAAGAAAGTTTCCAGAAATTTCCGGACTTTTCTGATAGTTCATTTTCACCCTGCAGCCGTAGCATACGTATATCTATATCTTGACGTGCAAGCTTAACTATCAAAGTCAAGATACTTGAAGCGATTCCCCAGGTTTCCCTTGAAATTATCATCTACAAATTAGGCGTTCCCATCGTCTCACGTTTAAACGGCACTCGGATTTCCGAAGTTTGGCTAAAGGCGAAAGAGAGAGAGAGAGAGAGAGAGAGATGAAATTTAGTCAGCTGCAAGAGGGGAGCCGAGTTCCTCTTTAATCTGACTACTTTGATCTTACTCGGTCGGTATTTCCTTTCGCCCTCGTCGCGAAGGAGGCGCAAAACTTGGCCAACTTCTTTTTCACAAAAGCTGACTTGCCTAACGAATGTAGTTTTTTTTTCTTTTTCTTTCTTTTTTTTTCTTTCTTCAAGAATCGCAAGTCGCGCTCGTGCTCACCCTCTAAAGAACTCAATTGAGTTCCGGAGCGTAGTTATCCGATTATCGCTCTCAGCTACGGTCCGATATATCCGTGAAGGAAGCGGCCGATTAATCACGTTTACCGGACACGAGTCGTGCCAACCAATTTCTTCGTTGTTTCCAGATAAGAGCGAGAACAATAGACATTCCGCTGCAATAGCTTGGGAATGTACAGGACAACGTTATCTTCCGATACCCTTTCTCGATTTTAACCTTGGATCGAAATTAACTGTGCCACCTGGTATATAAATGCTGTTTAGTTTTGCTACGTAAAACACTGTGTATGTATATACTTATATCCAATATAGATATATTGAGGTAAAATCTGAAAGAAAAAAAAAAAAAAAAAAAAAAAACTTACGGATCGATGCACAGCACTTTGTGAAATAATGTTCATCCAAATATAAACGGGTCGTAGCGAAAGTAATTCCAGTAAGACGCACATAAATATGGGTTGTTACAGAACTTTCGAATTACTCAAGTTTTATACGTGGGTTGCCATAGAAATTATTAATCCTTATATAACGATTAGGGACTTTCACTGGGTCGTCCCTATACCGCTCTCCATGTATTATCCTTAGTCTAAAAGCATTATCGAAAAAGCAGCTGTTTACAATAATGTATATTTCTCAGGTAAAATTATTTAAGTATAGGACAGAATTTTCGTTGATTAAATACGTCTAGGGTCACGATCCTCCTGGACTTCAGCAGTGGTGGTAAATTAATTTTGATGACAAGTGCAGACTCGGACCGTATAAACATCCAGGCCAGAAGTTGACCATCCACGATATTCAGCCTCCGCGATCTCCCGTACTTCTAATATATACCTATATGCATCCATTTTCTATAGTCCTGTATTTGGCACACATCTACGTCACGTCTGCCAGTGACAAGACGGGTACCAGGCACTGCGTATATGATTCCGAGAGACAATTAAATTTTTCATCTCGATGAGGATAAAAATTATGATTAAAAAAAAAAAAAGGATAACGTAAAACAACACGAGCGACTCACCGATTGGCACGTTGACGACAAACAGTATGATAAAGATGTGACGGAAAAGCATCGTGCACCGCAGGAGAGCCAAGAGGAAAATCTCGTGATGGTCCCTGTGATGCTGTCTACCTACTTAACTCCATCGTCTTCCGCTGGACCCCCTGTTTCGCGTTGACTGGTCTGCAGCATGCCTGTAAATGACAGGTCGAAGGTTACATAACCTAAATAACACAGAGACGGCGGATCGAGGCACACGAGGGTATTTGAAATACATTTTGAGGTTATCTCGGTAGCACGTATAACGTCCGTTGCGTGGATCGAACTAATTTTCCAGATCGCATTGGAATATTAATAAAGAGATCAATATTTATGGAGGAGTCATACCGTTGACAGTGTTGCCACGTGCAGGGATATCTCTGTTGGATATTTCAACAGAACGAACAGCAGTTCGTTACCGACAAGGTAAAGCCGATCCATCGCAGTGCTGCAGTCCGACCCTCCCCTTCGCCGAGACGAGAACAAAAAGAGGCTGATGGGGTTAACTGTAATTTGCATTCGCCTATCCGTTATCTTCTCTCACACTCTAACCGACCCCTTTATTCAGCCTCGAGCCTTCCGCCTGTTCACGAGCCATTCGCGAAACGCAAAACAGATAGCAGAGCGTCAGCAAGCCGAGAAACGTAGTGAGGTTATGTGTAGGTTAGGGTGGACTTGGACTATGATACCGAACGAGACTGTATTGGGCCACGTGGAAATACGTAAACGAGAATGTTCTATTTCCTTTTATTCTTCTCTGTCTTTTTATTCCGTTACGTTCTTTTTTTATACCCTACGACGTCCTTCCCGAGACTCGAAAGTTGCGCGAACTGCGCGGTTAGGCAGCGCCAGTAGTACCAACCGCAAATACAATGCTTCCCTAGCACTTTTTTTAGGAAACCTCAACGGCACCACTGGGGTCTCGCACGATTGGCAACACTGAAAACAAAGGTTGGTAATAGTAAGGATAAGCGCTTTGGCTCTTCGGAAGAAATGTTTTGCATCCGTGGTAAACGATTCGATTGAAATTCATCGGTCGGCTCTGTGTTTGACAATCGTTTTAGCTGTCTGTCTGTCTGTCTGACCTGGCTGTCCATGTTCTTTACGTTTATCCAGGTAACACGTTTTTAGATTTATCCCGTCACGATTCAGTAACGTGGCCGTCCTACCGTTCGTCTCCTCTACAAAATCCTGAATATTTAGTAACCCCCAATTTACGCCTTTGTGTCAGTTCTGGCTTTTATGAATTTTACTACGGGTTAAAATAACGTTCGTGGAATTTCTATCGACTCCAATCATATTTTTACATGGCTTCTGTGTTACGTAACTACCTACGTGTATGCAGATGCACACGTTCGACATATTGTATAACGTTATAACCTATTATAGATACACGTATATATATATATATAGTTTATAGTATATGCAGGCACTTTCTAAAATGGAACACGCATAGAATTTTATATATACTTTTATCATATTCCTTTGAAAAAAAAAAAAAACGTCTGTTTTATTCTGTAAAACCAGTACCTATCATCGTAATATACTTTTCTCTTCCGCATCGTACCATAACCTAACATTCGCTGTCTAATGCTTTCACGCAGTAATGCTCGTACAGTATACTGGATTATTCGTTATCAGTCCACCAGTTTACACGTTTACGATCCATGTAAATGTTCGAGAACGTTCGATTCACGCTACAATTACTCTCAGGTCGCGGTTATTAGCCGTGCGACTATGCGCGTAGCAATTGATCGTACCTAACCTATAAATCAGAAGAATCTTCAAGAATTTCACGTAATAAGATTTCGGGTAAACTTTATCGTACAGAAAAGCTAGTAATTTTTTAATATCCTGAAGGCGGATGAGTACGAGATAAGAAAAAAAAAGAACGGCAGGCACGATGTTAAAGAAGAAGAAAAAGTATCTCTGCGCGTCCCGTGTAAGAGTGTAAAATTGCGCTTGTCGCAAGATCGCGGATGCTCAGTGAATGTAAGTTCATGTTACGTAAGTCAATAATTGCGAATAATATGGAGGTTAACGAACGCCGATAGCAGGCGAGAGGTCTTTAGAAAAGTTCATTTGGTCGGCAGACATTTTACGAAGTCTGCAGGAGACAAAATAGATTACGAGGAAGCGAGAGGCACCCGGACGAGGCAGCAAACGGTGCCTTCGAGTAGGCACTCCAGGAGGAGGGTTGACTGTCACCAAGAGAGAGAGAGAGAGAGAGAACGACACAGGGGCTGAAGAAGAGTAAGAGAGAGAGAGAAAGACAAGCACAAGACAGCGAATCTGTCGATACCGTGAAGTGACGCCTGCGTTTTTTTTTACGCCCACTCCATTAACATCTCATTATAAACACTTGGCTGGCTCGTCTTCGTTCAACAAAATATCTTAAGTTCAAAGTTCCATTAAAATATCTGCCAGGACGACGACGGGATCGACTTGGTCCTTTCGACCGCGACGTTCAATCTTGATTCTCAGGTTTCTTCCTGGTCGGAATCATTAAAGGTAAATTCCTGAATTTCTTTTATTTATTTTGCCTTTGTTCCCTCTCAAATTATTCTTTTTTATTTCTTTTAGGAAATAACCAAAGACCATGGGATTCTTCGAATACGAGAAATACTTATTTAACGAAAAAACAATTTTGCAAATTGACGCACGCTGGTTAGCGAAAGGGTTAAATTCCTGGAGAAGGAACTTTCAAGCCTCGGCTGTATATATATACATATATATATGCACGTATATAAAATTTAGAATGACTATACAGCCTTGAATATCAATAGCAATAAGAAGTTTACGATCTTGCCGCAAGAGCCTTTTGAATATTGAGAACGCTACGTGAACACCTGCGCAAATTGAATGCGTTACGTTCCTTGGAAATCGCTCGGCCTCCTTGCAGCATAGTCATCACCAAGGCCTGCAAGTCTTTATGAGCATGATTTCACATATGGAATTCAAGACTAGGTGTAATACACGTGCGCTTACATCATTCTAACAGGTGCATCTGTTACACAATAATAATGTACAGGATCATGAGCGACAAACGTACCGTCTGAAGTTAGCCGTCCATCTGATTTATACCTTGGTCGTGGCTTCATCGATAACCCTACACACAATGCTATATGCTATACAGGATGTCCTGTAACAAATATAGCAACTATACGGTACTCAGAATAGACTGCTCAGCATTGAGTATTCGGTAAACGACTCCCTACTATAATTATCTGACTGTGTAGATGCTGGAGAATCGTCGATACTTCATCGGGTACTTTTCGTATTTCAGGAACGTCGCTGGAACGTCATTTTAGCCAGTTTCAACGACGGGGTTAAACTAATTTCCGTGGAAGCCGCATTTGCCTTTGACATTTACGTCGATATGGGTCTTCTGCGGTATAGCTTGCAGAGAACATACAGTGGATTATACGATACGGAAAGTACATTTCGGGTAAGGTTACACTTATATCGAGTTGGTAGTTATTTCATGAAAAAAAAATTTTCAGCCGTGCAGAACTTGATGAAAAATAAATGGCGAGGAGGCGCGTTTTTTTAACGTCACGATTTATTAGCAGCAACGTGACGGACATTAATTTTGTATTACGAGGACGGAACGCCGAGTTTACGGTTGGGGGCCTACCCTGTGATTTCCGTCACGAACGGTACTAAAGAACTTTATTAGCAGTGTCTCGAGATTGGCCTTTCATGACGACCTGGAGAATCTTCCTCCTGGTCTGGACGATATGACGAATTGAGATTGAAGTGTCCATTGGACACAGGAGATAAAGATCCGTTGGACGATTTTCTTTATTAGTTATTTTTTCTCCTTAAAAATTGTATGGGGGACTTTGAGGACACCCTGTATTCTTGATACTCGGGACGGCAGTTACGTCGCTTGATTGTTCAATGTAAAGCGTAAATTGTGCACGGGAATGCGTTAGCTGAAAATATTCTGATGAGAGAGTCTCCCTCTCTTCTTCTCTTGTTTCTTGATCCTCCGGCATCTCTGATTGTGATCACAGCCTTATTAGAAATCCCGGTGCACGTTTTCACGTTTTAATATTAATAAATTTTGTGACTTCTAAAGTGCGGGCTGCTACTCGACCTTACATAGCTTCATTAAGCGTAACTATCCGAGCCCAAAGTATTCCCAGGGGAGTGGAAGGTAATGAGAGGGTAAGGAAAGGAAACAGGATAGTAATCTGTACGAAAGGATAAAATCTTTGACTGTGAAAATCTTAAGTAAAAGTAACTTGAGAAGCCTATGTGAGATAGGACGGTCTGAGGTAATAGAAATTAGAAAAATATTTACATGCAAGGGTTCGTCACATAGGACTGTTTTGGGTGGGCAGAATATTCGTTTACTTTAATTACCGTCGCTGATCTCCCACGTGTGAACTGAGCATTAAAAAATAGTAGAAAGAAAATATTTTCAAAAATATTCAGGCTTACCTAGATAACACTGATAATGCCCAAGTATAACATCATTGAGTTAGACTGGATAGGACAAAGTGCATATTTATATAGGCTGGTAAAAAAGAGTCCCAAAAGCTGAGGGGGTAGAAATAACCTTACCGATTTTATCGTACGGGGTAGTTTGACGATCGAATGCAGTTCTTATCAAAGTGGCGTTATCAGGACTGTCTCAATTAATTCGTTATGATTTATTCGAATTAAGTGCGTGCACCATGAGGATTATTTTTTCTCTCTCTTTTTCAGTCGCCGTATAAGAATGAAAATTGGAGGGTTGGTACCAAGAGATTCGGAAAGATTCTGATAGCCCAGGAGAAGGTATCGCACCAGGGAAGGATATCGGTAAGGCGCGAGCAAGTCTAAAGGGAGAAACGAAAAGTCCAAGGGGGAGTCCAGAGGGGAGGAGACGTGCTTTGTTCACCTGACGTCGTGATGGAATGTGTCCCGTAACTTCTGCCAAGGAAATTGGAGAAGTATTGTGATGCAGGATGGAAGCTGTCAGGTGGGGAAACCGAAGAGACTTCAAAACCCTTTGAAAAGGCTGGTTCGATTATAGACTGAGCATCTAGGATATCTATGTACGGGCGATGCTAGTGATAACGGTACATGGTTATGTACTGATAAGAGTCTGCCCAAAGTGAGTTACCGATTTATCAGATTATCGAGTATTGATATTTTACAATTTTTCTTTTTTGGTTGGCATTCAAAATTTTTATCTGAAAAAAAAAAAAAAGAATATTTGTATACTTCACTGTGTCGATGATCGTTCGATATGCGACGGGAATGTATATTGAAAAGTCTGTGTGTGTTCTTTTTTTCTTTTTATTACCAGGCTTACTGTTTAGTCAGGACCATTTGAATTCCAACTAAATTCAGACAAAACTTCTCTTGGGACGAAGAGAGAAAAAAAAACATGGCTAAGGCTCTATACACATCGGACAAAGGATCCAAGACCATTAAGATGGGAATTACAAACTCCGGCACCAGACACATTCTGAACGGTGTGTAATGCATTTATTCTAGACAATTTACCATGTTTCGCCATTTTCACGAAACAGCGAAACTTTTCTCAGACCTGTACGTACCGTACTTAAGTGTTACAGTGTCTGATAACGTGGTGGGATTTTTACAAACGAGCAAAGGAATTCACCGATAAGAAGTTTCAATTGCGAGAACTATCCAGTCTGAAGATGACATTAGCATCTGGAATTTCTGGCTGGGAAAGTGGAACTCCAGTTATCTGACTATCAAGATATCCATAGGCGTATGTGGACAGCGAGCTTATAAATTGTTACATGTCCACCTGGAATCGAGAAAGTGTCAAGAAACGCAATCGACGCTTTATTCGACCTTTGACACAACTCGAGCCACTTCGTTCCACATCTCATGTTTGAATTTCCCTGGGTGAGCATCTTGCAGCATCTTCTTCCATCTTCCATCTAGTCGACGATAATCTCATCTCCTAACCTCACGATCTGTCCTAAGAGGATAGGTTATGGTATCCTGTAGATACGTATCCTCTGTCTCAGGGAATGAACCGAATGGCCGGAAATCGTCGACCGTCAACCATTCGAAATTGGCATTATTCCCAGAACTGATAATATCTGCCATCTATTTCAGACGCTACAGGCTCATTCTAGGCAAGGAGATAAACTCGGCATTGTCTCACTAATGTACCAACTCGATGTGCTATACGTTACCCAGAAATATAGCTACGGTACTTGGTTTCATCCTGGTTCCTTCGGTTGGTTAGGTTGGTACCAGCACTAGGAACGTGTTACGTGCGTATACTGCATAGTAGGACCCTGTATAAGAGATAGAGTAGCAAGAAGACGGCAATAGAGGTTAGAACCTCCAGGGAGGCGTCGCTGACGTCGATAGGTACGCGCCGCGACGCTTCAGACATACATAACGCAATGTTACGTAAGGTAGCAGGTATGCAGTTAGCTAGAAGACACCTCAGGAAAGAGGCTGCGCCTCATCGGCTAAGCGTGAGGTGCCCAAAAATTTGGTCTTGTACGACTCTTCGTGTCTCTTGAAATTTTTAGGCCTTCAATACCCTTACGCGTCATTTTTCTACCCTCTTAGGTCTCGCTGTGCCTGAACTCCTCGAGTCTGGTCCTCGTGGACCAGGGTGGATTCGCGAGATTTACGAGGAAACAGCCGGAAAACGTGGAAGCGAAAGAACGTAGGACTCCCTGGTTTTGCAGACTAAGATACTTTTATTTTTTTCAGGGGGTGAAGAAGAGCTTCGACAGGGAAACCCTAGGACAGTCAGTTTGAATTTTTGACTTCTCTACCGCCAAACGCCATTGGGGTGTCTGACTGTCTACTTCCTGACTGAACTTATTGCTAGAAGGAGTTTAGTTCACTATTCAGGACTTGGTAGCACTGGGATATTCGAATCTGCTGCTGACTTCAGAGGGGAAGGACCAGAGGTATCCACTTTCAATGCGATCAAAAGTTTTACCCAGATTGCAAAATTTATAAGAGGGGACGAAGTCGAAGGTCTTGGATATTTTATATCAATGGCGCCATTTCCTAGCTGCCTATTTACAGGACGTTTCAAAGGATAAATACTGGCAATACTTACAGGGTTAAAGTTCACGAGGTACGATCCTACCTCCAGCTTTATATTACGTATAGAAATTCATTTTGTTTTCAGCTCAAGATCCTCAAGGAGCAAGTGGTACTCGAAGACGCCAGTGCATAAAAGGCAATGAATATATTTGAAATAGGAGCAAAATATCTTTCTACCTCTGACAAGAGAAATCGTTTCAACATTGTCACTCGCACCAGGTCGCTCTTCACCTTATCAATCCGCTTCTCCTTATCAGTCGTCGGATTGAACGTTAAATCACCCAAGAGATAAATAAGCACCCGTTTGCCGGGTTCCTCCTCGGCAATTAAACCAGGTCCATCGAATCCTCTAAGACTTCCGGCCACGTGCGTCTAGTAACATTTCCACGTCCGTAGTGAATTAAAGTAAAAAAAAAAAAAACTTGATGACCTAGGGAAATTTTAGGCGGCACGTATGTACATAGCGAAATCCAATGAAAAAGTTTAGTTCGTCAGCAGAGCCTGACGAGATAGGTGATATTAGGTACAGCGGAATGCCAGAGAAGGGAGGAAACCTGGACGGCTAGAATAGCTGGGGGATGAAAGAAGGGTATTCTACAGAGACTAGGATAGGCAAGAAGGGGTGGTTTAGAGGCGGGCCACGTAGCCGCGGGAGTCGGTGGATTGCGGGGTACAGCGGTCAGCAGAATCAGAATGCTTAGACCCCCATATAACGGACACTCGACTGAGCTGAAACTACCTGCCCCTACGTACTAACCGTACTACCCGCTAGGTAAAAGCCATGTAGCCTACGTACCCCAGATAGATACCTAGTTAGCCGACTAGACTAGAAATCTTCTAGGATAAACTCAAATGTCTACACACGTGCAGCCTGGATCGGTGTTCGCAGAATCTCTAGTATTTTTTTTTTATCCATCTCAAACTTCAAACCCGTTTGCCTAAATTCAATTTAACCCTTTACCGAATCTTTTCTAAGAGTCACATAAGATGGTCTCACGTTAGACTCAGGTATCTGTATGTACCGGAGATACTGGTCTCTTCTGTATCCTTATCACGTAATACCGAGATAACTTATATAACCTATCTATTTTACAGATAACCGATGCCGTCCACCGACAGTAACACGAGAAGACCGAGCGAAAGGTTCTCCGCTTTCCAACGGACTCAAATAAGCGGTTATAGCTAATTAGGGTGATTATCTCGAGTGCATTATTTTAATTATGCAGATGACCCGTAATCTCGTTAGAGTCAAGCGTGGATGGAATAATTATACGCTAGGCAAGTTCAAGCAGACATCCCGGTCTGAGTGTGCGAATTATTATTCTGCATATAGAAAGCATTGTTAACGCCACGACTAGACAATTTTCACCGACCGGACCGACCGACCGCTGTCCAAATTTTCTAAACTGTATCCGTACGAGGTAGAACAAAGTCCTTGTCAAAGTAATCCAAGGAAGGAACGAAATTCCCTCGGCAGAGTCTCCGGCGCCTCTCCAGCAGGAAGTTTGCAATAAAGAAGAGCGGATATTTTCGGATTTTCGTATTCACCCGGGTTATACCGATATACGGTAAAACGTATGGCACATACTCGTTCTTCTATTGTCCTGGAATCATATATAAAGAGTATCAGGTACCTAACGTATCCAGTCTTCACTGTACTGTATTTTATATATATCGCGTATATATACACATGTTATATTTTATACTCAAAAGTCCATATCGCATTTCAGTGGCACGTATCTTGCTATCGTACCGTAATTCTCCTGTACGCGTCACAGGAGACGAATGAGATTTCCGTAAATAACGTGGTTATTTAGCAGAGCGTAAAGTCCTGCCGTTAAAACCCGATGAAATTTTCAGTGGGACGAAGCCAAACTAGTAGTGAAAATCCGACGCGATCAGACAAGTAGAAGAGTCGCATGCGCATACATCAGGCGCGTTTGTCGCTGATGATTAAGAACCGTCGTGCATCCTCGCGCCCTTACGTAGATATACGATGTGTTTAATACCCATGAGGCACGTATACATGGGTGTATAATCCCATATCAGAAACGTAGATCAAAACTTAGCGTTATTTCCGGCACCGAGCACATCTAATTTCGCACTCGAACGAAATCGCGTTTCTCGCGCGGATTTCAATGCGGCAGCGTTACGCCGGCGAGGCGGTAAGGGCCAACGCACCCCTAGAATAATCAGTATATACAGATATATATATATGTGCACAGTAGAATGTATAGATATACGTAGTACAGAGTCGCATGCAATTCCTGTACGTAAGGGGTAAGAGGGACCAAGGCTGATACTCACCGAACGATATCCTGAGGCGTGAATATTCCTCTACCCTTCAGTCGAGGATAGCAATAACAGGGTGCGAGGGGAGAAGTTGGTACTGGGAGATCGAGGCTGGAGGATGAGCTTCAGGATATCGTCCTATAGCTGCCACGCGACATATCCATGATAGCGACACTCTATATGTACCAATGTATCTTCTTCATGGAAGGCGGCTTAAGGGTAAACAGTGGTTGTCTGGTTGTTGCAACAACCGTTCCCGGCGTCGCTCTAGCGTGTATTGTTTTCCCAGGATGATATGAGATTTCGCTCTGAGCCTGTACAGAGAGAGAGAGAGAGAGAAAGAGAGAGAGAGAAAGCACGAGAGGGGAAAAGAAAGGACGGAAACCCTCTCTGTGGTTCGCATACTTTTTAAATTGATGGCTGACTGGCTAAACGTGAAAGAATGTAATATACGAGCATTTTCTGCTTCCACACTGGGACTAAACTCTTTTGCTCTCTCTCTCTCTCTTACACACTATCACCCTATTGCTCCTTTGCTTATTGTTTCTCACTCACTCACTGTACAGTCACATGTACGTCATACGGTAGTCGCGTTGAGTACAATAATTATACCGGCAAACCACTTTGATGTTGATGCATTAACCCTCCATGTGCCTCTGCCACCCGCTGCAGCCTCGACCCTTCCCAGGTCGACCCCACCGCCCTTCCCTCGCCTTTATTCATATGTGTATCTAGGAACACACACGAGGCACTAACCCTTCCTATTCAAAGCTCCAGCGCCATGCAGGGACCTCAGCCATCCTTGATGTCTACTGTGTGTTATACATATTACATGGATATTGCATGTCTCAAAATCTATGTGCTTAAGCTGCTGAAGGATTCATGGGTAATCCTGATGATAGTATGAAACTGTCAGAAGGGTTCGGATAGAGGTGGACCTTTGTCAAGAGAGTTTTTCTGGAATGATCAGGACGACTCGAGAAATCTCTAGTGAGTACAGTTTTGGGTAAGCTGTTTGAATATTTTTTTTTTATTCATGCATTTATTTTTTCTTTATCATAATACTTTGATCAATCTTACAGAAGCACCTGCGGGTACCTGGGGAATCTTCATGATCCCAGGATGATCCGCGACACCTATGGAACATATGAAGACTGGAGAAAATGGCCTTGATGATTTTTCTCTGACTCTTGTGACGTCATGGACCATCCACGTGCTCGCAAAAGATGCTTTCGATGGGAGAGATATTTTTCGGCTACGTCACTCATTATTTTATGACGTAGAGTTATCGGCAAGAGGATATACCGGGTTGTACATTGGGTGTATATATATATATAATATGTATTTGCGTATTTCTACGTATACACGTATATCCGGCTGACACTGGATGGTTCCCTAATATTCGCGGGTAGACTGGCAAGTGCTGGCTAAACCAAACAATCGATCAATCAATCAATCAATCAATCGGTACGTCAACCAGTCCTGTTTCAGGGCTGCGGGGGGTCTTGACAGTGAACCGAGGGCTTTGCTGTCATTACAAGCAGCTTTTGCTACAATGCTTACAGAAGAGAGAGAGAGAGGGAGAGAGTGTGAAGAGAGAGGATCCCATTCTGCAGTTCCACTGGGAAACTCTAACAACCGCAGCACCCTCTAACCCTTTCTACCCCTTGGTCTCTGCCAACCCTCATAAATTCTCAGCATAGTTTTCACTTTGTAACCAATCAGCATATCACGGGCCTTCCGAAAGGCTGACACGATTGGCGAAGCCTACAGTAAAACGTAATCGATGACTCTGACACTTCCGGTTTGTCACTGCGAGAGGACTCGCCAAAACTATTGCTCGAAATTTCGCTAAATTGGCAACCAATTGAATTTCCTTGATACGATGATAATTGGATCGACGTTATTACGTTAAACGGGAATTGGCAGAGTAAAAATTGACGCGAAGGTGAATTAACGATCCAAAGAAGCTTTAACTTTTATCGGTTCGAATAAAAGTCAAAGCGCGATCGCGAGGACGTTTAAAAATGATTTAATGCTTGGTACTTCGGCGAACGGAAGGGATGGAGGCGACGGAAGGGATCCCAGCACCAGCGGCGCCAGGAGTTTCGCTAGGGAAGGCAACTTGTTGCATATCGGTGGCGACGCACAACGACCCTTGTACGAACCACGACGACTATCCGAAGGCTTGAAGGTGTTTGTCGCGGGTTAATACGTTTTACGGAAGTTTCGATGAAAATGCACCGTTAGGAGGGAGGTATCCACGCGAAGAATCTACACTCTGGAAATAGTTGAACTGTAAAATCGTCTCATCTACCCGATGCAGAAGATAGTTGCAGTCAGTCAGGTTAATGGCACGTTACGTTCATTTGGATAACCTGGAGCACGTGGAGAACGCGAAGAACCCTATAGAGGGTGTCCCAATTGTTTCTGAGGAGACTTCATGATTAATTAAAAAGAATTTGGATTTTTTTTTGCTATATTATTTTTCGATTGCTGGGTACCTGGTATGGCTGTAATTGTGAGATTCGCGTAGAAATGAAATAACAGTGTTCGATAATATCAATAAATCAATTCTTTTCGTGTATACACACAGGGTACCAATCTAGAAAATTCGTTATCAATTCTGGAATACGAAAACAACCCAGCTCTGCCTGTTCAATGGTGACGTCAAGTATTTTGAAGCTCTATTAAAATTTCATGAAAATTATGCAGCTTGGTGATTGCGACATGTAAATTCAATTTCTACGAAGGATAAAGAGGTAATCAAAGAGAAATAGTAATTTTTACGAAATTTTATATTTTATGGAATAACAAAAAAATAAATGTCTGCCCTTTACAATTACCGAAGAATTAAGTAACGCGATACGTCGCGAATATGCATCGTCACGTGTCGTCAATCGATGTTCGATTCTTTCAGAGTGACAGGTCAGAGGTCAAACTAATTTGTCTACCCAGCGTCATCGACACGGGTATAAAGGAAGGAAACCTGTAAAAAAAAAGCGTAATGGAAAATTTCAAAAGAGGATTAAAGATTCGTGAAACGTCTTTGAGGCGGTAAAGTCGATTCGTGGAAACTACCGCCAGTCCGGTAACTGAAGTCCGCGTCAGGTTCGAACTATTTAACAAGTCCGATGAGTAAGCGCATGCGCAGTTTCATTCGTACGCGTAATTCAATAAGAGTGTTTCTATTTGTCGAGTAAATTACCGTAGGATGCAGCGGAGTTAACTCGCCTATATGTAAAACCTGTTACCATCCACTTTGATTCACTTGATAAACGTTAAATCGGCAGATCGTTCAGTTGCGCGCATGCGCATTCGAACTTTAACAAAATTCATATTAATTGAACGGACCAATCGTGAATCGTCCTTGTCAATCGTAGCTTTGTAATTTTATGTTCTCTGACGTACCGACAGAGCACTGTGACGCGTAGATAGATAAATTTAAGGTTAGGAGTTACTCGGTTACTCGGCGAGAATAACCCTCTCCGAGATAATGCGGGTTAATGCCAAACAAAGTCAGGCATTCGACGCGAAGAGACTTGAGCTTTAAAGTTTGCGGCAAGACCCAGCGCGATGAAAGCTTTAGAATATTTACAAGCTTCAGGCTTTCCGTTAAGGTATCTACGTGCAATCGTGTTCGGGTGAGGCCCTAGAGGGACAGAAGAAAGGGGAGAGAGAGAGAGAGAAAGTGGTTACTCCCCACTGAAAAGAGTCTCCAAGAGAGAGAGAGAGAGAGAGAGAGACTGGGACAGAGAAAAGCGAGAATAGGATAATCCTTCCTAAAGAAGTTTAGTTAGCGTCTAAGAAATAAAAGAGTTCTCGAAACTTTTTTGACGCCCTATATAATAGATTCATACCTGCGTATACGTATACATAGAGAAAATCGCAGCCTTTGGTATTGCTGGTTTTGTAGGTTAAGTTAGGGTGCCGTTCTAATTCGACATTGCGGAAGGTTCCAATTTGCGTTTACTACCGATAAGTTTACCGGATGGGGTGGTTGGCGCGAGAGGTCGTAACCGGAAGTCAAATCAAATAAGGAGTCAGATAGAGAGAGAGAGAGAGAGAGAGAGAGAGATGGAGCAGGAGAAGGAGCGTTTAACTCTCGTCCCGTTATTATCTTGGCCGGTGTATGAAATTAACGTTGGAATATTGCCGTCCTGATTGAAACTCAATGACACGGCAAAGACAATGTCAGGGTGAAAGCGACGGCCACGTCGTAGGATGAGCCAAGCTGTACCTAAATCTTGGCTAATAGTTTCGTCTCTCAGGGTGGGGTCCCGTGTAATTTAGCTTCATAGCCTCATCTACCTACCTACCTACCTACCTACCTATCTGCCTACCTAGAAGCCCCAGACCCTTACCTCTTCACCGTCAGCCTAGTTCAACCTCCCCTTCAACATCTACAAGCCCTGGGGCCCACCTCGTATTTCTGTCTTACGAGAACTAGAGTGGTAGAGGATCGGGGGAGGGGGAGGGAGGGGGGGGGTCTCGACGGCAATGTTCACTATATTAACACCTCCAGCCACCCTTAATGAATCCTGCAGTCTATGTTGGGACGCAGACGTCACCTTGAACTACCCATTCCTTGATTCCGCTACATCCTGCTACCTGTACTATACATATTACATACTGTACCGCATCATGTATACTTCAGCATGATGCGGTACTCCATCTTCTTGTACCCTATGACCCGTGTCAAAACGTCTATCGAGTACGCTCCCATGCTAGGAGGAGATCTTGACTTATTTAGATCTTTAATAAGGACTTTTCTACCGAAGTGACGCGGCACTGATAAGATTCATCAGTTTTGTTACTCGTTGATTATGTTTCTGGGTTTTTGCCTCTGGCATCGATCGTTTGGTACTTGCGGACATGGTGGTCTGAAATCATACATTGAGGAACACACGGAGCAAGCTCAGGACTGTCCGACGCTTGGGAAAGCATACGTACAATTTTCAGGCAATATTGTAGGAGTGGAGTATATATATTTTTTGATATTTTTTCTTTTAGGTTTTCGCTGCAACCACGATCCGTATTCGGGTGTCTGTTCCTGGGAATGCTTGAGTATTATTGTGTTGCCTATGAAACGTACATCCACTTATGATTCCTTTGCGGGTCGGACCGTACCGCATGTGCGCTGCTTGTACCTGGTGCTCGTACGAGTAGACAGAGTGAGGAGAAATGGAGTATAGGGAAGAGAGAGAGAGAGAGAGAGAGAAAAGGTTAAAGCGAACGATCCCGGCTTGGGCTCTCTAGACTTGCTTGGTCTCCACAGAGGGAACCCCATCTCATGCGCGTTCAGGGGACAAATTATTTCCCCATTTTATGGCCCGCTAAAATATAAATCAAGTTCTAAATTAAATTCCTCACCCCGCGAAAAGCGCTCGGCAACTATAACGAGCATTTTATAACGTGTGCATGTGTGAGGAGAGAATATATCCCGGTCTCGTTTACCTCCCCTCTTTTTATCCCTCCCCTCTCACTCTCCATTCTCCTCCCTGTGAGTGATGCCGCATCGATGCTGTGTTTTTTTTTTACATCTCTCTCTCTCTCTCTCGACCGTTCACTTTTTTTCTACTCTCCAGCATCCCCTATCGTAAATATTCGTAAAAAAAATAATCGCGCAGGCAGGAAGCTATGCATTTCTCTACGTCTCTCGAGTGTCGGGAAAATTGGTATTGGCTAAGGCTGATCTTTGTTCCGGTCCATGAGACTTGGTAAATATGTCAAAAAGCGGATGCTGGGTGAAGGTATAGACGCAAGAAAAAAATTAAACGGCTGAATATTTGCGTTATTTCTCGTTCGATCGATATCGAATGTAGGTTAAGGTGAATCCTCGTGTATCGATCAGGCGTTTCAAATCGAAATATTCCCTGAGGGAATCACGGTATTGCGAACCTGTTGGATTTTCAGGGCACAAAAGTCTTCTTCGGCCACTTTTACGTTTTAATGGTTCGTAACGTATTTTCGTAACTCGACAGTGATAACGAAAATCCGAGAAGTGACCTTCTTCTTGCATCCGCAACTGCACCAGGGGAAACTAAGGTGGACACTGCACCACTGAAAGACACGCAGAAAATCGGTAGGATTTTCTGGATATTCCGAGAGCGACGCGAGGACTTTTCATACCGTATGGGAAAAGTAGCTAGAAAAACTATAAACGATCGGTGTACCGAGACATTCTGATTGGTCGAGATACTTGCAGCCGATAACTCTTATCTTCTTTCTCGAGTCGTCCCTTTAAATCGGCACGCAACTCCTGAAGATCCACTGTAGATGAGCTGGGCACCACATCCTTAACCTGGACTAGGGGATTCCCCCGTTTACCTTAACCGCACCAAAACTCTATCTCTGTCTACTCCTACAGGCCCTCGCCTCTTTCCAGCGGGACGCCGGTATCCAACCCCGGACCTCAGCCGATCCGTGATGACGTCTCCGTCGGGTCGTCTCCTATGCCGGATAACTAGGTACGTCGAGACTATCTCTTCACGGCAGATTGGACCACATCGAGCTCCACCAAAGAGTAACAAATCTTTCCGGGACATTGGTGTAACTGTGCGAATAAATCCGGGAACGTAGCTTCTGATCAGGATGACGACTCGGAGGGAACCAGAAAGAGCCAACGTTATCAGAACCGGTAGCTGGAGTCGCCTTGTGACGGGTCAGTTGAAAAATCATGTAACAGATTATAACTTGAAAGTACTAATAAAAACTTATAAATTAGCAGGGAGTAATCAGGTCCACAATAAAGGAGCAAGTGGAGGAGAAAGGGAGAAGGAGTCAAAGGTTTAGAATTCATGAGACCAAGAAAGAGAAGGAGGATTTGAGATAATAGAAAAGGATATGAAGGGAGCAAGAGGAAGCCAAAGAGTGAGAGAGAGAGAGAGAGAGAGAGAGAAATTAAAGAGAGAAATTCTCAAGCTGGCAAAGTGCCGTCGCAGTGAATTCAGGGTCAGTCTTTAACTGTAGCCAGAAGCGGCGTCGACTCCCTAGCCATTCCCTCGTGAACTCCTCTCCGGCATCACCCCCAGGCACCCCCAGATAATTAAACGAAATTCATTTACATAGCTGGAGTAATACGGACCCGCCATAGTAGGTTGGGGGATGGGACAAGGACGGTTTCCCAGTAGGTGGACGGGTTGTCGGGTTTATGTTGGCCGACGTAGGTATCAACTCCCATGGGCTGAACCCTCTGAACACATCAACCACCCACTTTTGATTTTCGACGGAGACATTTACGTTACGAAAACTCCTTTACGTGCCCTGAGCTTTCAGTGTGGTCCCACTGCTCCTTCTTCAGCACATTTACACCCAAGAACACTCTGAGTCAGGTACTCCCATAAGTGCGAATCCTCCTTTAACTTCTCTTCATGGGGATTACCTAGAATAACAAAAAAAAAATATATCCTTCATTTCCAATCAAACGGCCTTGGGCACTTTGACAGACCTCGTGTCTTCTTGTAGCTTGGTATTCATCAGACTGCTTGACAGTAATTACAAGACATCTGATAGGATCAGACAGAGGCTATAATGTATCCGGATATGATGTAAGAAAGCCAACAGAAGATCAATGATGAATGTATGTACAACCTCAGTGACATCCGCATCTTGCTAACGTTACAGAAAGTCTAAGAAGATTGACCAGGTGATGCTGGGTTGACTCCTGGGTGACGAAGTGGTAGGATGAAGAAGAAGGTGTAGGGTCCTAGTAGTCTCCAGAGTCTAATAAACTTGGAGCCTCTCCTTGCAAGATATTCTGCCACCCTCCTAGTATTCTTTTGTGCGGCCTTGGACATTTACATGCGCAACAGCATCCTGGTCCATACAGGTACGTTATTCGCCATATGCTTAGATCACCTAGAAGCCCTTTCACCTGGTGTATCTTTTTTTGATTTCAGGAATAACGAATGTTCCGCATGGTGGGATCCTTGAGGTTGCGAATAAAATGGTTTCCGAACGGACTGATAAGAGCCCTGAGCCAATAACACTGGGTCCGGGGAAGAGAGGGGGGGTATTTAAACGTCACACATTGGAGATTCGAGGATGCTCGACGGGTCAGATAATTGAATGAGCAGCTTCTCCCCAGACATCCAAACTCAACACCCTTCCTGGAAAGTCACTTACTTACTGCCAGCAATAACTGAAACTGGCGAGGGTTCAGGATGAGAGAGAGATAAAGAGAGAGAGAGAGAGAGAGAGAGAGACTCACCCTTTACTTCAAGAGGTAGAAGGGTAGCTGCTCGAGTACCTTTGGGCCAACCTAAAGGTTTTACCTTGAGGATGTTCTTGTACCTTGGCATCCCTACATTGCTTATCCATGTCTTGACTCCTCTTGACACTTTCAGGAGTACCGGAAACCTCCACCCCCTAACAAACATTGGACTATCTCAAGAAGATACAAAAAAAGGTGGATTAGGAACAGTCGAAGGGTTATCAGCAAAAAAGGCGGATTAGGAACAGTGAAAGGGTTATCAGCATCAGCAGTGAAGTCACAATGAATGATCGAAGCCGATCAACAAAGGCGTCGAAGGTGGCAGAACCGACAGTAGAGATGGGAACGATGGTGAAAGCTGAACTATCGGTACAAAGCAGTAGCACCAACACCAGCAAACTTTACAATAGAACCTTGACCATGTATAAGGTACACATCTATAGATGAACATTTTACCCTGTATCCCGGTACTTGTTACCGTTGCTACAGTTGGTACCGTTGCTGTTCCAGGCAGAGGATCTGACAGTGTGCAAGCGGAATTACGGTATCCAACATTTCGTTGCGGTCCAGAATCCATCGGTCAAATTGATGTTGCTGTGGTGGATGGGGTGTATCTGGTACATCGAGTTACCATGCTACCTCAGGCCCCCAGCCCGGTACCTAACTCGATCTAGAAGTGGTCCCTGGTTTGCGGAAGGGCGAGTACATAATGCCAGGACCAGATGGGATTACCTTAACTGAACTTCGAAGCGTGATGCTTCCTTGAACTAGTATCTATCGATAGTAATCCGGTGTACAGTAAATACTAGTGACGCTACTAGGGCTAGTATCGATGAAGTACGCAGAAGGGTTTTCGATAATGCAAAAGGGAATCGGTCGTCGAAGCACGCGGATATTAAACAGCCAGCATTCACCACATCGTTGCACGGTAGATGAAAGGATGCGAGAAGTGGTCCAGCCTGGAGTAATCCTCTAACAGATTTGAATTTCCAGGTACCTGAAGAGGCAAAACTCTCATAGAGAATGACTTACACTGGAGCTGCTGGAGGCTTCGTAATATTCTCTGATCGCCCTGTAACCGAAATGCTCTCATCACTCTGCACACCGATATCGATTTCCCTTGGGCTACAAAATCGAACGACCAATCCGGCCATGTATGACGCTGAACATCGTGATATGCTGCCTGCCGCTTCAATCGGTACGCAGGGATTTCCTTGATTTGAACATCATCGACGTTACGGGGATGCGTGGCACACGTCATTAGCTATGAAACTATACGACTGGATCAATTGGAATATGGATTTGCCCAATGGGTCCCATCATCTGCCATCTGGACCAGGTTCCCTCGGTATGCGATTAACGATCATTTCAAAGAGAAGGATCGCAAAATGATTAAGGAATGATCGTTACTATTTCGCAAGGGGTAACCTAACCTAACCTAACCTAGTGCAAGATCACGATTCAAATTTCGTGGCTAATCGATCGATCCGTTCGATTTCCATTCCGAATATCATTTGGGGTTCAGCATCGGCGAAGGGGATCAAGGTACTTACAGGAAGCCCTCCTAGGAGTCTAGGGTGGTTGGGCGTGGTGACATGTGCGGCTCGCGAAAAAAATTACGTAAATTAGTGTCAATTGCGGCCGCCGATGGCTCTGAGAGATTACGTGGGCGGACTGCAGGGTGTCAGGACGTCAGAGCGTCGCGACGCTGGGTGGGCTGGTTACAGGAGGGGGTGTTACGGCAAAGGCTAGCAAAGGCTTGCAGAGAGGACACCCTGGTACTGTGTGTGATTGATGAGGCAGTGATAGCGAGGGGTCTGCACTCGACATCTCGCCACTGCCGCCGAACAATGCATATTCATCGGATGTATAAATAATGCCTGTTTAATACATAAATATACATTATGCAGCTGAACTATAGTCTGGTTACACCCGGTGCTTCCCTACTGGAAAGGAACCCAATTCGACTGAGCAACGTTTATCGTCAGTATGGATATCTGTTACGTTACCGTGGGTAATTGTATATAATATTTATCACTGCAGTTATTTATTAAATTAAAAAATTAAAAATTAGCGTTTTTTTTTTTCTTAACAGATAAATTCAATCCAGAGACACACGAGTGGCCAGGTTCAACGTTCAATGGCTGGCTGGTTCGTTAAGCCAGTAGGTATATGAAAGATGTTTTAATTGAAAATGATTTTTTATATTTTCCAAAATTTACTGTTACATATTTTTTATTCTTCCATCTCCTGACGCGCTTCCACTGAAATTCTATGTATTACATATCGACCAGAGTAATTTGGATGAACGAGCTGTAGGTATCGTGCTGGGTATACGAGCATTGAAAATGATTTTAATTACTGAAGTGGAAGTAGCCGTAGACTGGTCAGCCGGTAGTATCGGTATGTACGTTGCTAAGGTAGAGTTAGTAAAATTCAAGGGTAATTTTCATGCATCGGACGAATAATTAAGATTGACGTTAATTTCTCATGTATATCGATAGCAGATGATGGAAGT